>JAUTXW010004793.1:0-600000 GCA_030620095.1 Kuschelorhynchus macadamiae
AATAATAATAACGATTGCTTTCTGGGAATCCCAAATCTAAACAATCTAATATTTGATATGTCATTTGTCAATCCTGTCAGCGTACATTTCAAGCTTCAGGCGCTTTTTTAAATCTCAGTCTTAAATATTAAAAATCTAAATGCAACCGGAAAAAAAAGAAGAGAATGTAAGAAAAAGAAGAGGTACTTTTAGTACATCTAGCTGAATCTGCTTTTGCCTTCTGCTAAATGCCAAAATTGTTGGAAAGCGGGAGTTTGCGGGAGTGGGCGGGAGTTTTGTTTAAGAGCGGGAGTATAGTTTTACGGCGGGAGGCATGACGAAAAATCGGGAGTCTCCTGCCTAAATCGGGAGGGTTGGCAACCCTAAACACCCTGTATTTCTATCGTCCACTTTCCTTAACCCATACGGCAAAACAACCGTTGTCAGTAAAACGTAAATTTCGGACGGCATTATCAAGTCAGATCGTTGACGAAATTATTCTGTTTATTCGCCCAATTTTCCCCCGACACTGACACAAAGCCAAATCACATTAGGCGGTCGGGCTTTGAAGACGCATAACAAAGTTGGCCATCTTTCCAGACAATATGGACGCCCGCTTCCGCTCTTTTGTGCCCAAATCGGAAACGACGGTGCTTGTCGTGATTACAGGTTATATTTCCTAATCCAGAAGGACCGCCTAATTGATTGGAAATATTATATCGTTTTATCTTAAGAGACGTTTTTGTTTTGTTTTTTGCTTGTTGTTTCTGTATCTCTTCCATTCCCTTTGCGGGAAAGATATAATGGAACTTTATGGATGTTTTAACAGCATTTTTGGCTTTAGGGGTTTATTCTTGGCGATAATATGTTGTTTGAAATTTAACCAGTGTTGCCACCTTCACTTTTTTTCCTATAAAGATATTTCATAAAATTTCTATTAGATCATTGTGTTCACATACTAGGAGGATGTGATCCGTTGGTACAGGGTGGCCTACATAAGATGACCCACTACCTTATCTCATAATCTGTACGAGATAGGGAAAAAAGTTTTATACAAAAGTTTCTTGGGTTTATCTAAATTTTTTAAATATTGTATTTTTATATATACAGGGTGTGTCATTTTGCGTTGACAGATATCAACTTTGTTATTTTAAATGGAACACCCTGTATATTATTATGGATTTGAATAGCTCTCTTAGAGACGATTTCAACGATGTATTATAAGATGGGTCTACGAGGCACCGTTTCGGAGATATTTACGATCATCTTCAATTTTTGACATACTTTCAACTTGTTGTATCTCTGGTATTTATCAACTTTTTTGTTTCATTTTTGTGCAGGAAAAAACATAATTTTATGCTTTATTGGACGTGTAGGTAAAAATATTGAAATTGAAAAAAAATGTTACAGTGTTGTCACGTTTTGCGTACCATCAGTTTTCTCAAGACTTTTAAACGCAACCCCCTATATTTTATAACGGATTTAAATAGAGCATCGAAAGACGATTTCAACGATATATTATAACATAGGTTTACAAGTCACGGTTCCCGAGTTTTGGGGATTTTCTTCAGGAATCAATTTTAATATTAAACAATTTTTACTAAACATAACATAAACTATTAAACATGACATAACAAGAACAAAGACAAAAAAATAAACATTACTTAAATTAAATTTTCTATATAACCACCTTCCTGTGCTATACATGTTGTATAAATAATGTCTAATTTTTTTATTGCCCTACTAACTGCTCCACTCTCATTGATCAAATGGATCTCTTCCATTATTCTCCCCCTTAAATCGTCTACGTTATTAACTTTATTCTTATACACTTTGTCTTTAATATTTCCCCATAAAAAAAAAAATCTAGTGGAGTTAAATTGGGACTCCGAGCTGGCCAGGGTATTGACCCAAATCTGCCAATCCACATTGGAAATCTTTCATTTAACCATTCAATTACAGGTCTTACGGTATGGTACGGCGCACTGTCTTGTTAAAATACAAGACCATCTTTAATTTCATCCGGTAATTCATTAATAAGAGGTTGTATTTCATTTTGCAACAAACTGTGATATCTCTGTCCGTTAAGAGTCCTATCATAAAAAACCGGCCCAATCACTCGGTCCTTTATTATTCCGCACCAAACATATACACTTTGATGTCCCTGCTTTCTAATGGCTTTGATTTTGCCTTGACCAGTAGCGGCAGTTCTTTCGGTTAAATATTCCCGCGGTGTTGAAAATTGCTTCGTCAGTGAAAAGAATTTTGTCAAAAACCGGTTGATCAAAGTGGCGGTCCATCATATCCATGCAAAAAGTAGCTCTGTTGTCAAAATCAGCTATGGATAGCTCTTGTACCGGAGTGAATTTGAAAGGATGGTAATCGTTGATATTAAGTGTTCTCTGAATACTTGCTCGGCTAATATGCGGTATGTCCCGTGCGGCATGCCTTTGGGAATTTTTATTGCTTTCCTCAAAATATAAAAGAACATCAAGTTGATTTTCTTCTGTAAGAACTGTCCTAGGCCGTATTGTTTTTCACAACGCCATTTTCCAGATCTCGTGTAATTCTTACGAAGATTTTCTTACTTGGAATTCTGCTATTTGGATACAGTCTTCTATACTCCCTTAACGCTAGTGCGGGACTCTTATTGTTTCTAATGAAGCACTCATATAAATTTAAACGTTGTTGAATAGTGTAGTTCGACATAATTATTTCTTAAATTTACTAATTTAATCAAGAAATGCAACCAAGCTGTCAAATTTCATGCAAATAATATTTCGTTTGTTTCCATGATTTTGAAGCACAGCCTACTTAAAATTGTTGATAGGGTTGTGGAAAGGTTGGTAAATAATTGTGAGAGAAAAAACACGAAGCCAATACTTAGCTTGATGACGTTTATTACTCGACTGACTTTCAGACGCTCTATATAAAAACGAAACAACAAAAATGATTAGTAAGCAAAGACATTTTGCGGCACCATTATCGACACAGTCGCCTTGGCCGTCTGTTTTGGTAATCGCTAATCATAACATTGATAAGGCTTATTTAGTATATGGGAAGGAAACATAAAGAACTATTTTTAAATAGATTCACAGTATTTTAACAAAAATACACATTATGTATTTAACTGATTTTTAGAGAGTTTTACGTTTGATCTGGAAAACGGCGTGGTAATAATTATTCAAAGCAATTAGAAAATCTAATTTAGATATTCTTTAGCATATAATATTAATTTTGTTGTCTTCGTTCATGTCATGTCACGTTTAATAGTTTATATTATGTTTTAGTAAAAATTGTTTAATATTAAAATTGATTCCTGAAGAAAATCCCCAAAACTCTCTCTCTCTGGTCTTTCGATGCTCTATTTAAATCCGTTATAAAATATAGGGGGTTGCATTTAAAAATCTTGAGAAAACTGATGGTACGCAAAACGTGACAACACTGTATTTTTTTTCAATTTCAATATTTTTACCTACACGTCCAATAAAGCATAAAATTATATTTTTTCCTGCACAAAAATGAAACAAAAAAGTTAATAAATACCAGAGATACAACAAGTTGAAAGTATGTCAAAAATTGAAGATGATCGTAAATATCTCCGAAACGGTGCCTCGTAGACCCATCTTATATACATCGTTGAAATCGTCTGTAAGAGAGCTATTCAAATCCATAATAATATACAGGGTGTTCCATTTAAAATAACAAAGTTGACATCTGTCAACGCAAAATGACACACCCTATATATATAAAAATATAATATTTAAAAAATCTAGATAAACCTAAGAAACTTTTGTATAAAACTTTTTTCCCTATCTCGTACAGATTCTGAGATAAGGTAGTGGGTCATCTTATGTGGGCCACCCTGTACATCTGCTCCGTGAAAAGTTTTTGCAACAATCACTGTATTCCTGAATCTTTTATTTATTGTTATGTAGTGAATTTGATTGCGTACAATTCTATCCGGATTATCAGTCGGAGCTTTCCATGTTTACAACCGACCCTAGGTTCGTTTTCTTGGCAAAATTGAATCAATCTATTTCCTCTGTTATTTCTTGTTCCTTGCCTGTAGTTCCCAACAATATCATCTTCCGTTGCTTGTCCTACTTTGGTGTTGAAATCACCAATTATGATGATTGATTCTTATTGATCTTTATGTAATTTGTATTTATAGATCACCAAACTCTGATGTACAATCATTTTTAAATAGCCTGGTAAGTTTACTAGACAGCCTACCAATTAAAGGTAAAAAAATTCTATGCGGGGACTTTAATATTGACTATGCTACTGTTTGTGCCATCCAGAAATATCTAATTTCTGTATTCGACTCTTTCGGTCTTTCAATGCATGTATCCTCGCCAACTAGAATTTCAAAAACTCTTCTTCTATCATCGATTACATGGCGTCTGATTTTTCTCCATCAGAGGTGCAATCACAGGTCTATAACTCAGGTCTTTCCGATCACGAGGCGGTAATTTCCAGGTTTAGTTTACCTATTAGGCCCTTACCAAGATCTCGCCATCGGGGCAGAATTTTCTCGGCCGCAAATTCCTCAGTATTTCATAATATTTGCTTTAACACCAATTGGAATTTTGAATCTGATAATGTCAACACAAACTTCAGAACTTTTTTAAATAAAACTTTAAGTGCTTTTAACAAGGCCTTCCCGCTCAAGAATATCAAACCTAAGCGGCATAAACCGTGGACCACGAAAGGAATACGAATTTCTGCTAAAAATATGCGCTCGCTCTCATATATAAAAAAATTCACCGACTCCTTTCTTATTCTCGACTATATCTCTAATTATAGGAGGATCTACACTACTCTTATTAAGTCAGCAAAAAAATTACACTACCGAAAACGTCTAACAAACTCTAATAACGTTTCAAAAGAAACCTGGTCCATCATCAATAACCTCGGAAACAAATCAAACCCTGTGACTCAGATCTTGCCAGGGGCTAATGATCTAAATGATTATTTTATTAATGTAAGCAAAAATGTTACCTCTAGTATCTCGCCAAGTTTGGACCCTCTTTCGTTTCTCCCTCCTTCAAAAAATTTAGCTGATAGCTTTTTCTTAAGTCCCGTTAGCAACACTGAACTATTGAAGGTAATACATAATATCAAAAGTAAATCTTCGTGTAGCACTGATGGCCTATCAATTAGAATATTCCTGAACTTGCCACTCCCAGTCATAGAGGCCCTTACAACATTAATAAATGAGTCCTTTATAAAAGGTGTATTCCCTGATTGCCTTAAAACAGCTATAATTATTCCACTTCATAAAGGCGGCGAAAAAACTAACTCTTGCAATTATCGCCCAATTGCACTATTACCAGTGCTATCAAAAATCATCGAAAGGCTACTGAAGAACCGTCTTATACTATTTCTCCTGAAACATCAGATAATATCCCCGGAGCAGTTCGGATTTCTACCCAACAAGTGCACCAGTGACGCCATGTTCACGTTGCTTAGAGGCGTCTACTTATCTCTCTAACAACCACCCAACTGCCTCAGTTTTTTGTGACTATGCGAAAGCCTTTGATTGTGTTAGTCATGAAATTCTGATAAACAAACTAAATTTTTATGGAATTCGTGGTACTTCTTTAAATAGGTTCAAATCTTATCTTGGAAAAAGGCAACAACTTGTAAGGGCTAATGGTTCCGATTCTGATTGTAAGTTGATTACAAGTGGAGTCCCTCAAGGTTCAGTCTTGGGACCTATTCTTTTTTTGTTATACATTAATGATATCACGAACCTTAAAATTAATGGAAGAATCTCCCTTTTTGCTGATGACACAAGCATAACATGGAGTGATTTTGATACAACGTCTTTACACTCTAGTATCTCCAAAGACTTGGTTATAATTAAGGCTTGGTCCGATTCCAATATGCTTTGTTTTAACGTCGATAAAACGGTGGCGTTATCTTATAAGGGAACTTTACAACCACTTCAGGTACATAACAGCAATATTGAATACGTAGAGTCGGTTAAATTCCTGGGTTTAAATATAAATAGCAACCTAAAATGGTCTAATCATATTGACACCTTAACTAAAAAACTTTCTACCGCCTGCTTCGCCATTCGATCAGTTTCAAAAGAACTAGACGTTCCTTCTGCCAGACTTACTTATTTCTCTTTATTTGAATCCCACCTCCGCTATGGCCTTCCCTTTTGGGGCTGCTGTACCACCGAGCAATTTCGTAGTATTTTTATGCTTCAAAAGAGAGCCATTCGTTATTTGTTTGGTCTAAATAATAGAGCTCACTGCCAATACTATTTCAAAAAACATGAAATATTAACACTTCCTGCATTATTTATTTTGGAAACGGTATGTTTGCTGAAAAAACATATAAACACCCTCCCAGAAAGGCCACAACATGTATACCATACCAGAAACTCTAGGCATGATATTTATCTTCCCATTCCTTCCACAGAATTAATAAAAAAATCAATTATTTACAACGCCATAAAACTTTACAACAATCTGCCAGTACATTTAAAATCTATCCCTATGCTTGCACAATTTCGAAAAAACACCAAAGCATACCTCATTGAGAGACCATTTTACAGCGTTAATGATTTTTTTTCAGTGAGTAAGTCTCTTTAAATTGTCACTAAACTCGCTTGTTTACTTAAATCTTTTGTGAGTCATGTCCTAACTCGTAGCATAGAATTTTGTAAATCATTATATAGGGAAAAGAACTGTCGAACATTCACTTAAAACTTAATTATTTTTGTTAGGTATTGGATTAAAAACAATTTAATTCTTTTTGTATACTACATTCTACACTAGTTCAATATACCTTCTGTTTAACATCACAATTATTTGTATAACTATAATAACATAGAGTTTAAGGTCGCATAGTTGCAATTTTGATTTCAATGTCATCGAAATTATTCACCTCGTACATGTGTGTTTGTGTACTTTTATAAGGTTATCATGATTCATTTACTGTTTGCAATGTTATGTTATATTCTAACGTGTGTTTTATGATTTGGTAAATTGATAATTTACATTTTTAAAAAAAAGCACTGACCTGTCGAAATTATTTTCGATTAATGTTTTGATATGTCTTATTTTTAGGTATATTTTGCTTTGTCCATAAAATTGTAAAATTTTTCTGCGGCAATAAAGCATACTTTTGTTTGTTGTTTGTTTGTATCTTTTCCTGACTATTTGTTTGCTTCAGGCCTATAACATTTCTCCACTAAACGATCACCATGTTCGCTGTAGGGTGCAGATACCTGTATTACGTTTAATTTGAGTGGTTTAGTGTCAATCCTTAACAACGCAGCTTTGTTTGAAATAGGGTAAAAGTTAAGAATGGACTTTTCTATTACAGAACTCACAATAAAATATTATAATAATTTATAAATATTAAATTTTATTTAAATGGCATCACAATCAAACCACCAGTTCGATTGTGATGCCATTTAAATTAAATAGGGATAGGAAACGGCTGTGTACGCGTAGAGGTAAATTGGGAATGTAGACATTTTTGTATTTCGTGCATTTTTTTTATTAAATTCAAACGTAGCAGAGCGCTTTCGGCTTTCGCCATCATCAGTGCCACCTGAAATCAAGGAAATCACTTTTTTTAAATAGTTAGGATTCAAAGAAGATAATATTTTATAAATTGAATATTCATAAAATATTATAGGGAAAAGAATAAAACTTTATATAACGCAAAGGGAAGTTGAGGAGGAGAATTAGATGAATTATTGGTATAATTAAGTGGTGAAGATAAAAAACATGTTGCTAAAAGAGCTGAGATATGGCATTAGAAAAGCTACTCGTCGTGATTTGGATAGAAACGCTAGTAGTTATAATATGGGAGCGCCTCCTCCTCCTCCTCTTCCTCTCTCTCATGTCCCTCATTCTTAACTTCCTCCCCTTTTATTCTCATTCGCATCATATTTTTAATTTTTTCTCTTTGTTCTCCCACATTTGATTTTGCATTCTTAAGTCTTATAAATAGGTGCATCAAGATCATTTTAGTATGTTAAGGTACGAGTGACTGTTAAAAGAAAAAAATCTGTTGAATAAATCTATTAATAATAATATTAAAATAAAATGAGTGAATCAGTTGGAGAAAGAAATCGATCCATTCCGCTTCAGAGCCTCGAAGAAATTATACCAGGAGTTCAAGAAGAAAATATACCATTAGTTCGAGAAGAAAATAATGGGATTGTTTTAAAAAATTTGAACAAAACTGAGAGTGAAGAGAAAAAAGTGTTTTGTGCTATTTGTTTTGAAATAATCGAATATTATGATTCATGTAGACCAAATACATGTTCCCACATTTTTTGTTTAAAATGTATTTTAAGATGGAATGATGAAAATTGTTGTTCTATAATGGTAAACAATTGTCCTGTATGTCGCACTAGATATTACTATTTGGTACAAATCTTCAAAGATGTAATTAGACATCATTTTGTTGTAATTTTAAAAAGAGGATAATATTTTTTTTATAATTTGTGTTTGTGAAAACTCTGGTAACAAATAATTTTGTAAAAAAAGTAAATGTAAATATATATATAATAATTGACACACATTTTTTCCTTTTCCTATATTGAAACGACAACAATGATCTAACAAGTTTTTTAATACATACTAATTTTCACATTACATAACAAAACAATTGTTATGGGTTGACACAAAAAGTGCCACGCCCTAAAATGGCACCACTTTTGCAGATCGAATCTTAAATTTTCTTATGGGAATTTACATGTAAAAATGACGGTTTTGATTGTCGGACCGGCATAGCCTAATCTACTACTTTTTAATTATACTAATAATATTAATATAATTTGCATCAAGTAAGAGAAAACTCAATTGAATACAGAAACAAGCGTTAACAAAATGTTATGCTAATATATGAGTGCTTCTAGTGGCAGTAGATATAATAGAAACTTTTTTTACATATGATTAACTATTTCATTTACAAATACAGTGTCAGATGTTAGAATAAAAAGAAGTATTTTGCATATAGCACTGAAAATATATAACCGCTTATAGTAACATTTGACATTTTTAAATTAATATTCTTGACGTATTCTTATTATCTTTACAATTTAAGTTTAAAATTAATATTTTTGACATTATCTATCCATTACGTTTATAACCTATATTTAAAATTAATATTGTTAAACTAATCTACCCATCACATTTACAAACTATGTTTAATATTAAACCTAACCTAACCTAACCTAACCTATATTTAAAATTAATATTGTTAAACTAATCTACCCATCACATTTACAAACTATGTTTAATATTAATATTTAACAATATAATTTTCTATTTCTTTTTTTTCATTTTTGTTGCAGTAAAAGCAAGCATGTTCAGGAATTAGTATAAAAAGATGTATCCTACAAATAGCACAATGTAAATCAGAAGCACTAACAACATAGGCTCTTTTGTAGTGGCAGCTCACGTGATCGGATTCCCCTCTCCGTAAATATCTCATGTGAATTGCACTACAAGGAAGGCAAATAGCAAATGTTCCTAGTCTTCGACTTTCAATTTTAGAGTAGCTTTATATAACACATACATCTTTTTCTTCAAAATTATTAAATAATTCACTAGCCCTAAACTTGCTTACTTTTACGTCACCCTCGGTTCCTAAATTTAGTAATTGTCCATCCATATCCACTCCTTCGTCAATTTCCTGATCATCTTCCTCCATCTCTTCCTCTTCCTCCTCTTCAATATAATTAATATCGATGTTACATAAGAATGATCTTCTAACAAGCCTAGATGACTTGTCCAAAAATGAATGTTTATAAGTGATGGAATCGCCTTCCAAGTTATTAAAAATCTCTTCTCTTTCTTCAATTTGAGCGGCGATCTCCATATTATTTTCTTCAATTTGGACAGCGTTTCCATTCATATTTTCTGCCATTGTTAGGAACTTTGGATTTAGATCGATTTATTTGATAAAAAATTTGGTTATACGTTAAAATAATAGCGACAACTGATATTACAGCGAATGTTACTGTATGATCGTCGAGTGGATGTTCTTAAGTATATATCCCATCAACCACCACTTTTACTACCTGCAATACATAAGTTTTTTTTTTTTTTTTTTATTCACTGTCCCTTTCCCTGTCAGTTGCCTCGGGGGGGGGGGGGGGGGGGCTTCGCCCCCCTCCCCGCTCCGCCAACCCCCCTAAGGGGGGCTTCGCCCCCCTTAAACCCCCCTCACCCTCACCTTATCTTCTTTCTCTCCCTTCCTTCTTTCTCTTTTTTATATGTTTCTCCGTTTTCCTTCCTTCTCCTTTTTCCTTCCTTCTCCTTTTTCCTTCCTTCTTCTTTTTCTTTCCTTCTCCTTTTTTCTTTTTTCTTTTTTAATCTAACCTAACCTAACCTAACCTAACCTAACCTAACCTAACCTAACCTAACATAACCTAACCTAACTTAACTTAACCTGAAGAGGGTAGCCCGAAATTGGGGAGCCGGGATTTGAGTCTCGGAAATTAAGGGGTCCGGGGGGAAGGGGGGGAGGGGGGAGGGGGGAGGGGGGAGGGGGGTAAGGTAGTTGATCGGCTTGGGAAAGTGGTTTTTAGAGATTGTCGTTCAACTTTAAGTAGGACACATGTGATTAACTTTTGCATATAAAATCGCCTCAGCGAAGAGACGAATGCAATTGATTTCTGCATTCACACTGTGCAGAGCTCGCGAGTTTTCTGGTGTTTACATTGTGTTTATTTGGTAATTTTTCAATTTTTATTTTTATTTCTAACATTTTTATTTGGCAAGATTTAATTCTTATATATATTGGTGACATTTTTATGTACATTTGTGGCATTTTATTTGTTATTACGATTTTTTTTCATAATGGACAATTTTTTGGCATCGAGTAGCAAAATTATTGACAATGACTTTGACTTATACACATGTACTCAAATGCAGAATTTTGCAAACCAACAAAACAATGAAACAGACGTATTTACAACTAGTCAACAACAAACTATTCAGGACTTGAATGAAATTATTTATAATAGCCAAGTTCAAAATAATGCCAACAAACAGAACAACGAAAAATATTTATTTACAGCTAGTCAACAAGAAACTCTTGACGATCTTAATGACATTATTGACAACAAATCGGACTTAATTACAACAAAAACTAAACAAACTCTTGAAGAACTGAATGACATTGACGAAACTCAAAATTCTAGCGATGAGGATATTGTTTGTTTTCAAAAATCTAATACAAATTATTTAACATTAAAATCGCCAATTAATTCTCCGAGACCAATTTGCTCTCCCTTTTTGTTTAGTGAAAATTCTGATTCGGAAGAAGAACAAATTGATCAAAATTTAAGTTTGGCTATTTGTCCTACTAATTCACCATATGATATTGTAAATTCTGATTCGCAAGAAAAACAAATTGATCAAAATTTAAGTTCGGCTATATCTTCTATTAATTCACCATTTGCTATTGTAAATTCTGATCCGCAAGAAAAACAAATTGATGCAAATTTAACTTCGGATATTTCTCCTAATAATTCACCAGTTGAACAAAATTCAATTTCGAAACCATCATTTATCATTAAAAAAAATTTTAAAATTAATAAAAAAAATAAAAAACAAATAGCAAACCTTAAGTGTCTGGGTTTCGCTATTCAAAATTTAACTAATTTGATCACAATTAAAAAGGGAGACGAAAGTACGGTGAATTATGTTAAACAGGCCTTTGACAAATTAGTTGACTCATTTGAAGAAATGGATTCATAAAGTCAATTAATTTCTATTGCTTTTTTCAAAATTTGACTATAACTAAATAAAAATGCACAATATTAATTTTATTATTATACAAAGAACTTCAAAAATGCAATTGCTTTTTTCAAAATTTGACTATAACTAAATAGAAATGCACAATATTAATTTTATTATTATTATTATCCAGAAAACTTCAGAAATGCATAAGTGTGTAACATGTAATAAAGTCTTCACTAGAAAGGATAATTTATTGCGACATAATAAAAAACATGTTAACGGAAATTCCACAAAACTCAACAGTTGGTTGAAAAAACCAAAGCTTGTTAAAGGTAAGAACATTTTATTTTTCATGTTATATTTTGTAAAATATTTTTTTCTTAATTTATAGATTCTACAAATATTGTAAAATATTGTAAAGAATGCAAGAAAAATATAAACCAAAGTCTATGGGGTGGACATCTTCGATCTAGTGTGCACAAGAACAATTCCAAAATAGGCTTGGAGGAAGGTGTTGAAATTATCAAGTCAGCATTCAGGGAACGAATAATATCTTATAGGATTTCCTCACACCAAAACTTCATAAATGTGAAAGAGTATTTTCAACATTTGGAATACAAAATTGCACATCTAATAGATCAAGAACTGCAGAAACATAAATGTATCAAGCTAAATATGGAACTGTTCGGTTTCTATTTTAACCCCAGCAGCGACAGCTATGATGTCAAATCTTTTAATGCGCCGTTCCAAGTCATTTGCCAGGGATATCAGAAAAAAGAACTGTTAGAGCAAATCTGCACCATTATTGACCAGAAAGCTGACGAATTTGCAGAAAGAGATTCAGGTAAAGAATTTATTTTCGATTTTACAACAGCAACAAAAAAAGTAATTTTTTAATTTTTACGTTGCAGGATGGGCTTTGATGAATTTACTTCATTTGGAAATTAATGTTAACAAGCACAATCCGCTGAGAGCCTCATCTTTTATCGAACTTCCTCAAGAGATCAAGAGACGTCAAGCTGTGATCAACATTAGGAATGATGACAACTTTTGCTTCGCCTGGGCAGTTGTGTCTGCTCTTCACCAACCAAGCGGATTAGATTTTGAAACTTCATCCTACCCACACTACTCTTCTGTTTTGGATATGTCAGGTATAGAATTTCCAATGTTGCTAAAGAACATTAAGATTTTTGAAGAAAAAAATAACATTTCTATTAATGTATATGGATTAGAAATTATAAATCCTAAAAAGGGGTATGAAGTAATTGGTCCACTTTATTATTCATCGAATAAAAAAAATCAACATGTCAATTTATTGTTAATAAGTGATGATGATGAAAAAACTTTTCATTATTGCTATATTAAAGATTTATCAAAACTAGTTTCTGCACAAATTTCTAAACATCACGGAAAAAAATATATTTGCGATGGTTGTTTACAATATTTCCCTACAGAAGAAAATTTATTACAACACAATAGCTATGATTGTGATCATTTACGAATTAACCTACCTTCTAAAGAATTAATAAAAGATAAGTTTGGAAACTATTCATATGATAATATTTTGAAATTTGTAAATTATCATAAACAAATGAAAGTTCCTTTCGTGGTGTATGCAGATTTTGAATGCATTTTAAAGCCTTTAAATAATGACAATGTTGATAAAAATCCTAATACTTCATACACCTTAAAACAATATGAACATATTCCACATTCATTTGCCTATTACATTAAATGTTCATTCGACGATAATTATTCTAAATTTGAAAAATATAGAGGTCAAAATTGTGATACATTATTTATAAATTCTTTAGAAAGAGATGTGTATAACATATACAATAAATATTTAAAGACTCCTAAAAAGATGATTCCTTTGAACGAACTGGACAAAATTTATCATAACTATGAAACAGTTTGTCATATTTGTAATAAACCTCTTTTAAATGACAGGGTTGCAGATCATTGTCATATAACCGGTCTTTATAGAGGTCCAGCTCATTCACTCTGCAACATAAATTACAGAATACCTAACTTTATTCCAGTTATATTGCATAATTTGCGTAATTATGATTCTCATCTATTTCTTAAAAAATTATGCTTAAACAAAGAACAACTAACAGTTATCGCACAAAACAAGGAAAAATATATTTCATTTGAAAAGCTTATTCATGTGGATAACTATTTTGATAAAAAGACACAAAAGGCTAAGAAAAAAAATATATCATTAAGGTTTATTGATTCTTTTCAATTTCTATCCCATTCTTTATCAAAACTCTCTGAAAGCTTAAAAGATGAACAATGTAAGGAAATAAAAAAAATTTTCAATGATGAAGAAAGATTTAAACTTATTCGGCAAAAAGGTGTATTTCCTTACAATTATATTGATGATTATTTAAAATTAGAAGAAACAACTTTACCTCAAAAAGACCAATTTTATAATACTTTAACGGATGAGCACATCAGTGATGCAGAATACCAAAGAGCTGTAAAGGTTTGGCAATTGTTTAAATGTGAATCTCTTGGTCAATACTCCGACGTTTACTTACTCTCTGATACTTTACTTTTGGCAGATATTTTTGAAAATTTTAGAAGCACTTGTTTATCCACATATAAGCTCGATCCAGCTCATTTTTACACTTTTCCAGGTTTATCTTGGGAGGCGTGTTTGCGTTATACTGGAATAGAGTTAGAATTGTTAACTGATCCAGATATGATACACTTTTTCAAAAAAAGCGTTCGCGGTGGTGTGAGCTCTTGCATTTGTAGAAAATCTGAAGCTAATAATCCATTTCTTTTAAATTTTGATCCTTTAAAGCCAACTAAATACATAATTTATTATGATGCAACAAATTTGTATGGTTATGCAATGTCACAGCACATTCCAACGGGAGATTTTGTTTGGTTAACAGATAAAGAAATCAATGATTTAAATATTATGAATATTTCTAAAAAATCTAATAAGGGATATGTTTTAGAAGTTGATTTAGAATATCCTACAAGTCTACATTCCTATCATAACGATTTTCCGTTTTGTCCAGAAAACTTTAAACCGCCAAATTCTAAATGCATAAAATTAATACCCAATTTAAATGATAAATCAAAATATGTTATTCACTATCAATTATTAAAACAATGTTTGGAACATGGACTCAAGTTAACTAAAGTTCATAGAGTTTTACAGTTTTCTCAATCTGATTGGTTGAAAAAATATATAGACTTGAATTCAAGATTAAGAAATGATTCAAAGAATGAATTTGATCGTAATACTTACAAGTTGGCAAATAATAGTATTTATGGCAAGACTATGGAAAATGTTGATAGGAGAATTGACGTAAGACTTGTTACAGAGTGGGAAAAAAATAGAAGAAAAGATGGTGCTGAGAATTTAATTGCAAAACCATATTTCAAGGACTTAACAATATTTTCTGAAAACTTGGTAGCTATTCAAATGCAAAAGATTCAAGTTACTTACAATAAACCAATATATGTAGGCTTCTCAATATTAGATATATCTAAAACTGTCATGTATGATTTCTTTTATAATTTTTTAAAACCTCTTTATCAGGAAAATATTTCACTTTTATACACCGATACCGATTCGTTCATTTTAGAAGTCACAACTCCAAATATTTATTCTGACATGATAAAAAATATTCACAAATTTGACACATCTAATTATGAATTTAATAATATTCATGAAATGCCTATTACAAAGTCAGTTATAGGAAAATTCAAAGATGAATATGCTGGTGAACCCATTACTACTTTCTTTGGTACTGGAGCAAAAGCATATTGTATTAAAACGGAAAACAGTTTAACAAAAAAAGCAAAAGGTGTTAAAAAAAGTGCAATTAAAAAGCAGTTGGATTTTATTCATTATAAAGATGTTGTTGAAAATCATTCTAAAACCTTTTGTTCAATGTATGTTTTTCGATCTAGACAACATACAATTTTTACAGAGTTAATTAATAAATTGGCTTTGAGTTCCGAAGATGATAAGCGGTATAAAATTCCCTATAGTTTTAATACATTAGCTTGGGGACACCAAGATATTGCTTTGTATCAATGGAATGCAGAACATGAAGATTTAGATATATTTATGTAGATATTATAAGGTATTTAAATTTGTTGTTTTTGAAACCAAAGTTAGTCTTCATAAGTCTTTCACAAAATGTGCTTAGAAACTTTTGACAAAGAAATTGATAACAGTTATTTTAAAACATATGAAAAACGACTTTCCACTTTTAAAAAATGGAAAGGAAAATTGAGACCAGAAGTGTTAGCTGGAGCTGGCTTTTACTATACTTCAATCAATGATATTTGTAAATGTTTTTATTGTGGTATTGAAATTTTTGATTGGTTAAGTTATGATGATCCTATTGTGGAGCATAAGAAATTTGCTAGGAATTGTGATTTAAATAACTGTTTATGGAAAAATAGGAATCGAATAATTGTAACCATTCAAAATAAGTCTTCAAGCTACACATTTTATATAGTATTATTAATATCCTTATTTATGAACTTTTACATATATTTAAATTAAGTATTTTATTGTTATTTTTTTACAACTGCTTTTGCTTTCGTGGTGAAAGTATCTGCTTAATGTTAATAAATTTGGAATATTATTATTAATTTGTTTTAATGACTATCAGTAGATCTCAATTTATTCTTCTTTATTTTATTTTCCAAAATGTTTTTTATGTTCATCATCCCCCTGGCGTAACACAGTGTGAAATATGTTTTTCTAATAAAACAGACGTCACTCTAAGTAAATATTGTAAATTTATGAAAATTGGATTAATTAACAATAGTACAATTAGTTGGATGGAACGAATAAATGGAAATGAAAATGCAAGTAAATTTTTTAAAATTTTGTATCATTATCCAAATCGATCTATTTTTGATACAAATTGGATAGAAAGGTTAGAGTTTAAAAATAATCAGTTACAAATTTTAACCCCCAACTGTACCAATTATTATGACGGATTCAAAAATTATTACTTTTCCATCATTAGTGTTACATTAAACTTTGCATTATTTTTATACATTACCATTTTAATTATTTATCTTTATTATAAATTTCAAACTGGAAATCTATTTTTTCATTAATCCATTTTAAACGAAACTTTAAAGAAAGTGGGGATGAGAATATTTAAGTACAAGAATAACACAATATGTTTCAGTCTCGTTTAGTCATTATGAACAACGCCGTGGTTCATAAACCTTTGGAAACGCTTCTTAATTCAAAAATTTATTTTTTAAATAATTCTTTGTCAAAATTTGTTCTTGTTGGCATTAGTTTAAATGATTTTTCTCCAAAAATTGTAATTGGTGGAAAAACTGGATTTTCAATCGCACTAACCGAAGAAAATTGGAAAGACATTTGTGTTCATCAAGGAATTATTGTAAACAATTTCTACTTTCCTCAAGTTGATCAAACCAGTGTGAATATAAACAACATTCATCTGCAGGTTCAGAAAATAAATGATACCCCTGTTCTACAAATTACAAAAGGCCCACACTTCATATACTTAGGACAAGAGTCTTTGGACAATTTGTGGCGATTAAAGGAAATTATTGATTATAGATTATCTATACTTAAAAGGCAAGAATTCAATACATATTTCAAAATATTTCAAAATAATATTTCATCTGATTGTGGCGACTTGTGTACGCATGTTTATAATATAATAAGTCCAACAGAAAATCCTAACAGTGAAAATGTTTCAACTATGATGGAATTACTTGCTTTATATCCTGAACAAATGGAAAACAAATTGAAGCAAAATGGAACAAAACGAAAATATTACGAAGAAAACAATGAAAATGGATCAAAAAGAAAATATTACGAAGAAAACAATATCTTTTCTGGAAGAGAACAATAAGGTGCATGTGTTAGTGAAGTGGAGCTTTGCTTACAGACAAGCCCGTAGGAGTAACTTTCAGATGTGGTACTTAGATAGACTCCGTTTTGAAAAAAGAATAAATGATTGTAAACTTATTCTAGATTCGATATTATCTGAGGAACATAGAAATAAAATATATTTGACACGTTTTAATAAAAATTGTATTTGATGTTTTACTTAATAAAATTTTAGTTTAGTAAATGTGAATTTTATTTGAAATTAATTAGCACATTAAGACTTTGTAATTTGTATCAGCTAAAGCATAAAGTGAGGAACAGAAATAAAACAAATTTAACTAAAATTTAATTTCAATTTAATTAAACAATATTTTTTTTATCAATCCATGTATTATATTTTTTATCAAGTCCTAACCATTTCACATAAACTTTGTTTCCTTTCCTTCTCAAAATCTTCTCAATAAGATACACATCGGTATGCTTTACTTTTAGTAATTCTTGCTCATAAAAACCACCCAGAATGTCCTGATTATCTTCGTCTTGAATTAAATATGTCCAAGGGTTTGTCATCTTAACTTCTTTAATGTGGAATATCTCATTTGACCAATTTGGTGTGTAACCTTTTGAAAATGCCTCTCGATGCTTGCTTATTCGTACGTGATCACCCACTTTAAACTTTGGAGATTTTATATCTAACGTTTTAGCATGAGTAAATGCAGATTTCAAGATTCTATTTTCATTTGTTTTATTTACTTGTTTTGGCTTCATTCCTATTGAAGAATGTTTTGTATTGTTATAATCTTTTACAATATCCGCTAATATATTAAACCATTTGTAATTTCCTTGAATGCTAAATATTTTCCACATATTATTCTTTAAAGTCCTGTTCACTCTTTCTACTATACTCGCTTTCAAATTGGAAAACGTGCTATAATGGTTAATTCGAAATTGTTGCATCAAATTTTGAAAATTTACATTGAAAAACTCTCTTCCTCTATCCGTTTGCAAGTTTTTTGGTGGAGTTTTTGCACTGATTAATATTTTTTTCATTGCCGCTGTTACGTCTTTTCCAGATTTAGATTTTAACGGTTCGGCCCAAACATACTTAGAAAATACATTTATGGTAATCAAGATATATTTAAATCCCTTATTAAATTTGGCATAGGGTAACATTTCAACCAAATCAGCTTGAAAAAGATCATTTAACCCTTTCACTACCACCCTTCTGCGTTTGTAGTTTTTTCTAGCAGGTTTATGTAATTCATTAACGACTTGCTGTTTAACGGTTGTCATGACAACAAACTTGTTTATTCAATTTTAAGGAAGTTCACTTTCTATGTTTTGTAATAATTCGAAATATAACTTTTATATGTTTTTTCCCATTCATTCAATTTATCAATTTGTATTGTATAACTTTTTTCATTTAAAATTTTACTAATTTTAGTAATCTCCTTTTCTAACGCATTAAAGGATTTTTTTATCTCTCCAGTTAAGAAAGTAGTTGATCTACTATCACTATTTTTTAATTCCTCCTCTGTTTTATTTAATTCTTGTTCTAATTTCTTAATTACACTGGACATTATATTTTCCAAGGAAATATATTGTTGATTTTCTTCCAAAGTGAGTTGGTCAATTGTTCTACTGTTAAGAATGCTATTTTGATTTCTTTTTTTTTCATCATCTAACCTTTTTATAAAAGTTCTTAATTGTTTAATTTTTTCCTTGTGTTTTTCAATTATTACTTCTCTTATATTTGTTTCCATTATTTTATTAATTTTGTTGATATCATCACTTAATTTTTTGTCTTCCTTTTTAACATGTTCATTTAAAAATTGCAAATCTTTACTTATTTGATTTAGCGTTAGCAACTGTTTATTAACGTTTTCAATTGAGGTATAACATACTTTAATCTGGTTTTCATACTTTAAAAAATTTTCATCAAAAACCTTAAGCTTTTTAGCAAAGATTTCATTATTTGTTTCATTTTCACCTAATCTCCTTTTTAAATTATTAATGTCACTTATTCTCTCTTGATTTTGTTTTGAAATATGGCGTCCAAATTTATCAACTGTCATGTTGAGCTTTCATTAAACAATAAATATGATTATATTTGATAGCTGTTATTTATAGTATTACTTTATCTTCTCTTAATTCTTCAATAATAGAGATAATCTCGTTACTATGAGCATTATTTCCCGCATCACTTGATGAAATTAATAAACGTAGCCTATCAACAATTTCGTTTACATTATTCCAGTATACATAGTCTGTATTTGATCTGTTTGTTTTCAAAATTAATCCCTTTCCTGTAGATTTGGCTCTAGTTGTTCTAAACGGAGGTTGTGGTTTGTTAAATGCTGTAACTAATCTTGGCAAGGTTTTTGTCTTTGTAATCCCCTTTCTTTGTAAATATGGTCCTATTATTGTAACATATTTGTGTGATGTATTTCCTTGAACTTGTTCATTTGAATCAAAATTCCTACGATATACATTTGTTTTAGCTAGAATGTTCATGTAATTATCTAAATCTTCCTTCTTATAACCTATCGGTTCTTTTTTGAAAAGCAATTCGTATAAACCTGGCGTGCCTGTGTACGTTATTCCTCCCACTTTAATGTCCTTTCCAATAATTTCTACCGGTATCTGTGTTAAACCAAAAGAAAACTTATCCGTTTCGAGGTCATGAACTATTCCGTAATAATGGTCAAATTTATGTTGTGTATCTTTCACACCCTCATCAATATATGATCTGGGTAATTCATGAAAATCTGCTAAGTAATCTTTATATGATGGTGTACCAACATAGGTTTGAATTGTTTTTCTAGTTTGTTCCAATATGTCTGACAAGTTTAAATTTGTTGTTGTGTCACTAGAAGGATCTGAAGTTTCTGCTATAACAGTTGATGACAATGGTTGTACTACAGGAGAGGAAGAAGTGATACTACTGTCATTTAAAAATGTTGGTAGTTCTGTAGGGAGTAACGGAGTTTTTCCTGTTTTCTGAATATTTTTCGTCGGAGTTGATGTTTTATAAAGCTTTGTAGGTGTTTTGAATTCTTCATACTTTGAAACTCTTTCTTCTTTTAAATCGAATGGTTCGGATTTACCAATACTTGAAATTAGCTGTTTAAGTGGTTGTGTTATTGGTCTATAAGTTTGTTCTAATTCGGACTGAGCAGTAGAAGTAGCTAATTTCAAGCTTTGATATTTCTGCTTCACGGCTTGTCTCGATTTTATTAATTCTCGAGCTAAACGTTTATCCATGCTGTACAAGTTTTAAATGAAATAAAACTGCAAATTTTTTACTTTTATAAATATATAAAGGAATCGAATTTACTCCTATATCTGCCGTGATTTACTTCACAATCTTTGTCAATTACAAGAAAGCCATATGGATCCATCCAACAGTTAGCACAAATATTTTTAAACTGATCAAATGTCATATCCAATATACAGTGGTCATTATATATATGTTTTAAACTCAAACAGTCCTGTTTAAATAAAATTAATAAGTTTGCATTTTCTCGAATTAGACGTTTAAGGATTGAGGAATATCCTTGAAAAATAAAAAAACAATCGGTGTTTCTATGCCTTCCATGCGTGAAATAGTCCCTAATAATAGATTGATTATGACAAGGAATATCATCAAAAATGATAACGGAATTTGGCTTTATCTCATGAGGTGAAATAATGTTCTCATCGCTATCATATTCAAAGTATCCAATTTCTTTCATAGGCTTTAACAACTTCCTTAAATATTCATATTTTGGTTGATCTAATGACTTTGAATAAACATAGACATTTTCAAACCTAATTCCATTAGGATGCTCGAGCAGTGTAAGCATAACGTTGGTTTTACCGCTACCACTGCAACCAACTATAAGCCCTCTTTTTGAACCACCGCAAAATAAGTCACCATGTTTTCTCAACTGTTTACTTAAAATTTTTTCGTCATGATTATTTACTGGTAATGAGAATTTTTGTTTTTCAATCCTCATTCTTAATCACACTAGTAAATATTTTTAGCTGTAAAAGTATTTATACCAGAAAAATGTCAATGTGTTTTTAGTATAAAAAGAACTTCAATGACTGTGGGTCGTCATAAGTTGAAAAAAACTATTAAAAGACGTAATAGAAAAGGCTCTGGTTTAGTAAATAAATTAATTAGTAAATTACCTTTCGAAGTTCATATACCAGGATATAATTATTGTGGTCCCGGCACCAACTTGGAAAAAAGATTAACTAGAGGTGACGTTGGTGTAAATCCATTGGATTCCGCTTGCAAAGAACATGATATATCTTACTCTCAGACTGAAGATTTATCAAAAAGACACATATCTGACCAAATATTAGAAAAAAAAGCCTGGGATAGGGTAAAAGCTAAAGATTCTTCTATTGGTGAAAAAATTGCAGCTTTAAGTGTTGCAGGAATAATGAAGGGTAAAAGAAAGTTCGGTTTGGGATTAAAAAATACAAAAGGGGGTAAACTTAAATTGAGAAAAAAACGTATCATTCGAACACCCAAAAAAATTGGAGGATTTCTACCTCTTTTGTTTCCCATTCTTGGCGCCCTGGGTGCACTAGGTGGAGGCGCGGCAGGAATTGCTAAGGCAGTAAATGATGCTAAAGCAGCTAAACAGCAACTAGAAGAAATACATAGACATAATATTGCAATGGAAAATGCTTCTAAAGAAGGTAAAGGATTATATATTAGACCATATAAAGGAAAGGGACTATTTATTAGACCTTATAAAGGAGGATCCGTCAAAATGAAAGCAATCAGACAAAAAAAAAACTCAAAATAAGTTTTCCAAAAAGAGCACTTACGAACAATGATATTATTAAATATGTAAAGCTGTTAAAAATAACTGGCTTTAGAGGTGTTTTTATGCTCGATGAACTTCCAAAAAAAATTAATCTGAAAGAATGTGGTATTGTAAATTTGGATAAAAAACAAAATAAAGGATCTCATTGGACTGCTTATATTAAAAATAACAAAAATGTAATATATTTTGATAGTTATGGAAATTTAAAACCACCTTTAGAACTTCTCAAATATTTTAATTCGAATGGCAAAGTGGATGTATTTTATACTTATGAAAATAAACAAAAATTTAATTCATATAACTGTGGTCAACTATCCCTAAAATTTTTGCAAAAAAATATATAAACTCATTATTTATTGTAATATCTCATTCATAAATAAACTGCAATGTCTACCACAATTGCCATATCAGGAAACAGTTCTGTTTTGTCTGCTGATTTTAATCCGCCCATATATTTAGAGGATGAAAAACAATATTACCTGGGTTTAGCTGATTTTGAAACGTTTATGACTATCCCCAATATAAAAGAAGGATATAATAAATTTTATATAGATAATAAAGTAATTGTTATTCCCGACGGAACTTATGACATTACAGATATAGAAACATACATAAGAGAAAGTATAGAAGATTTATTTCCGAATGAAAAAATTTTTTTTCTTTTAAAAGCAAATGTTAATACTCTAAAAACTTTTTTAATGTGTAGTAGAATAATTGATTTTACCAAGGAAGATTCGATAGGAAAAATGTTGGGTTTTAATAGCAGGATACTAGAAGCTATGAAAGAGGAAGAATCAGATAATGTTGCAAAAATAACTAAGGTGAATGCTATTTGTATTGACTGTAATATTTGTGTCGGTTCTTACAATAATGGTAAACCTGTTCATATTATTCACCAGTTTTATCCAACTGTAGCTCCAGGGTATAAAATAGTTGAATCTCCTTTGCCCATTTTGTATTTTCCAGTTAGCGTCAAAGCAATTAACAATATAACAGTTAAAATAGTTGATCAAGACGGAGAACTTATCAGTTTTAGAGGAGAAACTATAACAGTAAGGTTACATTTACAAACAAGTGAAATATAAAATGGTTGTTAGATATAATAGAGCCCTTGGGATGAGACTTGCCCCTACTACTATCAACAAAGTAAAAACTTATAAAAAGAAAAAGCCTAAACAACAGTTCAGTATCAAATCCAACACCAACAAGTTAAGACGAGATAATCGTAAATTTCTCACATCCTTGGGTTTCACTGTTTTAAAATAATGAACATATTAAACGTAAACGAAAAGCTTTATGTAGACAATTCCATCGTCAGTTCTGAGCTTCACACATATCAACCATATATTTCTTCAAAATTCGATTACAATGATGAAATAAGGATCCCAATTCAAGAACTCGATGCTTACACTCTACCATCAGATAGTTTACTTTATATCGAAGGAAAATTAACTAATACAGAAGGTAAATATAAGAAAGAATTGCTATTTATTAACAATGGTATAGCCTTTTTGTTCAGAGAAATCCGCTATGAACTAAACGGAATTACTATAGATTCAATAAGAAATGTTGGATTAGCATCAACCTTAAAAAGCTACCTTTCTCACAATACCAACGAAAGTTTAAAACTGGAAAATGCAGGTTGGTTTCCACATCGGAAAGAAGGTGATACAATTTTAGTTGATAATGATGGAAAATTCTCCGTATCCATACCACTAAAAATGCTTTTAGGATTTTTTGAAGATTACAGAAAAATTATTATGAATATGAAACAGGAATTGGTTCTTATTAGATCAACTGATGATTTAGATGGTGTTATTTTCAAAGAAGATCCGGCACACCTTGTTACTGCTCCTGACACTCCATTGGTTACTTTCGATAAAATTTATTGGAAAGTTCCTCACATTCTAGTTGATATGCCACAACAACTTGCTCTATCAAAAATATTAGAATCAAATAAAGATATATTGATAGGATTCAGGAGTTGGGAACTTGTTGAATATTCTTCTCTAACCGAAACAACCCGTCACACATGGCCGGTAAAAACAACTAGTAAACTAGAAGCTCCTCGTCATGTTGTGATTGGCTTTCAAGAAAACAGAAAAGGGAAAATTGTTAAAGATATGAGTAAATTTGACAATATTACCTTGTCAAATATTAGAGTATATTTAAATTCTGAAAGATATCCTTATCACGATTTGTACTTAAATTTCGAAGAAAACAAATTTTCTGCTTTATACGAAATGTTTGCCAACTTTAGACAGTCTTATTATGGTGTTCCAAATGAACCCATTTTTAATCCTGAACAATTCAAAAACATTAGTCCTATTACACATATTGATTGCTCCCATCAAAAAGAAACAATTCAAACGGGATCCGTAGTAATGAGAATTGAATTTGAGACACACAATGCAATTAAAAAAGATACTTCTGCTTATTGTCTTATTTTACATGACAAATTATTTAGCTACAACCCTCTTACTAAAATTGTGAAACAATTATAAACTTTATCCCCACTATTTTCATATTTCGATTTAATTTAAAGAAATTTTCAAAAGCTTTTAGTTTTAATCATGACATCAAAACTACAACTACAAATTGAAAAATTTATTTTTAAAATTAATCAACTGAAAGAAGAAATTGCAAATTATTCAAGTAAAAAAAGTCTCATTAAAAAATTTGCTGCTTTGAAAATATGAGATTGGTTATAGATATTCAAGGATTCAAAGATGAAAAAAATAAATTTATACCGAAAGAGCTTGCAGCTTTTGATGGTTATGAAATGACTCATTTCATTTTTAAAAAGCCTTTTCCAATGGAGTTTCTTTCACCTGATTGTCACAAGCAGGCGGTATGGTTAACGAAAAATTATCATTGTATACATTGGAATAATGGATTTACTCCATTACATCATTTCCCAAAAATAATTGAAACACTTACGAAGAAAGCAGATTTTGTTTTTGTAAAAGGAAGCGAAAAAAAGGATTTTATACAGAAATATTCTAAAAAGCATGTGATTGAAATAGATGAACAACCAGCGCTAAAGCTAATGGAACCAAAATGCTTCTATCATTCAAAATCACCTTGTATGTGTGCTTTGACAAATGTGTTATTTTTATATGACAATTGTTTTATGAATGAATAAAAATATAAAAAAAAAAATTAATTACCTTTTTATTTTGCATTAACCAACCATGATTGAATACAATTAATATGATACCTTAAATCTAATTTTCTAAATTCATTTAAAAGTTCATACTCATTTTTATATTTTAAATAATCATTACAAAATTTAGCGGCTAATTTACATTGTTTCATTCGATCTATATTATTAACATATGCTGACAAATCTTGTGCTTCTGCGTCTTCTTCGCCTACAATTGATAAATATTGGAAGTATGCAGCAGATATAATAAACTCTTCATACATTTCAGTAACCATTTGCTCCATTGTAAATATTATTAAATTTATTCTTCCTTTTCAATTTCTTGAAGAATAGTATCCTCGTCAATAAATTGCTTCAAGTCTTTTAAATAGTAACCAAAGCCAATATCTTTTAGATCTTGAATAAGTTGAAAAAAATTTAATGTTTCAATGTATTTGTTGCAACAGAGGGCAGCCTTTACGAATTCCTCAGATTGATTACAATAAAAGTCTATCCACTCCGGACCACTTGCCATACAATATGAGAAATAGGTTTTTGAAAGATTACTAAATTTCTCCTCTAATAATTTAACTGCAATCAGCAACTCAGTCATTTCATTTATTTAACATAATATTTTAAATATGTAGGGGGACGTCTCTTGCGAATAGGATTAACTTTCTTTGATAATACCTGTTTTTTATCTTCGTATAATTGAAACCTCTTTTGGGTTGCAATAATAGCAGGTATAAATTGGCAATCTTCTCCTATAAATTCTATTAGGTGGCTTAATTCTCCTACAAAGTATGATTTCCCAAATGTATTGAAAAACGTAGTAAGGCTTATAATTCCTTCTAAATAATCATCACAACAGTCAATTGCTTCCAAATAATCTCGTTTCAGTGGATAAAACAGCTTGGTGTATTCATCTTTCGAAATCACTTCAAAGAAATTGAGATATTTAACTTTTAACTGTCTGATAGTTGTAGTTAATTTTTCGCGATTACACATAATTCACTTATTACTTGACACATTTTTTCTTTTTGTTTTATACAAAATTGGTGGAAAAATTCAAAAATAACTTTTTACGCAACTCGAGCACAGCTTAGTAAATGTGCCTCGGCATACTAAAATGATCATGATGCACCTATTTATAAGACTTAAGAATGCAAAATCAAATGTGGGAGAACAAAGAGAAAAAATTAAAAATATGATGCGAATGAGAATAAAAGGGGAGGAAGTTAAGAATGAGGGACATGAGAGAGAGGAAGAGGAGGAGGAGGAGGCGCTCCCATATTATAACTACTAACGCTCTAGTTATTAAATATTCGTTTAGAATCAACCTTTATACTTGAACATCAAATCAGCATCAAGCAGTTCCCATTAAACAGCAAAAAATTTTCGAGGGATTTCTGGGCAACCGAAGACCAGTAAAACTGCTACAAAATACCGTAATAAGTGTTTCATAAAAAGCCCTTAATGAAGCAGAACGATCCGTTCTCTCCAAAAGCCAAAACTTGGAGATTACACCAAAAGAAAACCCGTAGAAGTATGTTTTATCCTCTGAAGCGACAATTAGAAGACTTCCAGGAGAAGAAGCTGACGCAATAAGGTTTGAAATAGCAAAGATCAAACATTCTAAGCCGCCTACGTCGAATCGGTCAGCTGCAGAAAAAAAAACGGCGATAAAAGATTAAACAGCAGTACAGATATTTTGGTTCTTCCAGGAGACAAGGGAAATGCCACTGTCGTTATGGACAAAAAAAAACGTGGAGAAAATACAACTGCTTTTGGACCACAGCACCTAGAGATTAGTTCAGCAGACCCGACCAATAAAATGGAAAGAAGGATAACCAACCCTATAAACGCATTCAACCTGCCACCAGAGGAGAAGAAGACGTTAAGGCCAAGCAGCTCAAAAATATGAAAGACATTGAAGTAATAAATTTGAAAGTTTGTATTTTGCTTGATATGAAAACACGCTAAATTTGATTTGTACATATACAGGACAGATAGAATAAAAAATCACTATTTTGGAAAAACGCAATTTTCCAAATTAAAATGTGCAGGAAAGTGCCTTTTTTTAACAGGGTCATAGGAAAAATAACATTTTGGACACTTAAGTCTTTAGGTTTTCAAGCCCTGTCTTAAAGTACTAGAGCATAATGGTGCTACGCTTATTTAGTTTGGTAGATAATACCATATAGTCGAATGCGGTCTTATCGTGCGGGTCCAAAGGTCACCAACATTATGAATCAAATCAGAAAACACAGTGAATACCAAAATGTTGTGTGATTCTTTTATCGAGCTATTAAATCTCGATGGGCTATTTACAAATATACAGGGAGAAAGAAAATAGTTTTTTTTATTATTATATTACGCAATATTATTAAGATAGCCTCTTAATATTATTTTATATATTAAATGCAGAGGGACTAAATTAGAAAATTCGCTAAATTTATATTTGGTTAAAAATTTTTGGTTGGCAAAAACAAAAATACACAAAATGACAAGCGCCTTAATAAAGTCGGAAGGCGGTTCGAATCAGTGGAACAATCAGGATATGTTCTGTTTATACAGCCACTTAATGAAAGTGAGATTTTTTTATCAATCACCAAAAATTATGAGCCCCGCTTGACCTAAAAATCTAACCACTTATACAGTGTTATTTATTTAAATGCGGGCCACACCTGTGCAAAGAAAACTTGTTTTTTTTTGTACTGTGATAACAAAAAAAATCGTGAGATTTTTTCAGATCTTTACGTTTAAGGGTCCCTAGATGCCGGAATACATGTTTTGTCTGTCCGTCAGTCTGCCTGTCCGCGGCATAGTTAAAAAACTACATATCTGATTTCTTCAAATTTCAGTCTAAAATTAAGGGCCATATATATATATATATATATATATATATATATATATATATATATGTGTGTGTTGATTTTTACTCCTTCACGGATGGAAAAATACAATGTGTTTTCATTCCGGGTGTACATCCGTTCACTACTGTCGTTCTGAAAAGAACAGTTTTGCTGACGTTTCGCCAAAATCACATTTGGCATTTTCGAAGCTTTCTTTCTCGCGTCCGAATAAAGACTGAAGTGTTGGTGACTGCGACGTTTCCTTTTATACCGCCACTCGGGGCCGAAGGTTATATCTGCGCAGGCGTTGGTCGTTATTTATGTTTTCCGGATGGTGCTGTTGTTGTTGCGCTAATTGCGCTTGAGTTTTTGCGATTTTAGATTTGTCGATTATTGTCTTCCATACTGTTGGTAGTTTTAATGATTCGTTATTTTGAATAAAAGGGACGAATCATTATTCGGACGTGAGAAAGAAAGCTTCGAAAATGCCAAATGTGATTTTGGCGAAACGTCAGCAAAACTGTTCTTTTCAGAACGACAGTAGTGAACGAATGTACACCCGGAATGAAAACACATTATATATATATATATATATATATATATATATATATATATACATATACACATTCACTGGCTAATATCCAGGAGCCAGTGGCAAAAGCTCTGAGAATTAATTTAAGGAATGTACAGAAACTTGTGCATGAAAAAAAAACATAATTTACTTCCGAAGAAGATTAAGAAATATACACGAAAAAATCCAAAGGCAAAACACTTAGGTTACAATGCAAAAATGAATATTCATATTGCAATCTATGATTTATACACGTCAAAGACAAATATAATCCTTCAGAAACTTTTTGATACTACAGACTAAAAAATATCATCATCACTTAAAAAGTCCTCATCTTCTGAGTCGTCCTCAAATGGCGCAATGATCATTGGTGCTATTTCGACATCTAAAACTCGTTCTGGATTCCACCAATCCCATATTAATTTCTTCGTATGTTCCACAGATTTCTTCCAGTACTTCGGCGTAATATAATTTAATGAATCTTGCCAAACAATTTGCAGTTCATCTGATATAAGACTATCGTTCACGTGTTTGTCGTAATATGATTTTGCCCCAGTCCATATTAATTCTATTGCGTTAAACTGGCAATGGTATGGCGGCAGTCGTAAAACCTCATGTCCATTTTCCCGTAATGTTTCATCTAGGGCATATATTGTTGGTTTTTTAATAGATTTTCCCATTAAAAGAAGTTGTAGTTTCAGCATATTGGGTAAAGGATTTTGTTTTTGTTTTATTAGCCAGTCATAAATATCATTTTTCTTCCAGGATGAAGTAGGCTGTTTATTTAAGATTCTTGAATGATAAGATGAATTGTCCAGAATGATTAAAGATAGAGCATCTAAATTTGGAATCAGTTGTTCTTTTAACCACTTTTCAAACAGTTCACACTTCATATTATCATGGCAGTCCATACTTTTGGATGTTGATGAAAACAGTAAACTTGCATTTGGGAGAAATCCTGTTGAAGAACCTGCATGCAAAATGATGAACCGTTTTCCGTCCCACATCCCTTTTTTCTCTTGACACTTTTTAAAATAAAATATCCAAGTCTCGTCTAAAAATACCACTTTTCTATATTTTGAATTAACATTTTCCGTGTATTTCTTGCTATATGTGGCAACTCGCATAAAAATCTTCGATTACAGTCCTTTTTATATCGAAAACCCAACATTTTTATTAATTTTCACAACGATTTTAGTCCAATTTCCAATATGCTCGATTTTTTAAAGCTTCTGTTAAAACTTGAAAGGTTATATTAGTTTTTGATGTGTATAAATCGTAAATTGCAATACAAACATCCATTTTTACATTGTCCCTTAAGTCTTCTGTCTTTGGCTTTTTTCGTGTACATTTCTTAATCTTCTTCGGTAGTAAGTGCTTTTTTTCACGCACAATTTTCTGCACAGTCCTTATACCGATTCCCAGAGCTTTCGCTACTGTCCCCTGGGTATTGGCCGGTGAATTTTCATTTTCGTAATATTTTATTAGATTTAATATAATTTTTTTCGCTTGTGGATACAAAAAACCCGAAAATTGTTTTCTATTACTCATTTTGTCACTGACTTGTCAATCTGACTTTGAAGTGACATCATCTTCCGGATTTTATGCAGAGCATATGATTACACGTAATAAAAGAAAAATAAACTTAAAAAGTTTGTCGTTGATAAATCGTATCATCCGCACGATAACACTGCTTTTGACTATAGGATAAAAAGGATAAAATAGGAAAATGAAAAATAATTTGCTCTAAGTTAAGCCATTTAGATTCTACAGGCATTCAAAATATGAATCAAAAATATAATAATAAGCAGGACATTCTATTAAAAAATATATATTTTCCAAAAAAATTGACATTTTCAATGCACAATTTTTTGACAGTTCTTCAAATAAAGAAGTTGGGAGGAGGTGTCAGTATATAAAGAAATACTTTGCATGCGCAGTCTGGTAAAAAAGTTTTACCAAGGATTAAAATATCACCACCATATCATTCAGCGATCTAAATCAGCATCGGCACAGGTCCAAAAACAAGATAATTAATACAGGTTCACACTACGTTTGTATGTGTGTGTATGTCAGAGGTCTCCCCTGTGTATATACACGACAAGTCAATCTGTCCCGGCGACCCACTAGATCGAGCGAGCCAATATGGTAATGGGCCCGCTAATACACTATTTATACTCTGATCTTATCTCTGTGGAGCGGCGCACGGGGTCGATTTCGGGGCCACTATCGTCAATATGGCTGTTAATATGGAGATTAGCCGGGGCCATCTGCATTATTTAGCATTGTTTACGCTAACAGATGAGCGTTTTTTACTTGGAGAATTAGGATTTATTCGGGAGGGCCTTAATGTTTAATCTTTGGGGGATTAAGCGCGTTCGAACGGGGAGTATGCGGAGGAATTTGATGTTTTGGTTATTTTGTATAGAAGACTAGCGACCGTTGAAGGTATTTTTAGTTTAGCATTATTTGGTAACTGTATATCTTTGATTTTATTAACTAAATCTAGAGATTTTTTTAATTTGATATTTAGCTCAGAACTTCGTATATGTTTAAATGATGTCTATAAGTTTCTTAGATAGTTTGTAAGATGAAGCTGAAAAGAAAGAAACTACTGGTCTAATAGGGAATCCCGGTTTATGTAGTTTAATTAAAGAATATAATTTTGGTGGTTTAGGGTTCATAATGGGATGTCTCTGTCATTAAACAAACTCTTACAGTTTTTGATACAATTTTTGAATCTTTGTTGAAAAATATCTGTAAAATTATGTTTTAAAATATGATATTTATCTGGAATAAGAAAATCTAATGTTTTTTTTGCCTTTATCAGCTTTCGTAAAGATAACATTATTAGATTTATTTTTAATTTGTTTTATGAATTGAATTAGATATTAGAATAGCGTATAAAACAAATAATTCTTTAAGTAGATATATCAAAAATAATAAAACTAAGTCTGATAAACTAGACCAATCAGGTGCATACCAATTAAACTGTATAGATTGTGACAAAACGTATATAGGTCAAACAGGCTGACATTTCGGTAAAACAATAGAGGAGCATTATAAATGTTTTATTAAAGTGAAAACCGAATCTAATTATTCAAACCATTTAATTGAGAGCGGTCATACTTTTATTACAAATTTTAAAATTTTACACCTAGAAAATAAGGGTCATAAATTGAATATACTCCAGTCTCTAGAAATAAATAAACTCAAACATTCAAATTGCTTGCTAAACGATCAGGTAGATCTCAATAATTCATCCTTGTTAAATATGTTCTAATAATTTTAGGTAATTTCTTTTTATTTTATTCCTAGAACGTAAAAATTCCCAGACCTTTTTTAAGGCATTAAAATTTCCAAATGGTTGTATTATACTTAGTTATATAAATATGGCCTTAACTTGTAAGCTTGTGCATTCGAGATGTAACGTCCGAAGAAGCTACTGTGTGGTGGAACATGTCACGTTGTTAAATTAAATATAGTGGAAGTGTTTGTAAAAAATAGTGTTTATTATTATGGATTTCCACCGAGTATCGGCTGACATAATCATATCAGAATGTCTTTTACTGTAATTATTTAAAAAAATGATATAGGAATTGTAACAGGGTTACAGAGCATTCTAAATTTATAACATTTGAATTTATTTATTTGAATCATAGCGGGTAACCCTATTATTATCACATTACTGAAAATAACTAAGATATGATAAGTAAAATCAAAGGTACAGGGTTATTTTTTATAATTAGCCACCCCTGAGAGGCTTACTTCTTCAAAATACAAAGAAATAGTTCCTACGAAAGCTATAGGAAATTTCCTAAAGATTTACATGGAGGTAATTTTAAATACAAAAGACGATCGGAAAATCACTAAATCACCAGCAACTTTGTTATTTTAAACGGGACACCCCGTATTTTTTGACATTTTTGGATTCTCCTCATTCTTCCCTTTCCAAAAATATATAATTTGTCTATATTGAGAATAGTAGTATTTGACTTATTCCACTTGAAAGTTACCACATATGACAATTTCACAGATATGCAGCCATAAATCGCGTTACCCATGAAATGATAAAATCGCTTTACCCTTGGAATATCACCAACAGAAACAAAACACACAAGTAAAATATTTTATTGATTTTATGAAAAACAAAATTATTAAAATCTGAAATGCAATTTACCGAGGAAGAAAAACTAAAAATTCTTCAACTTTATCTCGCAAATGCTAATAATGCGTCAACTGCAGTGAGACAATACAAGCTGCTATATCCTGGTGCAAGAATTCCCTCAAGAAAAACTGTTGCATATATAGTCAAATGCGATGCACAAAGAAAATCCTTGCAGTGGCAAATACGACGAGCAAATTTTGACTTGGACGAGGAATTAGAAAATCGAGGTTCTACATCCGTTCAGTTCTAAAAAAAGTGCAACTATTAACCAACGATCATTTTAAGAAAACTGGAAAGAGTGTTTCAAAATTGCTTGGAGGGGGTCATGTAAATAGGCTGTAAAAATATTAATTACTAGTTCTTGTTTTGTTTTTGATTGTTCGTTTGTTTGTTATCGTTATATCAGTATATATATATATATATATATATATATATATATATATATATATATATATATATATATATATATATATATATATATATATATATATATATATATATATATATATTAATTGGACTTCTTTCTTGGGTATAGGTTTATTTGCAAAATCAAACAATGGGATTAACTTGACGTTTCGCCTATCATAGTAGGCTTTCTCAAAAATTGCTCATTCCTTTATTATTTTTTTTTTGGTATGTATGGCTTTCCTTACCTATCTACAATTAATTTAAAAAACATTTAGTGGTCTAATTATAAAATGACTTTACAATTTTTTTAAAACTGATTTAAAATTTTATACTATTGACAATAATTATTACAAAATTAATAAACTAAGGTTACATACCTCGAAAAATACATGTTGATTATTTATTTATATTTGAATGATAGGTAGCAAGTTAGTGGTTTGCCAGGCAACTCATGGCACAGTTTTAGGTAAAAAGGTGTTCTTATCGTAGTACGTTTTTTTTTGAGAAATTTAAAGATCATTTTTTGCTATTTTTTAATTTAAACCTTAGAGAAGAATCAGACATTCACAATGATATACTACATTTTGAAAATAATGGCTTAGACGAAGTTAAAACTATACTAAAATATCAATTTGTGGTATATTTGACTTAACTTTTTTATGTCTTGTTTGTCATTTACTGCATTTTTTTCTTTTTTTATGTGAATCATTTCTTTGATAATTAATTTCTGATACAGCTTGTCTTCGTCAATGATTTTGGTTTCAGAAAAATTAAATTCGTGTTTTGTGCTTTTTTCATGTTTGTGTAATGCAGTGGATGCATTCTTTGTATACTTATGCCCTTTTATTCTATTTTCTAAAAGTTGGGTTGTCATACCAATATATTTCATAGGGCAGTTTAAACAAGAAATTTCATATACAAGATTGGATTTTTTATTTTTGTGAATTTTAGTTTTTAATTTTGTAAATAGGGAGCCTATCAGGTTCTGGGCTTTATGACACACAATTATGTTATATTTTCCTAAGATATGTTTTAATTTTTCAGATAATTGAGACGTGTATGGCATTGCAATATATTTTTTTTGCGTATTATCTTGTCTTACGTTTTCGTTATGATCGTTATAATATATGTACGTCCTTTGTTTGATAATTTTTTTTATTAGTTTTTCTGGGACATGATTCATTCAAGGTCTCTTTAACTTTATTAAGGGCTTCAGGACGGTATTATGGTGACGTTAAAGATATGGCACGGTCAACTAGACCAATCACAACACTTCTTGTTTGTTTGTATGGATGGTGGGAATTGAAATTAAGATATCGTCCAGAGCAAGTTTCTTTTGTAAACCATTTAGTTTTTAAACTATTTTCTTTTTGTCTTATTATAGTAAGGTCCAGAAAATTTATTTTGTTTTCTGATTCAACTTCAAGAGTGAACTGAAGTTTCGGATGGAAATTATTGAATGCGAAAAGTAGTTCTTCTATTTTATTTTCTGGAACTGATGCTAAACAATCATCCACATATCTCTTAAAAAAAGTAATATTAAAATTCAATTTTTCAAGAACTTCCTCTTCTAGGTATTCCATAACTAGTTGTGCGATTGTAGAGGAAATAGGTTAGCCCATAGCACATCCATCAAGTTGTTGATAAAATTGGTTATTGTATTGAAAATAATTATTTGACATTATAAGGCTTCTAAGAATTCAGGCTGAGTTAGAGTTGTAAAATTTTTTAAAATATTCCATTTGCCTTTTATAGCACTAACTATGAGTTCATTTGGTATATTAGTATACAAAGAAATTATATCTAGTGATATTAACTTTGAATTTGGTGGTATTGTTACTGTCTAGAAAATGTTTAAATGTAAATGAGTCTTTTATGTAATAAGTGTTTTTACCTGTGATATTTGACAAACATTTTGACAAATACTTTGAGAGCTTTTAGAAAGGAGATCGAATGCATGAAACTATAGGCCTGAGGGAAATGTTAGGTTTATGCAATTTGGGTAGGCCATATATTTTAGGCGTGACTGCGTTATGAATTGACAAATTTTTAGCTTCCGCATCAGCTAATAGATTTTTGTATAAGAGTTTTTTTACAAAAGTATTATTTTTGTTTTGAAAGATGTTAGTTGGGTCATTCTTTAAAAGTTTATAGGTACTGGTATCTGTTATGGAATACCTAGAAGAGGAAGTTTTTGAAAAATTGAATTTTAATATTACTTTTTTTAAGAGATATGTGGATGATTGTTTAGCATCAGTTCCAGAAAATAAAATTGAAGAACTACTTTTCGCATTCAATAATTTCTACCTGAAACCTCAGTTCACTCTTGAAGTTGAAACACAAAACAAAATAAATTTTCTCAACCTTACTACAATTAGACAAAAAGAAAATAATTTAAAAACTAAATGGTTTACAAAAAAAAACTTAGTCTGGACGATATCTTAATTTCAATTCCCACCATCCATACAAACAAAAAAGAAGTGTTGTGATTGGTCTAGTTGACCGTGCTATATCTTTAACGTCACCAGAATACCGTCCTGAAGCCCTTAATAAAGTTAAAGAGACCTTGAGTGCAAATCATTTCCCAGAAAAACTGATAAAAAAAATTTTCAAACAAAGGACGTACATATATTATAACAATCATATGAAAACGTAAGACAAGATAATACGCAAAAAAATATATTGCAATGCCATACACATCTCAATTATCTGAAAAATTGAAACATATCTTAGGAAAATATAACATAATTGTGTGTCATAAAGCCCAGAACCTGATAGGCTCCCTATTTACAAAATTAAAAACTAAAACTCCCAAAAATAAAAAATCCAATCTCGTATATGAAATTCCTTGTTTAAACTGCCCTATGAAATATATTGGCATGACAACCCAACTTTTAGAATTATAATTGAAATAATTGTTTTTAAAATACCTTTGATTTTTCTGATTCTCTAATAAATTTAGTAGAAACATTTAGTGAGCTGTATTTTTTTGCTCCTTAAATCGTTCGTTTGTGACACTGAATAATGACCAGAGATTTTTTAAGATTTTCTTTCTTCTTTCTTATATTTTAGTTTCAGGATGTAAAACTCGACAAGCAACACTTCTTTAAAGTTCAAGTTAAATATGTTGTAGGTAACTTTTTTTTGTTAATGGAATAGATCAGCCAAAAGAAGCGTTTGGGTCTACAAAACAAGTTAGACATTTATATTTTAACCTTAATTAATGAATTTCTGTCAACTTACATTTTTTAAACAGGCCCCGTAAGAAAAAATAAACAGAAATAGGTTAGTAAGGAAAAGAAAAATGTTGCTGTGATATTGTAAATAAAAGCTATGTTAAATATAAGTTTTAAAAATGCTACACGAATTTTATTTTTCCCCCAAAATAATTTAAAGTATAAAACAATGTATTAAGTCCTACTGATAAGACAGTGTATATATAAATACAACACGAATTTAATTTTTCTGAAACCAAAATCATTGATGAAGATAACCTGTATCAGAAATTAATTATCAAAGAAATGATTCACATAAAAAAAGAAAAAAATGCAGTAAATGACAAACAAGACATAAAAAATTAAGTCAAATATACCACAATTTGATATTTGAGTATAGTTTTAACTTCGTCTAAGCCATTATTTTTAAATTGTAGTATATAATTGTGAATGTCTGATTCTTCTCTAAGGTTTGAATTAAAAAATAGCAAAAAATTATCTTTAAATTCCTCAAAAAACAACGTACTAAGATAAGATCACCTTTTTACCTTAAACTGTGCCATGAGTTGCTTGGCAAACCACTAACTTGCTACCATTCAAATATAAATAAATAATCAACATGTATTTTTCGAGGTATGTAACCTTAGTTTATTAATTTTGTAATAATTATTGTCAATAATATAAAATTTTAAATCAGTTTTAGAAAAATTGTAAATGTGATTTTATAATTAGACCACTAAATGTTTTTTAAATAAATTGTAGATAGGTAAGGAAATCCATATATACCAAAAAAAAAAAATAAGGGAATGAGCAATTTTTGAGAAAGCCTACTATGATAGGCGAAACGTCAAGTTAATCCTATTGTTTGATTTTGCAAACAAACCTATACCCAAGAAAGAAGTCCAAATAATATATACCGGGTTTAAGAAACAAATTGAATAATATATATATATATATATATATATATATATATATATATATATATATATATATATATATATATATATATACATAATCACGTTAAACATATTTCTTTTACAAATTACTGTTTTGTGTTTGTTAGTGACATTTCATTGGTAAAGCGATTTAAGTATGGCTGCATATCTGTGAAATTGTTATAAATGTGGTAACTTTAAAGAGCAATGAGTCAAAAACTACTGTTCCGAACATAGACAAATTATATATTTTTGGAAAGAGAATCCAAAAATGTCGAAAAATAAAGGGTGTCCCATTTAAAATAACAAAGTTGATGGTGATTTAGTGATTTTTCGATCGTTTATTGTTTTTAAAATTACCGCCATATAAATCTTTAGGAAATTTCTTATACCTCTCGTAGGAACCATTTCTTTGTATCTTGAAAAAATAACCCTGTACACTCTAGGGTTCACCGTAGATTATAATTAACAATGTTATCAAATATAATTGTTATTATAAATTTAATTAAACATTTTATCTCACCAATTCAGCGGCCACTTGTATCTCGAACAACAGTATATTGCAACACAACGTTGGTAACTTCTGAATATAGATATTTCAAAAACAGGTGGTTTATTTAAATAAAAGATTTGATTTTTTTAAAAACAACTTAAACATCTATTAACAACAGTACAAGTGTCACAGATTGCCGTGTTTATCGAAATAATTCAAAAGTGAATTCCGAAAATTTTCTAAATTTAACTCATCATTCGCGCCATTCATCAGAACATGGCATCCTTGGTGGGGAAAACCTGGTAGATTGCAGTGTTTATCAAAATAATTCGAAATCAAATTTGAATAAAATTTACCACTATTTGCGCCATGTTACGGAACACTATCTAAAGAAGATCTATTCTCCTTATTGACTAGTAATCGAAATAACCTAGAACGAAAAATTAGAAAAGAAATCGACAATATTACTGAAACTAATGCTGTAAGCGAAGCTATTGGGAAAATGAACTTGAACTTGAAGGCACTCTAATTATGTTATAACTTAATAAATTGTGTTGTGTAAAACATTGACGTTATTATTGATCTGGAATTTAAGACCGGTTTAAAATGTATCTCTAAGGTAGTATAGGAAAAGTACGTCTTTGTCTTAAATTATTTAATATAGGCAGCCTACTTGTTTTGTGTAGTTTAGTTCCGATGTAAAGGCAATATTGCGAGAAAAAAGAGAAGGTCTGATTGATTCAAAACTGTTCATTTTAGATATAAGATAACATAAAAGGATAAGGAGTCAAAAACTGGATAAGAGTAAATAAAAAAAAACTGGAGGTTTCATTTAAAAAAATTGAGATTTTTTTTAATGTTGTTTGTTTTGCTTACTGTATTTACCATCTTGAATATTAATTGGCAATACATTTTTAAAAACTCCTTGACTTGACCCCTTCCTAAGGCATATTTATTATAATAATTGTTTAAATTAAACTTTTATTACGCAAAATTTTTTTTTTATAAAATGATGATTTTTTCGAAAATAAATTTAAAAGCTCAGTTTACTCAAAAACTATGTGGAATTTTAATATAAATATTATAACAAAATATATTGAATGAACGAATGAATAATATACGATAAAGTATTTTATTTTGAAGTAAGAAATTTGATCCATGTTCATCAAAAACCAAACACCCTATATATATATACAAAAATAAAATAAAATAAAGTCATAGATAAATACAAAAATTTCTTGTATTTTCTTAACTCGTTCTAGCTCTCTAAATGCGATACAGAATTGACATATATTAGCCACCCTGTATATATTGCTAAATAATTACGAGCTGAACTTACTTTTTTTTTATAACAGAAACAATTCATAACAAGGGAATAGACTCCTGTGATATAATATAAATAATGATCGTTTATTCAAAACGCAAAAGAAGAAATAAGTTTCTTTTACCGCAGATCAATCTGTTCCAACCCCCTTAATTGTTTAATCTTCCAAAGTTTCTTTTTGGCAAGGCAGTGGTTTTTAAGAGGATTTATTTTGTTTAGGGGACGTCTGCCTGTTTTATAATGGGACTGAGTGAATTTATGGTGGATTAAGAACAATTTTTCGCGGTTCAAGGGGATGGAAACTACGGTTGGCGATGAATCAGTCGAAAAACTCACTCATCGCTTTTTTCTTCGCCCCAAAAGATGGGCTGGCTGCCCTTTCCTTTTTGCGGTAATGAATTGAACAAGTCGGCAACATTAGGGTCCGAAGTAATATATTTGCCTCGGTCTAATTATCTGCCATCTTGAATCCCGGACTGTTATTTCGCCTGAGATCAAAAATTTGCATACATTTGCATTTGGAATAAAGCAAAATCTTAGAAATTAGTCAGTTTCGTTCTTTAAAATATTCGCTAAAGCTAACTGAATTTCCTTGTATGCTGTTGTAGATAGATACAATTGTATGATGAGCGTTTCACTAATCATAATTTGATAATAAAAAATCTATTATTTCATTTAGGCCAAAAACTACTTACCTGTACTTAAAACTTTTTACCTGTAACAAAGACAAAACGAAAGTTGACGAACACCAAATTACATTTTAAATTTTTTTTGTTAAAAACCAGCCATAGTTTATGTAGGCATGATGAAATAGAGAAATGGAAGTATCTCTTTAACAGAATGTAAAAAGAAAATTGACAGTATTGCAGTGACGGACATATCATTGGGCAGTTCGGTGCGGTGCCCAATGGCCAGAGGCAAAGGGGCCCCCGCTAAAATCTGAATTAGACCACAAATATTGTTAAATAAGAAAGGAAAAGAGGAATTATTCCTCAACTTTCTATATTTCTAAAACTAATCTATCAAAAGAAAATTGCTCACAAACAATACAAACAGTCGAACAGTGAAGTTGATTACAATGTATTTAATACACTTCGAAGGGAATGCAAAAACCTAACGAAGGAATGCTACAATTTGTACATAAGTAATACTGAAAGTGCCATAAGCAGTAATGTAAACATTTTCTGGAATTTCGTTCATTCCCAGTCTAATCAGGACACTATTCCTAAGGAAATGTTTCTAGCCACTGAAAAAATCATCTAATGGTATTGACATAGCTAATCTATTTGGTAAATATTTTTCCTCTATTTATAACCCCCAGAGAAATTCTAACGTCAGTACATTTTTTGATCGATTTGAAAATGTTTCTGACATTGCTATAGACCCAACTGATATTGAGAAAACTTTAACACAAGTGGACTTCAACAAGTCTGCAGGTCCTGATGGTGTTCCTAACACAGTACTAAAATTTTGTTCTAACACCTTATATCTCTCCCTATTTTACATTTTCAACAAATCCCTAACTTCCGGAGCTTTTCCAGAGACATGGAAGCTTTCTTATATTTGTCCGATTCACAAATCCGGCAGTAAGAATGACGTAACAAGATAAAGACCAATCAGCATTCTGTCGGCAATGCCTAAATTGTTTGAACAGTGCGTTGAAAAAATTCTGTCGAATATATTTCATCAGATTGTGATCAGTCAACAGCATGGGTTCACAGCCGGTAGGTCTGTTGACACAAACCTGTTTCTCTTTACAAATTTTATAAATTCATCATTTGAAAGCAGTGCAGAAACTCATGCAATATATACTGACTTCAGTAAAGCCTTCGATAAAGTAAACCATAACATCCTTCTTTCAAAGCTCTCTAGTTATGGTGTTTCTGGATCTTCACTTTCATGGATGAAATTTTACCTTACTAACAGAATGCAGCAAGTCAAGATTGATGGCTATCTATCTTTATGTTTCCATGCATCTTCCGGGGTACCTCAAGGCTCTCACTTGGGTCCCCTTCATTTTAGCTTATTTATCAACGATTTAGGATCCTTGCTCTCCTCAAGTTTTCTGCTTTTCGCTGATGACATGAAATTGTATCGTCGGGTGACGTCCACTCACGACATGATTATTCTACAAAATGATCTTAATATTGTATATGATTGGTGTCAGCTTAATGACATGTCCCTCGACATTAACAAGTATTGTTATATAAGATTCAGTAGACTCATCGATAAAGATCATTTTCAGTATTACTTAAATAATGTCCCTTTATCTAAAGTTTCTGTTATAAAAGACCTTGGCGTATATTTAGATACTCGGTTAATGTTCACTGAACATTTTGAATGTTGGGCTTTATTAAGAGAGCTACCAGAGACTTTACAAGTATATGCGCTATCAAAATTCTGTATACATCACTAGTTAGATCCGTTCTTGAGTCTTCATGCCTAGTTTGGTCACCTTACTATCAGCCCCACGTCAATAGGCTCGAGAATGTGCAACATAAGTTTATAAAATTTGCAAGGTACAAACTTTTCCAGAGTGGTGTGTGTCTCAGTGATGACCAAACTGTGACTTACTTAGACTTAACTACTCTAGTTCGTAGAAGGGAATACTTTGATCTCTGTTTAGCCTTCAATATATTTAACTACCACATAAAAAGCTCAGAATTTCTCAGAGTATAAATACGACAATTAATTTAAAATTTTTAGCGACGGTTTCAAAAATGTGATTGTTCTGTCGACGGCCAGGAGTGGTTCTCTCTTCTCTCTTATCAACGTTCTCTTGCGCAGACGTTGTCGTGCCTTTATTGGAAGAACGTTGAGCGTTTTTATGGTGATAAAAGAAATAGTTCGGGAAACTGAATGATTGATTAAGTAATCTATAAATTGGCAAAATTTGTAAAAAGAAAAGAAAAACAAAATAAAATCAATCTTAAAAAAATAAAAGAAAAAGTTAATTTCCAAACACTTATCTAGGGGGATTTTTTAACATCTGCTGTAATAGAATGATCGTTTGATATTAAAAGGTCAATTAAAGTTTTTGAATTTTTACTTATGCGGGTATATTCTTTAGTTAATCATCATTTACATAATTTATATTGAAATCACCTATGTGAATTATCGTATTGTCATTATCCCAATAATATATACATTGATTTTGAAAAAACTCCAAAAATTCGTTTACATTACCACTTGGTTATCGGTAGTAGAGACTTAAATCAAACATTCTTAATTTTATCTTCAAATGTATAAACCAATAATTATATTAAACACATGTTTTACTAAATCTGACAAGTGTAATTTTATGCGAAACAAATATTAATAATCCTGCAGTATGTTTTGAGTTTGAATTACACCTTAAAGTAAAATAATTTTGAAAACTAATTTCTTCATCTGATATTTCACATGAGTTTCACTTAGACATAAAATAAAGGGCTTTTCATTATACAAAACACTTTCAACTTCATCCTTACTATTTTGGAAGCCTTGTATATTAGGATGAAAGACATTCGATTTATATAGATTCTTTTCACAATTTATATCATTGTTTATCTCCTGTAATTGCTACTTTGGGACTTCCTTATTGATATTTCTCTGCATTTTTTGAATATGTAATTTATATAATTGACATTCCCAATCAAACTGTTTGTGATTAATAAAATAACCAGTATTAAATTTTTCATTTTGTTCACAACAATTTGGACACACTATATCAGGGGTGCTCAAACGGTCGATCGCGATCGACCAGTCGATCGCGAGTGCCTTTTGAGTAGATCTCGAGAAGAAATTTTTTTTTAATAAGTAGGTACTTAACTAAACTACAAAAATTTATTACGTAATAAAATAACACTCTGCTAGCGGCAAAAGGCGGCTTTATCAAAGGAACGCGCGGTACTTGTCAAAGAAAAGCCGCGTTTTTTATTCTTGCCGCTTTTCTAGAAATTTCGGGCGGCGCGTTTGATGGGAACATTCAAGACTTTCGTTCACGCCGATATAAATGTTGCGCCTGCAGGAATTGGAGTCATTCTGAATTGCAATTTGAAGGCAATACTACGTCGATACAAAGTTTATTATTAAATAGTACAAAATGAGTGCAGCGAAGAAATCTAAAACGTATCATTTTAATAACGATTCGGAGGAAGAATTTTTGTTTTGTATGGTGAAGGATAAGTGCATTTGTCTTATTTGTCGTGCGTCAGTTGCAATACCTAAGCGTGGTAACTTAGAGAGGCATCATAGAAGAAAACGAAAAGTACGTGATTTGATATCTTGATTGAAAAAAGAACAAACCATGCTCACAAGACCAGCCAAACAATCAAAAGCTGCTACGATCGCGTCATTTAAAATATCTCATATATTGGCGAAACACAAGAAACCATTCGAAGATGGATCGGTTATGAAGGAAGCATTTATTGAAGCGGGTGAGACTTTATTTGGAGATTTTTAAAATAAAACAGAAATCATGTTTGCTATTAGAGAACTTCAGTTATCTCGTCCGACTGTCACAAAGCGTATTGAAGTCATGAGTCAGGACATGGCAGATAAACTAGAAAATGATATCATGGAATGTACATACTTTTCTTTGCAGTTCGACGAATCCACCGATATGACAGACACTGCCCAGCTGTGTATTTTTATTCGGATGGTATTCAATGACATGTTGGCTAAGGAAGAATTTTTGACAATCATTCCTCTGAAGGGGAAGACCCGTGGCAAAGATATATATGACGTTTTCCTCAATTTTGTAAAAAACTACACGCTACCAATATATAAATTAGTGTGCATTACAACCGACGGAGCACCAGCAATGACTGGAAACAAAAACGATTTTGTGGCATTGTGTCGAGCTAATGAAGATTTCCCTTCATTTTTTTCAATCGATTGAATTATACATCAACAAGTTTTGTGTTCAAAAGTTTTAAACACGGAGGAAATTATGGGCATTGCAACAAAAATTGTGAATTCCATCCGTGCACGTAGCTTGCAACGGCGGCCCTTTGATGAGAGTTGGAAGATAGAGAGTCAGCTGAACACACTGATTTAGTTCTTCACACGGACGTCAGGTGGTTGAGTCGCGGAAAATTCCTAGAAAGGTTTCAAGAATTATTGCCCGAAATAACAGCTTTTCTAGACGAAAGAGGTGATGACACTCAGATGTTGAAAAACGAAAAATGGCTGACTGATTTGGCATTTTTGAGTGACATCACAATGCACTTAAGCACCATTAACTTGGAGCTTCAAGGTAAAGGAAAAACTGTTATTGAGATGATTAGCGCATTAAACGCATTCAAAAGTAAATTGCAACTTATGATAGATCAACTGAAAAGAAAGGATCTGAAACATTTTCCTTTGAAAGCAAGGATTCCTCAGTTGAATCATGTTACGTATGAGGCTGAATTATCAAATATTTTGGGACAATTCGAAATGCGTTTTTATGATTGTAGTAAATTGGCAAATGTAGCATCATTTATGAGTTATCCTTTTTCATGTAAAAACATTGAGGAATTAGCTACTGAAATAGCAAGTCAGTTTAATATAAACTCATGTTCTGTTGAAAATGAGTTGGTGCATATAATATCAGATATACTGAACCTACAGCATCTGATACAAATTTCTGGTGTTTTATATCTGAAGATAAATATCCGAATCTAAGGCAAATCGCCCTTCAACTGACAGCAATGTTTGGGTCAACTTACTTGTGCGAGTCTGCATTTTCTGAAATGAAGATAATTAAGTCAAAATATCGCAATCGACTAACTGACGATCATACGTCATCATGTTTGCGATTAGCACTCAGTGGTTACGTACCATCTTTTGAAAAGTATGCTTAGGACATAGAGTACCACGCTTCAACATCCAAAGTCACTACTTAGTTTAACACCATATGTAACTCTTTTCTTTTGTAACAACCAATAAACTCGCAATTTTGAATAACTATGAGTTTTTCATTGATATTGTAGAGAAGAACCTAACTAAACCTAACCCAAACCTTGACTAAAATAATGTATATTGTGCGGAAAGCTAATATCTATATATGCTACGGTACACCCTACCTAGGTAGGTAGGTAGGGTGTATGTATCGTGTATGTACGACAACCCTGCATCACACATACTTGCAGCCTCTCAGAGTCGATCGTAAGTAGTCCAAAAATATTGAGGTAGATCGACAGCAGTTCAAGTTTGAGAACCCCTGCACTATATTTTCCACTAAGATTTGACATTCTGTTGCTTTATGTTCTTTGTTTCCACACTTTAAACAATGTTGTAATTTTGTACAAGTTTTCGCTGTATGGTGATAACCCGTGCAGTTGAAACATCTCATTATGTCAATATACTCGTAAACGGAACAAACCGAAAATCCGATAAATGACACTCCTTTTTCAATAATGCGCCTAAAATTTTTACCATCTAGTTCCACAATTGCCATATATTTTGTTTTCATTTTTTAATAACAATTACCTTCAAATTTGGATTTTTCAGATAATCATTTTTATTTTAAATACCTTTTATCAAATTTTCCTTTTTTATTTCGTCTTCTATACCAGCTGTCTTTATTTATGGATTTTTTCTTTTTTGAAATTTTCTCCCAGGCTACTTTCGGCTTTCTTTTGTAATTTTATCATATCGTGATTACTCCATTTTTTAGATTCTGGTATTTTGTAATTTTCATTCTTAGATCTGTTGGATTTATGCACTTTCCCAAATCTCTTCTTATTATATTGTTTTCCCGGTTATTTGTTGGTTTCATCATCAAATAATTCTTATTTATTGTAATATTCTTGATTTTAACTATGTGATAATCCTTATTTTCTTGTTGATTTGTGAGTTTTACTGCTATATCATTTTTAGTTTCGGTTATATTTTTGTTTTTGTTGCTTAAACAACTTGAACGTTAAACTGTAGCCACTTCAGAATAAGTTTTTGAAGAACCTGGATAATTTCTTAATTTTTTCTCTTGAAGTAAAATTACATCTTCATTCAATTTTGTAATTATTATATCTTTTGTACTAATAATTTCTTCTTTGTTTTTTATAATTTCCAAATACAATTCCGCTACTGTTATATTTTCCTTAACCTTTGTTTCTGACATATCCATCAATTTAATAGATATTGCTTTTTCCGGAATTATGCTTGTTTCTTTTACTAATATACTAATTATTTTAAATCTATCCAATAACGGTAAAAAGTACTTATTCAATTTACTTTAAATTATGCCCAGGAATCAACTGTGGCATAGTTAAAAACTAAAATGAGTTCATTTACTATTTAAAGTAATAAAATAACGTCCTTTTTAATAATATTCTACGTTTTAACCGAATTGTCAAACCCCATTTCATCGTAGGTTCATATTCAGTATAAACTGTTAGTAAAATTCTAACTATTTTCCTACAAAAATACTACACATAAGCCTCTATGGTTTTCGTTGGTTGGTCAGAAGATCGTTTAAATATATACTTGATATTTTTCAGTATCAAATGAAATTCTCACAGACTCACTCTTTCTCCCTTTAAATAACTATCTAATTTTCATTTATCCACTCTCGCCCCTTTTGTTGATCCAGGCAATAAACCACCCCGACTTCATTTTTAACCCTTTGTTTCTCCCCCTGTTTGCACAGTGACATTTAGCAGAACGATCTCTCAGGTTTTGAATTTAGGCAAGGATGTTGCCTTCTTGGAATAAATCAGATCTGAATGATACGCGAGTTTATAACGCAGGTGAAAGAGGTTTTAACATTTTAAGCTTTACTTTTATTAAAATAATTTGAATACTAATTAAACATTTTCTATCTCTTGAACTCTGGAATGTCTGAAAAATCCGGTGATGTTTTTTTGAAAAACATATGTCGTTAATAAGGTCAGTTAACTCAACATCATGGATATATATATATTATATATATATATATATATATATATATATATATATATATATATATATACAGGGTTATTCACGCAACCCGTTCATTAAAAGTTTTTGATGATGCCATTTAGATAAAAACTTCAAATTTTGGGATTAAGGTAAGGTCAAGGGGTACTTCTTTTTTGAAATATTCTCAACTTCCTGTCACTCCCGGTTTAACCGCATGTCCTATACCTAGGTTCAAGCGTTCTTAAGATACTTGACCTTGAACCAAAAATGAGCCTTCGGGGTACCAATTTTCAAAATCTCATATTTTTGTAAGTTTTGAAGATATAATCTTCATATTTTGCAGACGATCGGTAAATAATCTTAGATTTGTATTTTTTTTTATTGAATTTGCCTATTTTTGTACAGGGTGTCCGAATTCAATGGCAAACATTCACATTTTCAAAGCCGCTAAAGTCCGTTTCTTTAAACGGGACACCCTATAACTTTATGAACTATCAAATGTAGAATTTAATTTTCTATCGAACTGTATTAAGGTTCCCTATACCTATTCGTAACCATTTTCGAAATAATCGGGTGTTTATTAAACTATCATATGTATTTGCTAAATGCTTACACCTTCCCGTAGTAAGCCATGGAAAAACAATTGTTGTGCTTTTCTATTCAACATGACAGCTGATTTGAAACATTTAAATTAAAATAAAATAACACTTAAAAGCTGATATTCTCAATTTATTTTATATTCGCGGAGAATGTTATAAAATATTGGAGAGAACGTGCCATGTTTTTAGTGAAAAACATCCTCATTTATCGCCAATGAACAAGAGAATATTGAAGAGGATTGAAACGAAATTTTTTTGTTTCGGAAAAGCTAAAGTTATAGAAAATGTAATAAATTGTTTACATTATTTTTAACCATATCTACTAAGTTCGAGACTGTTCTAAACTTGTTTTAGTGAACTTAAAAATTATAACAATCTAACAAACAACAATAAATAAATAAAATAATAAAATTGAATTATAACAAATGTTCTATATGCTGTCCGTTCATTTGAAGACACATTTCAATTCTTCTTTGTACAGTTGCTGTGGCCCGTTGAATTTGTCCGTTTTCTAATTCGGCAAAAGCTGTTCGTATCCTGTCCAGTAAATCTTGTTGGTTATTTACTGGGGAAACATAGACTTTATCTTTAATAAATCCCCATAAATAAAAGTATAGGGGTGTTAAATCAGGCGATCGCGGGGGCCATCTCCAAGGGCCATTGGGACCAATCCAGAGATCTTCAAAAATTCGAGATAATTGGATATAAACTGCAGCGGAGTTATGTGCCGGTGCCCCATCTAATTGATACCAATAATTTTGCAGCTCACCAATAGGAATTTCTTCTATAAATTCAGAAACCGTCCCTCGTAGAATTTCCAAATACTTATCACTGTTTAAATTGTCTTCATAAATACAGTACCGCACCTGATCATTTAATACTATACCGAAAACATTGAAGCTAAACCTCTCTTGAGAACGCGTTTCGCGTAAAGCGTGCGGATTTTCTGCTGCCCAGAAATGTTCGTTTCTTGTATTTGTTATTCCTTCTCTAGAAAATTTCGCTTCATCGGTCCAAAATATTTTTGAAAGGAATTGAGGGTCCTCTTGAATTTTCAAAAAACATGAATCGCAAAATTCTGCTCGTCGGACGTTATCACCAGGTCTCAAGGCTTGCACGTTTTGGAAGGAATAAAAGTGCATATGATGTTCGCTCAAGATTCTTTGGACAGATGAAGAAGAAATTCCCAAATCGTTTTCTGCAAACGGTATTGAACTTTGCGGGTTTGCGTGGAAATAAGCTAATGTGTTTATTACGTTATCCTCGGCATTTGTCACTGGTTTCGGAACATTTTTTGTAACTTTAACCTTCCCAAAACGCAAAAAGTTCATTTCAATCCTCTTGAATTTTGACTTGTTCATTAGCGGCAAATCAGGGTGGCGTTCATTAAACACACGACACGTTCTCTCCAAAATTTTATAACATTCTCCATGAATATAAAATAGATCGAGAATATCAGCGTTTGAGTATTCTTCCATTTCGATTTAGAAGATTTGGTTTATCAGTGACAGCTTGGAACATGTAAACATTTAAACAAATACATACGATATTTTTATAAAACCCAATTATTTCGAAAATGGTTACGAATAGGTACAGGGAACCTTAATACAGTTCGATAGAAAATGAAATTCTACATTTGATAGTGCATAAAGTTATAGGGTGTCCCATTTAAAAAAAGGACTTTAGCGGCTTTGAAAATGTGAATGTTTGCTTCTGAATTTAGGTCACCCTGTATAAAAATAGACAAATTCAATAAAAAAATAGAAACTTAAGATTATTTACCGATCGTCTGCAAAATATGAAGATTATATCTTCAAAACTTACAAAAATATGAGATTTTAAAATTTGGTACCCCGAAGGCTTATTTTCCGTTCAAGGTCAAATATCTTAAGAACGCTTGAACCTAGGTATAGGACATGCTACATAAAATAGCATTAAAATTCCTCGTAAAATCCAAACATATCATAAAATACAGGGTGTTCCATTTAAAATAAGCAGGTTGATGCCAACTTCCGGTTAAACCGGAAGTGACAGGAAGTTGAAAATGTTTCAAGAAAGAAGTACCCCTTGACCTTACCTTAATCTCAAAATTTGAAATTTTTATCTAAATGTCATCATCAAAAACTTTTAATGAACGGGTTGTGTGAATATATATATATATATATATATATATATATATATATATATATATATATATATATATATATATATATATATATATATATATATATATATATATATATATATATATGTGATTCGACAAAGTGTGGGTTTCATACTTTAAATATTTCCTAATTCATATGTAAAATAAAATTTCACTTTGCCTTAAATCTAAACGAGCACTGTATGTTAAAATTAAAAACTACTACATATTTCACATATGAATTAAGAAATATTTAAAGTATGAAACCCACACTTTGTCGAACCACATAAATAAAAACTTCTTATAAAAATGCAGAAATATATCCAACAAATTAAAATGATAAAAATGAAGCAATCATAACGCAGACAAATATGTTTGTTGTCATTGGGATTTGAACCCGTATCTCCCAATCGGAAGGACAGCGAACTATCTACTACACCACCGCAGTCGATCCTGAATAATTACCCATCAAGTGTTTTCTAAGTTATTAAATACCAGACGTGGTATGAAATTAAAAACATCCTTAACACAATTAATTATTGGATTCCTTTTTGCTTTCGTAATTTACGTTTTTTCTAATAAGTCCAGTTTTTTACTTTTTTGGCATTCTGTAATATCCGAATCCTTATATTTCTTCACTTGACTAAGGTGTTCTTGGACTCTCGTTAAGATTTTTCTTCCCGATTGACCTACATAAATAGCAGAGCATATCCCGCAACTCAAAGAATATGCGCCAGATTTTGAAAAAACGTCGGTCCTTGATCTTAACTAAGTGTTTTTTTTAATGTATTAAGAGTTTTAAAAGCGATAGAGATATTGTACTTTTTAAAAAAAAATTGCAGGTTGTAGAGAAATGTTGATTTTGAATGGATTATATTATAGGAAAGTTTATATTTATTAACAAATTTATAAAATAGTTTATTAATTGAGAAATCCGGAAATCCTATAGAAAAGAGAATTTAACGCTGTGAATTTATATGAATGAGGTGAATTTGAAGAATATTGAATTGTATTGTCTGTACAGCTTAAACCAAGTCCTGTTATCGTTTCGAATAAGCAAGAGGCCTAAAAAGAAAAGTCTGTTTTCATTCTCAGTTCTAGCGTAGAAGAGATCTTATTATGTGACATGTTGATGCAGATATCATCAACGTATCTTTTATATGCACAAAGATATTTTGTAAAAAGACTTTCCAACATTTTATTCTCCAAACTGTTCATGAAAACCTCACTTAAAAAAGAAAGAGAGACACGAGCCCATTGCCAAACGTGACTTTTGTCTATACAACTAAAAAAGTTATGATCTAATACAGTTGATAGAAATCACGTTAGAGTGTCAACAACGATCTTAGGGAGAGTGGTTTCTTCTAATCAGTGGCGGCTCGTGGATTTAAGAACGGGTGAAGCGCAGCGTAGTTAGGTGCATAGCGCCGTAGGCAAACATTTTTCGGTGTGCCACGCCTAAAATGGCTAGTCTTTTAACCTTTTTATGAGGTTAATTATCCATAGCTTTGGAGCGTTTTTTAATACTTGGGGGAAATAATATGAATTTATAAGATTTTAAATATGTTTTTTGGTCCTTAAAAAACAGTTATGTACCTATATCTTCAAGCTAATTTCGATTCGATTCCATCGATGCAAAACTGCTTCCGACTCCGATGATCCGAACGCACCAATTTACATTAATTCTAGAACCAGCGCACAGTGGAATATTTTGAACAAGTAGGTGGTAAAAATGTTTCAATAGCTTCCGATGTAGGAAAAATGTTAATTATACCTGGGACAAGTGTAAAAAAGTAAAATGTTAAGAAATAACTTTGTTACTCTAAAGTTTTAAAAACACTCGAATTGGAAAAAAACAAATTACTAAATGGTAAATAACGTATTTATAAAAATCGAAAACTGTTAACAATTTGGCGTTTTTTTTGACATATTGACGTTTATATTATGTACATTTATGTTTAAACTTAAATACATTTATACTTTAACTAAATTTAATAATGACTAACAATATAAATATACAGTGTGTCCACTTAAGTTGGCCACATATGGGAAACTTTTTGATTACTTAATAATTTTAGGAAAAAAAGTTATTCTTTATAAAAAGTTCTGCATGTTCCAAAACTTAAAATGTAATCATCAGATATTACATTTTTTCAATCGGATACGAGGTTTGTCAAAAAATTTAAATTTTGCCCAAGAGTAAAGTACCTTTATATTTGACAATAATGAAAATTGTTATAAGGAAAAGTTGATGAGAACTAAAAATTACGTTCAAATATGCCATTACATCCTTCTACTTAAAATTTTGACTTTTACAAATTTAATTAGGTAACTAAGGTCTAAATCAGGAGAGAAGACATTCAGTGACAGTGACACCAAGCGCATCCTTATGGGATTTACTGGTGTCATCATTATAACCAAATAGTCTTCTCTTTTGATTTCGAATATACATTTACTTGCAATGTTATTGCAGACAAACAGAAAAAATATTTTTCCATGTAATTGGATGTAATTGCATATTAAAATGTACTGTCATCAGACTCGTCTGCGCTTGCTTCTTCATCAGATAAGTGATCTATAGAATCAGTAAGTGAGGATGCTTTAATATCTGGGCATTTTAAGAGAGTAAGAACGTCTTTAGAAAATGTTGACGTTGGTTTTTGGGTCTTTTTCCTATAACTGGTTATTAAAGGATCGGATGATATGAGAAGCATTCTAAGTAAGTCTTTATTCGTGGCAATTCTAGATATTTTTTGAGTATTGTGCTCTCTTAATCTTCTATAGCTTTTGTTTAATGCCTCTTGAGCTTCTTCTGAAAGTTGCCCAATAGGCACTAAACAATTTTTTAGTATATCACTTGCATGGACAAGAATTTTATGCAAGGTAACTGGCATGTAATACCACGAATAAAGACTTAAGTAGAGTTCCCTAGTTTCTTTTGCATACTTCTCAAATTGCTCAATATTAACCTCATACCCTGATGAAAGTGCCTGTAAAAGAACGCAAAACCTAGTTATTATCCTTTCATCCAGACCAGTTATATCTGCACTCTTTTGTGGGTTAAGGAAAAATTTCCTGGCCGTGTTGCCATCATTGGTTGATCCGAAACCAGGCTTTGGTCTATCTACAATCAATCCCAATTCTGTTTTAAATTTTTTTTGTATTTCGGACTTTTGTCTTTCAATTTCAGCTTTAGATTCACTGCCTTTTGCTTGCCATGTTTTTAAATTTAATTTGTAACTAATATGTAACAAACACTCAAAGGATCTTATCCATGCATGTAAAGTAGATAGACCAAAGCCATAATTCTCAACAATGACAGAGGTCTCGTTTGGCACTAGGTTCATGGTTTTTGGTGTTGCTTTGCAGATATAACAGGTCTGAGAAGATTTGTTACCACTTAGCGTATTGCATACCTTCCCGTCAATCATCGTCAAAAGAAGCTGATGATGAATATTTATTGAACGGTTTCCATTACTAAAACTTATTTCAGATGGACGTAAATTTAAAATTTGGTTCTGAATAACTTTTGTCTCTAAATTCACCATATCATTTGTTTCTTTTGAATATAAAAATTTTATTGGACGGCATAGTTTGGTTGATGACGAGTTTTGATTCTGCCAAATATAGGTTTGCGGATCATTGATGGAGTGTAATTTAATAGGCACCAAAGAAAAAGTAAACAAATATTCATCATCAGCTTCCAAAGATTCATTAAACTTTTGCTTATATCTACTATGCCCAGAACTACCATCGCATCCCCACTTACTAATTAAAATAAGATCACTTACCTGTCTCGATGTTGAAGCAAAATACTTTAAAACGGATTCTTGCACGATAGACAGACGCTGCGCAGTATGATCAAGTACCAAGTACCCACACTAATACATTCGCTTAAAGGACAACATTCATTTTTGGCTTTTTGTAGTTCATTGTATGATGGATATAGTAAATGTCCTCTGTCCCGAGCACTTTTTCTTAAATGAATATATGATTGTTTTGTCAATCTGCAATCCACGAAAAGAGCTAAGGCTTCTTCTTTGCTGTATTGAGTCACGATCTTGTTTTCCTTTTCCCGTCTCAAATGCTTAATTTGGGTTGAGCGATTTGGCGATGCCGAAGTTATTTCTTTTAATAACGCCGCTGCATCTCTTTTACCATCACCTCTTAAGGCAACCTCAGCTGCAAATGTAAGTTCTTCAACACTGGAAGAAAGTAAGTGCTGAACTTTTTTTTTCTTTGATCGATATTTAACTTCTCCGAGTGGCTTTGGTGGTCGTCCGGATGATCTCGGTTGTTCTAAACCCGTGCATTCATTAGCATCAATCACTTGAAAAAATAAATCATCCCCATCCAACCAGTTTGCGTACTTCTTTAAAAAATAGTCCATTTTTCTTCCCGACTTTGCCCACCTCTCTTGAATTTTCTTTGAAAAATCGCAAACAATGCCTTTCCACTGCGCATGAGTTTCTTTGTTAATGACCCCTACTTGAAAGTTTTCCATTAAAATAGTAAGCAAAGCTTCATGAGAATTTCTCTTTGCAGACTGATGCCATATTTGAAAATACGTTCTCCTAGAGACGTTAAACATAATTGGTTCTAAAACAAGAAAAAAAACTGTTCCGCATGTTTCCGCAAAAACTAAGAAATCTTACCGAAAAGCTAATGCTCCAGTCCATTCAAAAATGCACTCTTCTTTTTGGCAATAGTTGGCCTTTACTATTTTTCATTCACAAATCCGCAAAAAAAAAAGTTTTTTTAATACCTACGATTATCGCAACTTATTTTAAACCAAAACTCGTACACTTAACGTCAAACTTTGACCTCGTAATCAAAATGTCACTTTAAACAACATATTTGATTATTTTTAGAAATGTTATTGTTCTTGGCATGGCCTTCTATGTAAAAATATAGCTTTAACTTGTAATTGTTTTCGAAAAGAAAAGCAAACGAATCGCATAGGTTTTTAAAAGTTTCCAGTCTCATCTTTGATAGTTATTGTTCTAAGTGATTTATAATTGTAATTATTGCACTTTTTGGTTAGTGGATAAGTTGTAATTCAACTAATATTGTAAAAATTGACGCTTTTTAAAGTAAATTATTACCACCTAGATTTCAGTTTTAGTCCTCTGTGCAGCGCCTGCGGCCTGCAGCAGCAGTTTGATGCCGCTCCCATCTCTATTTGGCTTACGAATATTCACCATTGCGTTGCCAAAATAACAGCCGTAAACAAATCTAGCGTGAAAGTCGGCGTGCGTGGGGCGTCTAAAGCGAAATTTGGAAACTGCTGATTGTGATTCCTCAACGAGTCGCTCTTATGAAAAGGTGTTCCGCGCGCTACGTTTTTAACTCATTATTATTTTATGAGTATATAACGCACTAGTTTGGTTAGAAAATAATGGTGTTATTAAGTGTAAATATTTTAATATTTTAATGTATTTAAAATATTTTAAAAATATTTTTATTTTTAAGAAAATTGATTGAAAAATGTAGGTGAACCGGCGCTTTACTCGCGACCCCTGGCGAGCCGTAACTGCTTCGAATAGTCCCCTTAGCAAGTTAATACAATCAGCAGGTGGAATCATGGGGAACAAATTTTTTACATCAAGAGAAATCAACTTTGCATCGTACAGAATTTCAATAGTTTTTAGATATTTAGCAAATTCAATCGAGTTTTGAGTGTAATATTTTATATATTTTGAAATCCTATAACTCCTCTTAATGTATTATTAAGCCACGATGATAAATTTTAGCATGGGAAATCCACAAAAGATACCACAGGCCGAATAGGGATACTCTCCCTATGTACCTTCGGTAGACCATATGGTTGGGGAGTTATAGAATTCATCGGATACAATTTTTGTTTAGTGTTGTTAAAGTACTCTAGAGTATTTAGTGTTTGATCCAAAATATTTTTCGCCTTAGTAAAAAATGAAGCTCTAGTGTTTATGCATTGAAAATCATAGGAGTCCAGAAAATTAAGCACTTATATAATATGAATGATGTTTTTTGCCTCAATTGCTAATGTTTCTTTGATATTCCTGTTTCAGATTCCTTTTGCGACCCAGCTAAATTCTTTAATAGGTACTTTTCAGTAACTGAGGTGTATATGATTCCGAGAAAAAAATAGATCTTGTTCAAGAAACGAAAAAAAAGTTGAAATTTGTCCCCAATTTAGTTGATTCCCACTGAAATAGTGATTTTTAATAAGCCCGATCACTGAACCTTCCCAAAACAATTACGCGCCAGTACTTAACGGGAATATTAAAATTACCGAACCCATTTATATTAATTTATCCCCTTTTCCGGCTACCACTGCCCCAGGGGTATCCAGTTTCAAGCAACCCTTTTGTTCTTTCGCACCCCAACAATGACATTTAACGTCCTGCAAAAATCGCAACGTCAATCGAAAATTAGACGGTGCCGGGATGTTTGGCCCGTCGTCTATCCCCTCACCCCTCTCTCTCACAGTTTCACCCCATACGATTGTTATTTTTGGTATTTAGCATTTCAGCCCAGTCGACGTGATTAGGGATGCTCGAGCGGATAAGGGTGAGCTGACAAAAATAATTACGTCTGTACGCTTAAGCGAATGTTTGATTGAAATATTCTTGGATAACTGATTATCTGTGCCTTGACTGTTATTAATTGGTTGTTATTGACACTATTATATATTAGTAGAAGAATTGTTTCCTAGTGTACCCATACCACTACCTTTAGAGTACCTAAAGGAACTACTTGAATTCAATAATTTGAAGAAAGAAATTATTGATTAATATCAAATATTTCCCAAGGGGATGTGGTATAGATACGTAGACAATATATTTGTCATTTTTAATACTAAAACATAAAATTTGGACACTTTCTTAGAAACATTAAACAATAAATATCCTTCCATTCATTTTACATACGAAAAGACGAACACTGGGCAATTACCTTTTCTCGACACGTTAGTTATTGGAAATAACGATAAATTAGAATTTAATTTTTATAGCAAATTTACTAATTCTGATACGTATATAACATCCGATTCATTTCATTGCCATCAACACAAAATGGTAGCATTTCATTTCTTAACTCACAGGCTAGTCAATTTTCCATTAAATAAAGAACGTTTTAACAATGAAATGAATCGGATTAAAAATATAGCTAAAAGTAATGGATATAATGGTAATTTTGTACATACATTAGTAAATAGACATAAGCATAAGAAAATGTTAAAAGATGCCACTACTCTTCAAGCACCTAAGGCTCCCAATGAGTTCATAGTAATCCCATATGATCCCAGATATACGAGAGGTATAAAAAAAGTATTTAAAAACGTAGGTTTTAGAGTAGCCTACAAAACGAAGGCCAGTTTGAAAAATCTCCTTGGAAACCCTAAAAACAAAGCAACTTGAAAGAGAGGAGTGGCATCTATGAAATTAGCTGTAATGACTGCGATCTAAAATATGTTGGGCAAACTAAACGCTCCATAAACTTTCGTTTCAAAGAACACATGGCATATTTAAGAACAGAAAAGTCAAACGTTGCCCAGCATGCTTTGGAAAACAATCACCAAATAGGAATAAATAATCTCAAGTTAATTAAAAATGTATCTAACAATAGATTATTGGATTCATTTGAGAATATAGAAATAGTTAAATGTGGTAAGAAAACACTAAATAAACACAGAAGGCCTATTCCCTATAGTCCCCTTTATTGCTTACTTGACACGGGTGCTATCAAGTGTAGGATAAGTTACTTTAGTTTATATCATCTGCTGATGATTGTAAATTGGTTAGCGAAACGCGCGTCCAGAACGTAACAAGTTGTGGTGTAGTGTGGTTAGAACTCTTGTATTTTGAACTATTGTATATATATGGCATTTTTTTATAGCTTTAGAGCCCATTTAGCCACAAATATTCAGGCTACATGCAACAAGTTTAAAAAGCAGTCATAAGAGAAAAACTAAACGACAGCCCAAAACTAGATACAACCATAGAGAATTTTACACACATTCACACACTTTTCGTCATTTTGGGCATCTTAAAATAAGTTCAATACATAGTTTTTAAATTGACACACACTTATTAATTTTTATACACAATTTAAAGTCAGTTGAATAAGATATTTATTATATTAATTTGTCTTATCTGGCCAGTGAAACAGATCACTATATCGTCGACGTATCTATACCAATAGAGGCAAACAAAATAAATTTATAAAAAATAACATCGTGCCCAAAAGTGTACATATAGGCCAGGCTGGGAGAACTTTTAACCACAGATTAGCAGTACATAAAAAAAGGTTTATTAAAAATAAAACAGATTCAGCATACGCCGAACGTTTTTTTTTTCGATAAAAAATTTGAAATATTACATACAGTATTTTCCGTCCAGATATTATTTACGGCTCTGAAAGGCCATAAAAATCTTTAGTGCTAATAATAATAATAATCTTTATTAATAGCCCTTGGCTAGCAAAAATACATATACAAAATATCTTTGATACTTAAGCCCAGGAAAAATCACAGCAATCACAATATAACCTACTTTTCCTACATACTAAATTCCTACAGTTTGTTTAATATATAATTTACAAATATTCCTAAACATAGCTAGGTTTTGAGAACCTTTTATACGCTCAGGTAATTCATTAGAGTGTTTCAATCCTTAATAAAATAAACTATTCTGACTAGAATTTGTATTTACTCTATATAAATAAAACTTGTTATTTGTCCTTGCACGAGTATGATGTTCATGTATATCACTCACAAATGTACATTTGTTCAATAGATGTTGCGGTAGTAAATTATGTAACATTTTAAAAATAAATATCATACTATTGTAAATGACTGTTTGTTTTACACTCAAGAGGTTAGTACAATTTTACTTTTCAGTTTTACTTGTATATATATGTTTCATCCCAAAATCATTCTCAAAGCTTTTTTGGTTTTTTTGTAACCTATCTAACTCAGAATTGTTCATTAAGTACAACAATGTAGAGCAAAAATATAAATGGGGTGCAATAATTGTTTTATAGACAGTCAATTTAGCATAACAACTCATGTTTTGGTAATATATGTATGTATAATGTTCTGAGAAACTTAAGCAATCATCTATTATACCACCCAAATATTTGAAAGTAACTACTCTTTCAATTACCGATTATTGATCTTAACATCTCCAAGATCAAGATTAAATTTACACTATTTGCTCTTTATAATCATTTATTTTCAGATAATTGTTATTTAGCCATTCTAATAAGTTATTAATTTCTTCATTCAGTGTTTTTATTATTTCATCAACATTTTTACCCACTATATATATCACAGTATCATTAGCAAACAGTTGGATATCACATTTTTATACAGCCTTAACAATATCATTAATATACAGTATAAATAGAGTAGGCCCCAATACAGTTCCTTGTGGTACACCATATGTTGACCTTCTGGGAGTTGAGATATCACCATATTTTACCACTTGCGATCTATCAGTTAAGTATATCAGCTATTTTATCTATATTGGTTATAGAGTTTGTAACCCACTTCATATCCAAAAGCCTCAGTTGGAATTGTGTCGTATCCATTTATTTGTAGTTTCTAGTTAACCTTTTTTCAATTTTATTTATGTGTTTGTTATGAAGGTCTATTATGATAATGGAGTGATCCGTTATTTTGGGACTCAGGAGAACAGGAGGTCTATTCTTGTTGCCGATGTTGGTGTTACACGTGTACATGTATTTATTATTTGATACATAGCATGAGCAGCTATGAGGTTATTTAGTTTACATTCATGTAAACTAAATAACCAGACAACAAAATTATAGCATCTTCATTAATTTCATCCAGAAAGCTATCCAGTTTATCCAAAAATTCAGCATCACTCGCACTGGGTGAGTGATATAAACAAAAAATATCATATTTTTGTTTTGCTATGGTTATTTTTATGCCCGTTATCCATATATATGTATTATTATCTATTTTTTTTGTTTCTTTATATCGGTACCCCCCTTTACATATATCAATGTTCTTTCGGTATGAGTGCTTGAAGAATAACTAGCCACTGTATTATATCCAGCTATGTCTATTTCATTCTGTGTGAAATCTGATGTAACATGGGTTTCTGAGAGACAAATAATAACTGGCTTATTTTGGTTTGCAATCCATGTTAGCTGTGTTTTATGTTTATTTAATTTTTTCTTGAACTTGTTCTACTATTATTTAAAAGGCCTCACAATTCCTGTTATAAGCCCTATGTTTAAAGACTATATTGTTGATTTTCAATACTTCCGATGCATATTTACAATTTATACAACAGCCTTCTCTTAACTGACAATCAGTCTCCTTATGATCTCCAGCGCATATTTGACATGTTGGTGTTTCCTTCTTACATTCTTTTACTATGTGACCGAACTTCCAACAATTAAAGCATTGTCTTATGTGCAAGCTATCCCTGAAAAAGTAGCTCCTCCAACCTATATGCAGCTTGTTCCTATTCTCGATACATCTGTATGTTTCCACATCTAACTGTAATATTACATTCATCAAACCTTTACGATTTTTTATAGTATGGACCATTTTAAGCTCCCTTTCGTTCTCTTGAGTAGTTATTCAGTTTTGTGCAATAATTTTTGCTGTCAGGCTCTCTTCATCTTCTAATTCCACTTGATTTATATTGAAAAGTATTATTCTAGGATTCTTCTTTTCTGGAATATTTACTTCATAAGATTCTCTCAATGATGTTTCGATATTGTCACAAACATTTTGTACCTTCTCTTTTCTGCTTTCGTTGCACCTAATAGCAATTCCTTCGTCTCGGATATACTTGACCCTCGATACTCCAACACCAAACCCACATGGGTTAATTTTTTCTTCTATTTTCTTTTTTGTGCACTCACTAGTTTGATTTTTATCCTTGGGTTTAATAATTATCACTTCTTCTTTCTGTTTTTTTTCACTGCATTGCCATAGTCAAACCCTGTATCATAAGGTTCTTCGATTATGGGTAGCTTACTTTTCAACCTTTCTAATTCATGGTTTAATAGACTTATAGTTGTATTTTTGTCATTTATTGCTGATTCCTTACTTAATAATAGCTTCTAGAATAGTTCTAAAGATTGTCCGGAGAGGCATCTTTCGCATAAAATTTCATGACCCGACCATTGGCAAGCTGTAGAACTTTCACTTCTGAGCTTGTTAGTTTACCACAATCCTTACACACCGCTTTTTCACACGCATTACAATCAAAAATATCCTTGTTTTATGTCTTTATTTATTCACATATATCACATTTCATTTTGGAAGCTAACTTTCTGGTTATTTTAATTTTCCATTTATTCTAAAAACATTTTTAGCAAAATATATATATTAACACAGAGCACAGTGTCTATTTAACGTTTTCCTGTAAGCTTTTTGTAAAAAAGCTCATTAGTTTTCACGTGCTAGCGAAACATATTTCACAAATTGTGAATAAAAGTGAAAATCTAAAACAGTTTAAAGTGTTTTATTTACATTGTTGAGTCAATCAAGTTTTCTATAAAAAAAAGGTTTCATCGCAACGTTTAAAAGCAACAACAAATATTTTCCCGTATATAACAAAAATTAATATACATACAACGAATATAATACTAATATAGATGAAACTATAGAGTAAATGAAATTAACGCCGGCATATCCGAAATTAAGCTGCAAAAATGGATATCAATTTCCATTATATGAAGTTTTAGGATTAAAAATTAAGCGAGGCGAGGTAACTCGATTCGAGAGCGGTACAAAAAGTTTTGATAAAGCAGTATCGGTAGATATTTCACTTTGGAAATTGATTGGCATAATGTTAATTGATTTTAAAATATCCTTTTTGTGTATGTACTCACTCTTTAAATTTTTTGCTGTAACCAGATAAAATTTGTTGAGCCAAAAAAAACTATTTTATTTTTACTTACTTATTCAGACAGGGATATCTTGTGATACAGTAATATTTTTGTGTATTAAAAAATGTATTTAACAGATAAATGTGTCTATTCAAAGCGTGACAAAACTAATATTTAGTTAGCTGTAACAAATTATAACAAAAGATTTCTGGACAAGAGAACGATAAAGTTAATATTTGTGTCAGCATCAAAGGGTACGCAAAACAGGAAACATAATTCCAACGATGTAATTTTAACAAATATTTCTTTTTGCTGTCTTAAAGCATATTAATGTACCGCGGTGGTAAAACTGTTGAAAACAATCTTTTTTCTCCAGTGGCTTAAACAAAAAGACTCTAAGCATTTTGTAAAGAGTTGATTCGTCTTCATTTAGTAACACTTATATACTATCTTCTCAAATATTTTTATTGAGCGCCATTTTGTTCCATCCAACATATTGAATTTCTACCAATATTTCACCAGTTTGTACACATGATTTTTGGGCATAAGTTAAAATAAATTTAATAAGTAGTTTTTACATCGATACACACCAGTTTATTCCAATGTCACACTTAATGGTTACACAAAATTGAAATATTTTTATCACTAGGCCGCCATATTATTCCGGCATATTGGAATTTTACCAAAATATTATCAGGTCAGCCCCATATGATCCTTAATTTGTGATTAAAATTTGAGGTCACTTTGGTGAGTATTTTTTAAGCTACGCCGGGAATTGAGAAACACAGGGACCGACGGAATTGATAAAAATATATTTTGGCAACTAAGGACGCTAAAGCCTGAAAATATGTAAAACCTGACAGTGTGTTTTTCAAGATTACAAAATATTTTATTTGACCGCCATTTTTTTCCGCAATTAGCACAGTTGATCTGTACACTACAATTAGTTATGGCACACAATTTGAAATCAGTCCACTAGGTAGATTTATCAGGCTGAATTTTTTAATATTTGTTTATGCCGCCATTTTTTTACCAATTGATTTCTACATAATACTTGATTGTTGTGAAATAAATTGGATAAGTTACTTTTTTAACATTTCACTAGGCCGCCATTTTGTTTTGCCATATTGGATTATTATGACCCTTAATTTTTGATTAAAATTTAAAGTCAATCTGAGGTGTAGTTTTTAAGCTATGGAGCTAACTGACAGACAGACCGACAGATGGACCGACGGACTTGATAAAACATATTTTAACTAGGGACGATAAATCTTGAAAATATATAAAACCTGAGAGACTGATCTTTTCACGATTACAAATATTTTATTTGGCCGCCATTTTAAATTTGTACCACAGTTTTACTAGTTCATCTCTATACTACAATTAGTTATGGCAAACAATTTGAAATCAGTCCATTAAGTTGTTTTTTCAGGACGAATTTTTAAATATTTTACTAAGCCGCCATTTTTTTCGCCATCTTGGATTCGAACCAAAATTTTACCAGTTGATTTCTACATAACATTTGATTTTTGTACAAAATTTGAGATATATTTTTGGTTTTTTACTAATAACACTGGTCGGCAAAAAAAAATTTTTTTGATGGAACACGAATCAGAATAGCATAATCTAATAGAATGGACCTATCCAAATACGAAAATGACAAATAGAAAGTTGTAGCACGTAAGGTTTTCTTGTTAGAGTTGTAGAACCATATCGAATGTTACGATACTTAATATCTATAGAAAAAATGATTTCAGAAAATTCTCAACCCTGTTTATTGACTATTTTACAGTTTTCGCCTATTAAACATACCACAAATCTAATAGAAAAGCAAACGAGAAAAATATTAACTTAAACCACTAATTAAACTTTATTTTTTCCGTTTATGAGGTGTCCTATCTTCTCTCTTCAAAAACCAATAGTAGTCACCCATCATGGCTCCCATAGTCCTTGGTACCAAATTTCCATTGTTCTGATATCTTGGTAAAACCTTTCACCTTGCTCGTCACTAACAGCTCTCAAATTTTTAGAAAAAAATGACAGATGGGAATCGAGGAAATGAATTTTTAATAACATTCTGGCACCGAGCTCTTTATAGGCATCTAAGAGTTCATCAACTAATTGTTCATAATTGTCATTCATATTGTTGCCTAAAAGCCTCTTACTACATTAACAAAATGAATTCTATGCTCTGAGTTCGTGCCTGTTAAGCTTTTCCGTAAAATTGACATCGTCCAGCAATTTTCTGATTTGTTGCCCAATAAAAATGCCTTCTTTTAATTTGGCATCACTTAACTGGGGAAAGACTTGTCTTAGGTACTTAAATCCATCACCATCTTTATTCAAAGCCTTCACAAGGTTTTTCATCAGCCAAAGTTTAATGTGAAGAGGAGGCAAATGACATTTTTGTGATCAACGAGAGGTATAAATTTAACATTTTGAGATCCCAGTTGAAATTCGCTTCTTTCTGGCCAAATTTTTGTTACATAATGCTGATTTATTGCACGACTATCCCATAAACAAAAACAACAACAATATTTAGTAAATCCCCTCTGCAGTCCCACTAAAATCGCTATAACGTTTAAGTCCCAACATATCTGCTATTTATACCTATTGTGGTTTATTTTATCCAAAATCGTACTGGTATAGAGGGTTTTAAATTCATTATCCAATAACACAGCTTTTAAGCTATATTCAGATGAGTCTATGAATAAGCTCCACTCACGGAGAGAATGTTCAATATCAAGTTCCTGCATTAAACTGTCTATATCAGTACACGCGCACAACGAATTTTCCATCCTGTAGAATTCAGAAAACATAGCATTTTTTTTTCTGAAATTTGTAATTTTTGTTTCTTTGGCCAATAGGTTCCATTCCTTAAGACGGGAACCCAGAAGTTCTGACTGTTGCTTGGATAACTCCAAATCACGTATTAAATCATTTAATTCACTTTGAACAATTAAATGTGGCTCGCCAGAACTGGGACCTGTGGTAAAAGTGGGATCGGTGCACTGTTCTTCTGAGCTGCCTGATGATGCGTTATCTCCATTATCTCCCAAATCAATAGCTTGCCAATTTAAAGTCGCAATCAGCACTGGCAAATTTGCATTATGAGGAAAGGTCGTATGGCAGATTGCAAATTTAGATATTCTATATTTGCTTTCCCTTTTTGGAATAACCTTCAGTCTTTGTCAGGCAAAAATAACAATCGTCAGAATGATTTGTGGGTTCTTGCCATACCATTGGAACTGCAAAAGGCATACATTTTCTCTTTCTCTTCATCCACTGCACTAATGATACACTACAACTAACACAGCACACATGGGGAGCACACCGCTTATCTCGATCCCCAATTAACACACCAAAATATTTAAAGTAGGCTTTTTTTAATTTTCGGAAAATGGCCTGGTTTGTGATTTCACCATTCTCCACAAATAAAACAAACTTTGTCAGGAGAAATTTTGCATTCTCGTCTTCACATACACTTGCTTATCGATACGCAGAGAACCACTCAATTCGAAACTCAACAGAAGAGTGATGTTTAACGTTTATTTTATGTCTAATGTTGTAAACAACCCAGTCTAGGTAATTTTTCCGTTGTAAAATGGGCCCAGTTTAGCCGCCCCACAATAAAATTGTCGTTTACCTGCCAATATAAAAGGGTCTAATTGTGCTATTAAAAAATGGTAGGTTTTAGGGTTTTCTGAATATTTTTTTTATTATTGGGAGGGTATTTCCATTGTGAAAATAATGAGCTGGCCTGTGTTAGAAAAATCTTGTCGGCCAGTGTAATTTTTATAATATTTCACTAGGCCACCATTTTGTTTTGCCCTACTGGATCTTTATCAAAACATTACCAAGTCATCCCCATATGACTCTTAACTTTTACCTATTATTTGAATTCAATCTGATGAGTAGTTTTTAAGCTATACCGTGAACTGACAGACAAATCGACAGACAGACCGATAGAGTTGATAAAACCTGTTTTTCGGTATCTAGAGACGTTAAAATATGAACATGTGTAAAAACTGAGAGATTGATTTTTTCCACGATTACAAATATTTTATTTGGCTTTCGTACCAAAAGGTGATTTCTATATAGTATTTGATTTTTGTGCAAACTTTGAAATAAATTGGATAATCAATTTTTTAGTATCATTTTTTTAACTTTTCATTTTGTTTTGCCATATTGGATTTTTACTAAAATGTTACCCCAGTTATTCCCATATGACCCTTAATTTCAAAATCAATCGGGTATCGGTGTTTGCATTTATTTTTATTTATTCAAAGGCATTGTTTTTCTTTCTAATTTAAGAAAAATCAGGCGAATTTTAGGCGAAACAATTTAAAATTCAATACAATGGTGTAATGTTAGCGGCTTTTCGACTATTTTCCGAGGGCTTAGAGCAGGGGTGCTCAAACAGTCGATCGCGAGTGCTTTTTGAGTAGATCTCGAGAAGAAAATTTTTTTTAATAAGTAGGTACTTAACTAAACTACAAAAATTTATATTTTATTTTATTTATTTATAAAATATCTGAAGTTTTACATGCTGCAATTCTTCTTTGCAATATGCAATAGTCTTGAACAAAGGCACGCGCAGTTTGACAAAAGGTACAAATGTCTTGCCGCTGCGCATGCTTTTGTTCAAGACTATTGCAACTTGCAAGAAAGAATTGCAGCATGTAAAACGGCCTTAACGTAATAAAATAACACTCTGCTAGCGGCAAAAGGCGGCTTTATCAAAGGAACGCGCGATACTTGTGAAAGAAAAGCCTCGTTTTTTATTCTTGCCGCTTTTCTAGAAATTTCGGGCGGCGCGTTTGACAAGAACATTCGAGACTTTCTTTCACGCCGATATAAATGTTGCGCCTGTAGGAATTGGAGTCATTCTGAATTGCAACTTGACGGCAAAACTACGTCGATACAAAGTTTATTATTAAATAGTACAAAATGAGTGCAGCGGAGAAATCTAAAACGTATCATTTTAATAACGATTGGGAGGAAGAATTTTTGTTTTTATGGTGAGGGATAAGTGCATTTGTCTTATTTGTCGTGCGTCAGTTGCAATACCTAAGCATGGTAACTTACTTCTTAAGTGAATTAAGAAAACGAAAAGTACGTGATTTGATATCTTGTTTGAAAAAAGAACAAACCATGTTCACAAGACCAGCCAAACAATCAAAAGCTGCTACGATCGCGTCATTTAAAATATCTCATATATTGGCGAAACACAAGAAACCATTCGAAGATGGATCGGTTGTGAAGGAAGCATTTATTTATATTTTTAAAAATAAAACAAAAATCGTGTTTGCTATTAGAGAACTTCAGTTATCTCGTCCGACTGTCATAAGGCGTATTGAAGTCAGGACATTGCAGATAAACTAAAAAATGATATCACGGAATGTACATACTTTTCTTTACAGTTCGACGAATTCACCGATATGACAGATTTTGCCCAGCTGTGTATTTTTATTCGGATGGTATTCAATGACATGTTGGCTAAGGAAGAATTTTTGACAATCATTCCTCTGAAGGGGAAGACCCGTGGCGAATATTTATATATGACGTTTTCTTCAATTTTGTAAAAAACTACAAGCTAAAAATATATAAATTAGTGTGCATTACAACCGATGGAGCGCCAGCAATGACTGGAAACAAAAGCGGTTTTGTGACATTGTGTTGTGTTCAAAAGTTTTGTGTTCAAAAGTTTTAAACACGGAGGAAATTATGGGCATTGCAACAAAAATTGTGAATTCCATCCATGCACGTAGCTTGCAACGGCGGCTCTTTAAGTTGCAGTTGGAAGATAGGGAGTCAGCTGAACACACTGATTTAGTTCTTCACACAGACGCCAGGTGGTTGAGTCGCGGAAAATTCCTAGAAAGGTTTCAAGAACTATTGCCAGAAATAACAGCTTTTCTAGACGAAAGAGGTGATGACACTCAGATGTTGAAAAACGAAAAATGGCTGACTGATTTAGCATTTTTGACTGACATCACAATGCACTTAAACACCATTAACTTGGAGCTTCAAGGTAAAGGAAAAACTGTTATTGAGATGATTAGCGCAGTAAACGCATTCAAAAGTAAATTGCATCTTATGATAGATCAACTGAAAAGAAAGGATCTGAAACATTTTCCGTCTTTGAAAGCAAGGATTCCTCAGTTGAATTATGATACGTATGAGGCTGAATTATCAAATATTTTGGGACAAACGAAATGCGTTTTTATGATTGTAGTAAATTGGCAAATGTAGCATCATTTATGAGTTATCCTTTTTCATGTAAAAACATTGAAGAATTAGATACTGATATAGCAAGTCAGTTTAATATGAACTCATTTTCTGTTGAAAATGAGTTGGTGCAGATTATATCAGATATACATCTCAAGGCTACAGCATCTGATACAAATTTCTGGTGTTTTATATCTGAAGATAAATATCCGAATCTAAGGCAAATCGCCCTTCAACTGACAGCAATGTTTGGGTCAACTTACTTGTGCGAGTTTGTATTTTCTGCAATGAAGATAATTAAGTCAAAATATCGCAATCGACTAACTGACGATCATATGTCATCATGCTTGCGATTAGCACTCAGTAGTTACGTACCATCTTATGAAAAGTATGCTGAGGACATGAGCAGTGCCACGCTTCAACAACCAAAGTCACTCCTTACTTAAGTTTAATATATGTAACTCTTTTGTTTTGTAACCTAACCGAAACCTTGACTAAAATAATGTATATTGTGCAGAAAACTACTATCTATATATGCTACCCTTCCTGGGTTGGTAGGTAGGTAGGGTGTATGTATCGTCTATGTACGACAACCCTGCATCACACATACTTGCAGCCTCTCAGAGTCGATCGTAAGTAGTCTAAAAATATTGAGGTAGATCGCCAGCAGTTCAAGTTTGAGCACCCCTGGAGAGTATAATTGCGATGTTTCGCCCCTTCCAAAGACAATGTCAATATTTCATGATACTTATTTAATCATAATTACTTATAATTTTACTTATTAAATTATCTTCATCGTCATTTCCTTTCCACCCTGTATATTACGCATACAATTATTACCAAATGCATATGCAACTCTGTTATATCTGTGTGGAGGAATTCATTATGAGGAAGTTCTGGGTAAAGGTCAATTTTCCAATTTTTTTTACAGGCGGAAAAGAGCATTTATTGAATCTTCCTAACCCAACTCCCTTCAATTTAAATATATATCAGGTTTCGAACACACGCCTATAAAAAAATCAGTTATATGGCAACATTTTGAAGTAAATACAAATATTTTCCCATATATAACAAAAAACTGGTTTTCATATATTGAATGTAATATTAATATAGATGAAATGATACAGTTAAATGAAATTAACACCGGCACATCCGTAATTAAGCTGCAAAAATGGATATCAATTTTTATTATATGGAGTTTTAGGATTAAAAATTAAACCAGGCATAGGTAACTCAATTTGAAAGCATGGCAAAAAGTTTTGTTAGCCCAATATACGTAGGTATTTCATTTTGGGCGTTGAATGGCATAATGGTAATTGGTTTTAAATAATTCGTTTTTGTTGATATTTTCTAAACTGCTGCTGTAAACAGATAAAAACATTAAATTGTTGAGCAAAAATAAATTATTTTATTTGTACAGGATGGTCCAACAATAGAGGGCTGTAGCTCGGGAACCGTGATTGACAGAACTTAAGTCCTAGAACTTAACATGGCTTCACTGTTAACAAAACAAAACCTTTAGTGTAACTACTGTACTAAGATTAGTTTAATAGCAGCAGATATTTGGTTTCTAAAATCATGCAAGTCTTTTTCAGTTTTCCCTAAATTAATTTCAGTTAAGATCCCTAAACAATCATCCGTTACAGGGAAAGTTGAATCTTTTGCCAAACCAAAGTGGCTATATTTAGAAATATGTATAGCAAACGTAGTATGCTTGAAACTGAAGCAAACGGATTATTTAAAAAACTCACTCATTTATAAGCTTAGTAATTTAGAATTTGAACAATGGTTAGATTTCCAAAGAAAAATATTCCTAGTTATCGATACCAAACTTTTGAATGAAAATGAAAAAAAAAACTGAGTTGAAAAAAAGTTGAAACCACAAAAACAAATTTCTTCGGAAGTCGAAAACATTCTAGAAAACCTTTCTTCTTCGCTGTGTTTTTTAATTTAAGGTAGGGATCCAAAAAGAAAAGTCATATATTCAAAAAGGTCTACGTTTCGCAATTTATTATTGCATCTTCAGGACACTAAAAGACATACATAAAACGATATAGCTCTACAAGATATCAACTTAGTAAATAGTAATGTAGAAAAAATGCTATACTGACTATGAAAAATACTATGCTGACTGTGAAAATTTGACATAACATAGTGAATTTTTTTTTTGAAAATTGTTACATATAAAAACACATAAATTACGATAAATACATAACTAAATATTTTGATCTTTTTTAAACTGAAAAACAATGCACAATAAAACTAAAAACTATGTACTTACATTTTAAGGATTTGACTTTTATATTCATATTAAAAAATACATGAACAACACATAGGTAAAAAAAGTGAAAATCACATACATGGGTTACAACAATAAAATGAAACACCACAACTAATTAAAACAATTCAACCTAGCTCGTTAAACGGTTGTTTGAGAATAGCAATATACCAAATATTCTTCCGTGTTATTGAAAAAAAAAATAGTAATAGGGTTTTTTACTTTTTTTATGTATTGTAAATAGCCTGCAAATAATTTTAGCATACGGATATAGGTATTTGATTTTGTCAATTATATTGAAATATGCGTACTGAGATTCTCTAAATTGATTTTTGTATTAACTGAATTTTTATTCTGTTGTATATGTATCATTTCTGAGATTAATCTCTTTTCAAGTTTAGTTAATTTGGGTATCCAGTACAGATGTATTGTCAAAATCGAAATGTCCTGTATCTCTTTTATGTTCTACTAAATTAAAAAACACAGCCAAGAATTATCATATTGGATCATTAAAACAAGACATAGAAAAACCTTTCTTCTAAGTCCTTTGATAAAAGAGAAATCGCATTTCTGAATAAAGGTTTGAATTTTGCAGAGCCTCCAGTAAAAAATAGTTTACCATCTATTATAGCGAATATTGAAAGTTCTATTCAATACGTACCAGAGTCAACTGGGGGATTCATTAGAGAGGCTTGCAGAGATCAAAACATTGTTAACAACAAGTCAAAATATGTTTCTCGTAAAAATACTGAAGTTATCCAGGTACTAAAGAAAAAAGAGGATTTTTATTTAAAATCTGACAAAGGAAATAAGGTTTTTATTCCAGACAGATTATTTTGAAAGAATAGACAATTTGATTCAAACTGGTCCTTACGATTTATTCCCTTTATTGAAAATGATAACCGAAGTAAAAAGTGCCTTAAAACAGTGTAAAAACCTTGTGTCCGATAAACTAAATTTCAAACTAACACACAGTAACCCACAGTTATCTAAACTGTATTGCCTTCCCAATATCAATAAATCTGGGATGTCCATGAGACCTATTGTTTCAGCTGTTGGATCACCAACGTACAATATTTCAAAAGGGTTAGTAGAAGAATTCAGAAAATTAAATATCTCGTACGATAACTTTGAGGTTGCTAACTGGTTAGAATTCTTAAATAAGATTAAGAATGTCCACTTAATGGAAGCTGAAATTTTTATGTTGTAACACAAATCATAATCTAATAGAATTGACCTATCCAAATACGAAAATGACAAATAGAAAGCTGTAGCACGTAGGGTTTTCTTGTTAGAGTTGTAGAACCATATCGAATGTTACGATACTTAATATCTACAGACCAAATGATTTCAGAAAATTCTTAACTCTGTTTATTGACTATGTTTACAGTTTTCGCCTATTACACACATTTAAGAGAAAAGCAAACGAGAAAAATATTATTAAACTCTATTTTTTCCGTTTATGAGGTGTCCTATCTTCTCTCTTCAAAAACCTACAGTAGTCACTCATCATGGCTGGATCCCATCGTCCTAAGTACCGAATTTCCATTATTCTGATATCTTGGTGAAACTTTTCACCCTGCTCGTCACTAACAGCTCCCAAATTTTTAGGAAAAAATGACAGATGGGAATGGAGGAAGTGAATTTTGAATGACATTCTGGCACCAAGCGCTTTATAGGCATCTAAGAGTTCATTAACTAATTGTTCATAATTTTCATCCATATTGTTGCCTAAAAATCCTCTTACTATATTAACAAATGAATTTCATGCTCTGAGTTCCTGCCTCGTAAGCTTTTTCGTAAAATTGACATCGTCCAGCAATTTTCTGATTTGTGGCCCAATAAAAATGCCGTCTTTTAATTTGACATCACTCAACTGGGGAAAGACTTGTCTTAGATATTTAAATTCATCACCATCTTTATTCAAAGCCTTCACAAGGTTTTTTATCAGCCCAAGTTTAATGTGAAGAGGAGGCAAAAGGACATTTTTGGGATCAACAAGAGGTTGAGATCCCGGTTGAAATTCGCTTCTTTCTGGACAAATTTTTGTTACATAATGCTGACTTATTGCACGACTGTCCCATAAATAAAGAATACAGCAATATTTTGTAAATTCCCCCTGAAGTCCCACTAAAATCGTTATAACTTTTTAGTCCTTACATATCTGCCATTTATACCTATTGTAGTTTATTTTATCCAAAATCGTGCGCATATTTTTATAATTTTCTTTCGTTGCAACTGAATGGGCAACTGGTATAGAGGGTTTTAAATTTCCTTTATGCAATAACACAGCTTTTAAGCTATATTTAGATAAGTCTATGAATAAGCACCACTCAAGGGGAGAATGTTCAATATCAAGTTCCTGCATTAAACTGTCTATATCAGTACGCGCGCACAACGAATTTTCCATACTGTAGAATTTAGAAAACATAGCATTTCTTTTTCTGAAATTCGTAATTTCTGTTTCTTTGGCCAATAAGTTCCATTCCTTAAGACGGGAACCCAGAAGTTCTGACTGTTGATTGGATAACCCCAAATCACGTACTAAATCATTTAATTCACTTTGGACAATCAAATGTGGCTCGCCGGAACTGGGACCTGAGATAAAAGTGGAAGCGGTGCACAGTTCTTCTGAGCTGCCTGATGATGCGTTATGTCCATTATCTCCCAAATCAATAGCTTGCCAATTTAAAGGCATAATCGGTATTGGCAAATTTGCAGTATGAGGAACAGGTCGTATGGCAGGTTGCAAATTTGGATATTCTATATTGTGCTTTCCCTTTTTGGAATAACCTTCAGTTTTCGTCAGGCAAAAATAACAATCGTCAGAATGATTGGTGGGTTCTCGCCATACCATTGGAACTGCAAAAGACATACTTTTTCTCTTTCCCTTCATTCACTGCACCAATGATACACTACAACTAACACAGCACACATGGGGAACCCACCGCTTATCTTGATCGCCAATTAACATACCAAAATATTTAAATTAGACTTTTTTTACATTTTCGGAAAATAGCCTGGCTTGTGATTTCACCAGAAATTTTCCACAAATATAACAAAATTTGTCAGAAAAAATTTTGCCACTTCGGCGCGTTAGACTCGACATTCTCGTCTTCACATACACTTTCTTATCGATACACAGAGAACCACTCGATTCGAAACTCAACAGAAGAGTGATGTTTGACGTTTATTTTATGTCTAATGTTGTAAACAACCTAGTCTAGGTAATTTTTCCGTTGTAAAATGAACCCATTTTAGCCGCCCCACAATAAAATTGTTTACCGGCCAATATAAAAGGTTCTAATTAGGCTATTAAAAAATGGTACGTATTAGGGCTTTCCGAATATTTTTCCTTATTATTGGGAGGATATTTTCATTTTGAAAATAATGGGCTGGCCTGTGTTAGAAAAATCCCGTCGGCCAGTGTTATTGGTGAATATTTGCTTCTCACAAAATTATGTATGAATCAAAATTTGTTTCAAGTTCAACGATAAACATTATAAACAACTTGAGGGAACTGCGATGGGCAATTGCTGTAGACTAGAAACCCAATTCAAAAAAGACTTCAAGTGTTTCCCAAGAGTGTGGTATAGATACTAAAACAGCAAACTTGGACGCTTTCTTAGAAACATTTAACAATAAATATCCTTCCGTTAAATTTAGTTATTAGAAAAACGACAAATTAGAATTTTATATTTTTAGGAAATTTACTAATACTGCCGTCACAAAATGGCAACATTTCATTTCTTAACTCTCAGGTTAGTCAATTTTCCAGTAAGAACGTTTTAGCAATGAAATAAAAGCAAGGGATATAATGATAATCTTGTACATAAATTAGTAAACAGACATAAGCATAAGAATATGTTAAAAGATGCTACTACTCTTCAAGCACCTGAGGCTCCCAATAAGTTCATAGTAGTCCCATATGATCGCAGAAAAAGTACTTAAAAACGTAGGTTTTAGAGTAGCCTACAAGACGGAGAAAAATTTGAAAAATCCATTTTTGACTCTTTTCAAAAATAGTGATATATTGTTATTTTCAAATGTAGATATCTCTGTTTCGGATAAATCGATTTTATTAAACTCGGTGTCGAAAAAAAGTTCTTTTTTTGCTCTACTCCTGCAGCCATAAACTGTACCGTAATGCCTTTGTTAGTGGTCACTAGATGGCGTTGTTTCGGAATTTTCCAAATAATGCTGATTTTCTCAAAAAAATCAAATTGTACGCTATGACTTTTATATCACATTTTATTTGGTATAAAATATATAAAATATAATATAAAATAAATTGACATTAAATAGGGAAATAAAAAATCCAGGTAAGTATTTAAATTTGTTAAAATGAATAAAAGTTTAATAAAATATTGAAGATTGATTTTAATATTATTAAAGATTGAAGGGCTAAAGGGAGAACTGTTGAACCGTTATCGATCTCTCGGCGAGGACTTTGAAATTCGGACGCTAGATGAATTTGGTGGTACTCTTCGGTTTCCCAAGGTCTATAGGGCTGGGCTGCCGTCGGCTAACTAGATAACTAGTGATCGGTAGAGAGGGTCGGTGTAAAAATAGAAAAAGTATGCTCCACCTGTTTTTATGGCCCTTAAAAGAAAGCCCGAGACCGGATGAACTTAAGAAAAACAGGAAAACTACAAAGACTTTACAATAACACCAATATCCTTAATATTGAAAAATATATTTACGAAAATTTACCGTTATAGCCTCGTTTATACATAGATTATAGTCACACTTAGTTCATATAAAGTTTAATAAATGAGATTAAAGACGTTAATAATTATTACCTTCTCTTACGACTATTTCCTGAGTATGAACAAAAGAAAGAGAGAGAGAGCTGTCTATAAAATATAGGAAGAGGTCGTAAGATGTGACGTAACCTAACCTAGGATTCTTCCAAATAATTTTGCATGTTGCATTTAAATTTTTATATATTTAATAATAAGTGGTACGACAGAAAGCTCATCAAAATGTAACTATGTTAGGTATCTCAGAAAGAAAGTGTGGGTTTTATACCAAATTAACTTAAATCAAAAGGCTACAAAATTTACGTCATTCAAGTTTTGAGTACAGTACTCGTCAGTGATTCAATTACTTTCGAAATAGGCCTATTTAACCCAGTTTACAAATAAATGTGCAAATTCATAAAACAACAGTGCGGTGTACTGAGTGCTATTCGTTAAAAGTTAAAAACTAGACATGATTTAAAGTGTTTCGTTAAAGTTCATTATATATTAATTCTATTATCAAAATGGAATGGGCTCTATTTGGCACATAATAACACTAACAGACAGTCAAGTATGTTCCCAAGACAACATATACAGATCAAACCTGAAGTTGATTATATTTGATACGTAAAAGAGTCTGTCGAGGATCTCACAACAGCATCGAGGATGCACATATGGTTGGCAGGCCTAGTTTCATACAGCTTGAAACATGACCCCTGAAGGACTGCAAGCAAGCTTCAGAGTGACTGTGCTACTGCTAAAGTTAATCAGCACACAAGAACATTGGACCAAAACACCAAATAAAAAAAAGGCCCAAAAGAAACAAATCAAGCAATAGAAGAAAGTTCGAGAACCCAAGGTAGGTAAATTATACATTTTAGTTTTAATAATAAATATTTGTGAGAGAATGATGAAAATGAGACTTACCAATGACATATTGGCCTTTTCAAAGAGTCAAGAACATGTGACTTGGAATGAAAAATGGGTTTCTTCCACTAAAATTCTAATTTTAACTCAGCAAACAATAAGTCGCCCATAGTAATTAGAATGGATCCATTTTTCGAAGAAAAATCAGCAAAAATGCCCTAAAGACAACCAAAAGTTCCAGAATATGGTCTGCCTTTTTTTTAACTCCTTCTGTCACTTTTTCTTCTTCCTGTTGGATAGAAACCTAGAGATTTTTGATACAACCCTGATGTTGGTACTACTAATTGTTAATGAAGTTGACAGATATTTCAAAATTAATTTAAATTTAGATAAATTTTATTTTTGTTTTGAGATAATTAGGATATACCAAAATGTTAGTTAAAATTACAATGGTAAGTTTCAAAATGAAAATTTTTCATCTCAGATCATATAATTTTTTACTCTGATTTCCTATTTTTCTAATTCCTTACCTTATTGTTTGTTATTGTTTTTACTAAAGGTTATGTAATGTGCTTTCTCTTAATTTCAGAAAAATATCAGCTTTATTTCTACAAAGGGGCTTGATGCTACTGAAAAACAACAAATACAATAAGAGCTAAGGAGAGATATCACCAGAATACAAGGTAAACTTTGATTTTTTACTTAACTTAGCCTAAAATTGTCAACTCCATAATCACGTAACCAACTTGTACCTAAAATTGCTAATTTTAATAATTTGTTTCAGAATGAGAAGAATGTGCCTATGGAGGTCTCCACTACTTGGTTTATTGTTATAAAGTTAACCTAGGATTACTGAGATTGTGATTTTAAATTTTGAATTAAACGATAAAAAAAACATTAAATATGTGTCTTATTTCAACTATGAAGATTATAGGAACAGGTAAGCATATTTTGTAGATAATAGCAAAATTCTAAATTGCTGTTAGGAAAATATAACCCGTTACAAATTAAGAAAGTTGATCGAAGTTTTGTAGAAGATAAAAAGTGGCAATGAAAATTATTTTCACCTCTCATTTCGATTTTTGGAAAAGCGGAAAATCGGAAAGAAACAGGGCTCCAATAGAAACTTTAGTAAACTTGCATAACTGTAAAGAACAACCTTCGCAATAAAAAGCTAAATCCAGAGTGTCAGGGCAAGACTTGATTTGAGCAAAAAGATTAAAGCAATTTCTACCTTGCTTCAGCGAAACAACAAAAGAAAAACGAGGAAATGAACTGACAACAAGTATATTTAAAATCACTGAAAACTATTTTCGTCGATACTCAAAATGCCGGCCATCATTATCAATATAAAGTTGCAATATTTCCTGTGGCGATCGGACTTCAGCCTCCATTTCGGCTATATACTTTGGATGGCAATCCTAATAGGGTCCACCATATCGTTTCATGTAGTAGGTCGAGTCTCATATACTTAATACTTTTACTCTTAATAGTTTTCAGTAATTTTAAATATATTTATTGCTAGTTTATTTTAGTTGTCATTTCGTCGTTTTTTTTTATGTTTCACTGAAGCAAGGCAGAACTCGGTCTAATGTTTTGTCCAAACCAAGTCCTGTCCTGCCTCGCCCTAGCTTTAGTTATTTTATTACAAAGCTAATGTGATTATAAGACTGAGTATTTTTTGTTTTGTTTCTTTGCTAAGCGTTGTCCTTTACAGTTATAGAGGATTACTGAAGTTTCTATTGGAGCATTGTTTTTTCCAGTTTTTTTAGTTTTCCTACAATTTTAGGATTAACTGAAATGAGAGATGAAAATTAATTCCACGTTGAGATTGTCACTTTTTCTCCTGTATAAATCGGCAAGATAAATTTTCCAATCCGACGTTTCGTATTCGGGAGACCTTCCTCAACTTTTTAATTTAAATACGGACATAGTTTTTTTATCTCACTATTTAATGCCCTTCATAACTACCAAATAAATTATGAAGAACTCAAAAAGGATATTGAAGATTACTCCAAAAAAAAAATTATTTTTAAGAAATTTTCTAAATTAAAAACATGAGTTCTTTAGGGTTATACCTAAAGAATTGGCAGCTTACGATGGAGATAGAATAAGGCACTATATTTTCAAACTACCTTTTCCTTTGAACTTTCTTTCTTCTGAACAACATAGGCAAGCTGTTTGGTTAATGAAAAATTATCATTGTATACAGGGTTATTCATGCAACACGTTAATTAAAAGTTTTTGATGATGCCATTTAGATAAAAATTTCAAATTTTGAGATTAAGGTAAGGTCAAGGGGTACTTCTTTTTTGAAATATTTTCAACTTTCTGTCACTTCCGGTTTAACCGGAAGTTGGTATCAACTTGCTTATTTTAAATAGAACATCCTATATTTTATGACATTTTTTGATTCTACGGAGAATTTTAATGCTATTTTATGTAGCCTGTCCTATACCTAGGTTCAAGCGTTCTTAAGATACTTGACCTAATTTAATTTTCTATCGTACTGAGTTAAGGTTCCCGATACCTATTCGTAACCATTTTCGAAATAATCAGGTTTTTATTAAACTATCATATGTATTTGCTAAATGCTTACACCTTCCCGTAGTAAGCCATGGTAAAACAATTGTTGTGCTTTTCTATTTAACATGACAGCTGATTTGAAACTTTTAAATTAAAATAAAATAACACTCAAAAGCTGATATTCTCAATTTATTTTATATTCGCGGAGAATGTTACAAAATATTGGAGAGAACGTGCCATGTTTTTAATGAAAAACATCCTCATTTATCGCCAATGAACAAGAGAAAATTGAAGAGGATTGAAACGAAATTTTTTCGTTTCGGAAAAATTAAAGTTATAAAAAATATAATAAATTGTTTACATTATTTTTAACCGTATCTACTAAGTTCGAAACTGTTCTAAACTTGTTTAAGTGAACTTAAAAATTATAGCAATCTAACAATCAACAATAAATAAATAAAATAATAAAACTGAATTATAACAAATGTTCTATATGCTGTCTGTTCATTTGAAGACACATTTCAATTCTTCTTTGTACAGTTGCTGTGGCCCGTTGAATTTCTCCATTTTCTAATTCGGCAAAAGCTGTTCGTATCCTGTCCAGTAAATCTTGTTGGTTATTTACTGGGGAAGCATAGACTTTACCTTTGATAAATCCCCATAAATAAAAGTCTAGGGGTGTTAAATCAGGCGATCGCGGGGGCCATCTCCAAGGGCCATTGGGACCAATCCAGCGATCTTCAAAAATTCGAGATAATTGGAGATAAACTGCAGCGGAATTATGTGCTGGTGCCCCATCTAATTGATACCAATAATTTTGCAGTTCACCAATAGGAATTTCTTCTATAAATTCAGAAACCGTCCCTCGTAGAATTTCCAAATACTTATCACTGTTTAAATTGTCTTCATAAATACAGGACCGCACCTGATCATTTAATACTATACCGAAAACATTGAAGCTAAACCTCTCTTGAGAATGCGTTTCGCGTAAAGCGTGCGGATTTTCTGCTGCCCAGAAATGTTCGTTTTGTTTTTCCTTCTCTAGAAAATTTCGCTTCATCGGTCCAAAATATTTTTGAAAGGAATTGAGGATCCTCTTGAATTTTCAAAAACATGAATTCGCAAAATTCTACTCGTCGGACGTCATCACCAGGTCTCAAGGCTTGCACGTTTTGAAAGGAATAAGGGTGCATATGATGGTCGCTCAAGATTCTTTGGACAGATGAAGAAGAAATTCCCAAATCATTTTCTGCAGACGGTATTGAACTTTGCGGGTTTGCGTGGAAATAAGCTAATGTGTTTATTACGTTATCCTCGGCATTTGTCACTGGTTTCGGAACATTTTTTGTAACTTTAACCTTGCCAAAACGTAAAAAGTTCGTTTCAATCCTCTTAAGTTTTGACTTGTTCATTGGTGGCAATCAGGGTGGCGTTCAAACACACGACACGTTCTCTCCAAAATTTTATAACATTCTCCATGAATATAAAATAGATTGAGCTATTGAGCTATCACTGACAGCTTTCGATAAATAACGCATACTAATCATCTGTCATATCGGATATTGGATCTCAATTGTTTTTCCATGGCTCACCATTGGAACATGTAAACATTTAAGCAAATACATACGATATTTTTATAAAACCCAATTATTTCGAAAATGGTTACAAATAGGTATAGGGAACCCTAATACAGCTCGATAGAAAATGAAATTCTACATTTGATAGTGCATAAAGTTAAAAGGTGTCCCGTTTAAAAAAACGGACTTTAGCGGCTTTGAAAATGTGAATGTTTGCCGCTGAATTTAGGACACCCTGTATAAAAATAGACAAATTCAATAAAAAAAATAGAAACCTAAGATTATTTACCGATCATCTGCAAAATATGAAGATTATATCTTCAAAACTTACAAAAATATGAGATTTTAAAATTTGGTACCCCGAAGGCTCATTTTTGGTTCAAGCTCAAGTATCTTAAGAACGCTTGAACCTAGGTATAGGACATGCTATATAAAATAGCATTAAAATTCTCCGTAGAATCCAAAAATATCATAAAACACAGGGTGATCCTTTTAAAATAAGCAAGTTGATACCAACTTCCGGTTAAACCGGAAGTGACAGGAAGTTGAAAATATTTCAAAAAAGAAGTACCCCTTGGCCTTACCTTAATCTCAAAATTTGAAATTTTTATCTAAATGGCATCATCAAAAACTTTTAATGAATGGGTTGCGTGAATAACCCTGTATACTGGAATTCTGGACATACCCCACTTCATCAATTTTCAAATATAATCATAGAATTGACCGCGGATACTCAATTTGTTTACGCTAAGGCGAAGGAAAAAGCTGAATGTATAAGAAAGTATTCAAAAGAGCCAATTATTGAGTTAGATGAACAACCAGTTTTATTGCCATTTAAACCAAAATGTGTTTATCACTCTAAATCGTTATGTATGTGTGCACTTTCAAACGTTTTATACTTGTTTGATAATTTTTATATGAATGAATGAAAATAATATTAGCTTTTTGTACTTTGTGTTATTTAAACTTATTATAACATAACTTTAAAATTATATTGTATTTCTAAACTGACAATATCAGTAAAAAATTGTTTTCTGAAAAGTTTTAACACACTTGCACTATTTTTTTACAAAATTCAGCATGTTGTAAATATTTGTGACTTTTCATTAAATCTTGAGCATTCACGTTATCATCATCACCAGCAAAGCTAAATATCTTGAGCAAGCTTCTGACATAACAAACTCTTCAAGCACTTCGGTCACTAGTTTTTCCATCACAATTACACAATTCCCTAGACTAAACCTTCTTGAGATATTGACAAGTAAAAATCTCTTTCAGCTTCTGCCGCTGATATTTTTAAATTTATGACCTATACGCCTATAAAAAATGTCTTGAAATAAATACATATATTTTTCCAACATATTACAAAAAAACTAATATTCATATATCGAATATAATAATAATATAGTTGAAACGATAGAGTAAATGAAATTAACACCGGCACATCCGGAATTAAGCTGCAAAAATGGATATCAATTTCCATTATATGAAGTTTTAGAATTAATAATTAAACGAGGCGTAGGTAACTCGATTGGAAAGAGGCGCAAAAAGTTTTGTTAACGCAATATCGGTAGGTATTTTATTATAGGAATTGAACGGCATAACGTTAATTGCTTTTCAATTATTTCTTTTTGTGTAAGTACTTAGTACAATAAATAGATAAAAAGATTAAATTGTTGAGGATTTTTTTTTATTTGTGCATACCTACTTATTCGAAATCGGATATATTTAATATATATATATATATATATATATATATATATATATATATATATATATATATATATATATATATATATATATATATATATATATATATATATATATATATATATATATATATATATATATATATGTATATACTGGGTGGTGCAACCAAGATGGGGTGGACGATTGTGGGCAAACGGAGAGGAATTTAAAAAAAAAATTGGGATATGATTGATAGTCAAGAACGCTGTGTTTTAAAATTATACCCATTATACAGGGTGGTCTGAAAAGTTCGTGGTGAACTAAACTTGTGTTTTTTTAAATGGGATACCCGGTATATTATTATTTTAGATGATTCTCCTATTCGTTGTGATCATTTTGATACAAGGTTAGTTGGGTCTAAAATTTATACCAAGGGAATGGGACGAGGTTAAAGTGGAAAAAAGGGTTATACTCCGGCCATTTTTTGAAAACAAATGAAGCAGGTATGGAAAAACCAAATATTCTATAAAATGTATATCTAGGACTACAATAATCGCTTGTAAGTCGTTCAAAATTATTCACTGTTATACAGGGTGGTCAAGTTTTGAAAATTTACCTTGGATTGAATTTTTTTAAATGGAACACCCTGTATATTTTACTTTCGTGTTAAAGATAACATTACTAGCTTTCAGAAAATACAATATTTGATACCTTTCTGATCAACAGTTTTTCAGTAAATTAGCTGCGAAATCAAAATTTCTTCATTTTACCACGAATTACTCTGAATTCACGTGGTTAAAATTGACAATTTAATATTAGGAGGCCATGATATCATCATAAATTGAACAAAAGATTGACAGTCCTGTCAAAACAGCAGTGTCAGAATATTGTCATCAGTAAATAAATAAATATTGTTCTTTGATGATGCGATGCCGAAATAAAAACAAGATAGAAGCTTTTGCAAGTTTATTATAGAGATTTCAAGAAACAGGAAATGTTGATTTCAAAAAATCGTAAAGTAATTAATAAACCAGTTACCAATTAATAACAGATCTTTTTTTACAAAAAAAAAATAAATTTAAATAAATCAACGAAAACAATGTAATTAAAACTTATAAAAGATGTTCAACTAAACCACCGTTTTGCTGAAGGCACATTTCGAGTCTATCCATAAATGAAAATTTCACTTTTCTCAAAGTCAGGTCTGAAATGTTGCGAAAACTGCTTATTATTCTCAACTTCATATCATCCACTGTGGTTGGAACCTCTTTATAAACTTCTTCTTTAACATGTCCCCATAAAAAGAAATCTAGTGGCGTTAAATCGGGTGACCTCGCAGGCCACTTAACTGGTCCACCTCGCCCAATCCAATGCTCTCCTTTCCAATTATTGAGAAAATGCCTTACATGCCCATGGTAATGCGGGGGTGCTCCATCATGTTGGAACCATAAGGAATTTCTTAACATTAAAGGTAAGTCTTCGAGCAATACGGGCAACTCATTTCTCAAAAAATTTAAATAGACTTCTCCCGTTAAATGCTCTTCAAAGAAATATGGTCCTATAACATGAGAGCCAATTATACCTCCCCAAACATTAATTGACAATTTATTTTGATGGTCCATCTGACGAATCCAATGTGGATTTTCGGTTGAATAATAGTGCATATTATGTTTGTTAACCAAGCCGTTGCTTTTAAAAATTGCTTCATCTGAAAACAGCACCCTATCTACAAAACCTGGATTATCCCAAATTGTACTTAAAAACCAAATTAAAAATTCTTGTCGTTGGACGTAATTCAATGTGGTAGACATGATATTTATGTTGTTTCAGAATCCGTTTAATACTAGTGCGTTCAATATCAGTAGCTCTCTCAATTTCCCTGGTACTTGTGTGTGGATTTTCTTGCACTGTTAATAACACTGTCAAAGCATTATCTTCATTGGTAACTGGTTTATTAATTGCTTTACGTTTCTTAAAAGCAACATTGCCTGTTTCTTGAAACCTCTCTAATAAACTTGCAAAAGCTTCAGGTCTTGTTTTTTTTCGGCATCGGGATATCGTACCGCATAAACCCTGCTTGCTAGTAAAGGGTTTTTTTGACTCTCGTCCAACATAAAAGTCATGTTTATCAACTCTGGAGTACTCAAACTCATTGCTACTTAACAATTTCTCGGCTTATCGTCAAAAAGCAATGGTAATTGATGCCAATTCTCTGACACTTTGCGGTTTTGACAAGAATGTCAATCTTTCTTTTCATTTATGATTATATCATGGCCTCCTTATATTATAGGTAGTCAATTTAAGCAACGTAAATAATACCGTTTCTATTAGAATGAGTAAATTTTGTTTTCACGGTTAATTTACTAAAAAACTGTTGGTTAGAAAGATATCAAATAGGGTATTTTCTGAAAGCTGGCGATGTTATCTTTAATATGACAGTAAAATATATGGGGTGTTCCATTTAAAAAAATTCAATCCAAGGTAAATTTGCAAAACTTGACCACCCTGTATAACAGTGAATAATTTTGAACGACTTACAAGCGATTATTGTAATCCTGGATACAATACATTTTATAGAATATTTGGTTTTTCCATACCTGCTTCAATTGTTTTCAAAAAATGGCCGGAGTATAACCCTTTTTTCCACTTTAACCTCGTCCCATTCCCTTGGTATAAATTTTAGACCCAACAAACCAGATATCAAAATGATCGTAACGAATAGGAGAATCAAATAAAATAATAATATACCGGGTGTCCCATTAAAAAAAACACAAGTTTGGTCCACTACGAACTTCTCAGACCACCCTGTATAATGGGTATAATTTTAAAACACAGCGTTCTTGACTATCAATCATATCCCAAAAATGTTTTTTCAAATTCCTCTCCGTTTGCCCACAATCGTCCACCCCATCTCGGTTGCACCACCCCTGTATGTATATATATATATATATATATATATATATATATATATATATACAGGGTTATTCACGCAACCCGTTCATTAAAAGTTTTTGATGATGCCATTTAGATAAAAATTTCAAATTTTGGGGTTGAGGTAAGGTCAAGGGGTACTTCTTTTCTGAAATATTTTCAACTTCCTGTCACTTCCGGTTTAACCGGAAATTGGTATCAACTTGCTTATTTTAAATGGAACATCCTGTATTTTATCATATTTTTGGATTCTACGGAGAATTTTAATGCTATTTTATGTAGCATGTCCTATACCTAGGTTCAAGCGTTCTTAACATATTTGACCTTGAACCGAAAATGAGCCTTCGGGGTACCAAATTTTAAAATCTCATATTTTTGTAAGTTTTGAAGATATAGTCTTCATATTTTGCAGACGATCGGTAAATAATCTAAGGTTTCTATTTTTTTTTTATTGAATTTGTCTATTTTTATACAGGGTGTCCTAAATTTAGCGGCAAACATTTACATTTTCAAAGCCGCTAAAGTCCGTTTTTTTAAATGGGACATCCTATAACTTTATGCACTATCAAATGTAGAATTTCATTTTATATCGAACTGTATTAAGGTTCCCTATACCTATTCGTAACCATTTTCGAAATAATTGGGTTTTATAAAAATATCGTATGTATTTGCTTAAATGTTTACATGTTCCAATGGTGAGCCATGGAAAAACAATTGAGATGCAATATCCAATATGACACATGATTAGTATGCGTTATTTATCGAAAGCTGTCAGTGATAAATTAAATCTTCTAAATCAAAATGGAAGACTACTCAAACGCTGATATTCTCAATCTATTTTATATTCATGAAGAATGTTGTAAAACTTTGGAGAGAACGTGTCGTGTGTTTAATGAACGCCAACCTGATTTGCCGCCAATAAACAAGTCAAAATTCAAGAGGATTGAAACGAACTTTTTGCGTTTTGGCAAGGTTAAAGTTACAAAAAATGTTCCGAAACCAGTGACAAATGCCGAGGATAACGTAATAAACACATTAGCTTATTTTCACGCAAACCCGCAAAGTTCAATACCGTCTGCAAAAAACGATTTGGAAATTTCTTCTTCATCTGTCCAAAGAATTTTGAGCAAACATCATATGCACCCTTATTCCTTCCAAAACGTGCAAGACCTGGTGATGACGTCCGACGAGTAGAATTTTGCGAATTCATGTTTTCGAAAATTCAAGAGGACCCTCAATTCCTTTCAAAAATATTTTGGACCGATGAAGCGAAATTTTCTAGAGAAGGAATAACAAATAGAAGAAACAAACATTTCTGGGCCGCAGAAAATCCGCACGCTTTACGCGAAACGCGTTCTCAAGAGAGGTTTAGGTTCAATCTCTTCGGTATAGTATTAAACGATCAGGTGCGGTACTGTATTTATGAAGACAATTTAAACAGTGATAAGTTTTGGAAATTCTACGAGAGACGGTTTCTGAATTTATAGAAGAAATTCCTATTGGTGAGCTGCAAAACTATTGGTATCAATTAGATGGGGCACCAGCACATAATTCCGCTGCAGTTTATCTCCAATTATCTCAAATTTTTGAAGATCGCTGGATTGGTCCCAATGGCCCTTGGAGATGGCCCCCGCGATCGCCTGATTTACCACCCCTAGACTTTTATTTATGGGGATTTATCGAAGGTAAAGTCTATGCTTCCCCAGTAAATAATCAACAAGGGTTACTGGACAGGATACGAACAGCTTTTACCGAATTAGAAAACGGACAAATTCAACGGGCCACAGCAACTGTACAAAGAAGAATTGAAATGTGTCTTCAAATGAACGGACAGCATATAGAACATTTGTTATAATTCAATTTTATTATTTTAATTATTTACTGTGGATTGTTAGATTGCTATAATTTTTAAGTTCACTAAAACAAGTTTAGAACAGTCTCGAGCTTAGTAGATGGTTAAAAATAATGTAAACAATTTATTACATTTTTTACAACTTTAACTTTTTCGAAACGAAAAAATTTCGTTTCAATCCTCTTCAACTTTCTCTTGTTCATTGGCGATAAATGAAGATGTTTTTCATTAAAAACACGTTCTCTCCAATATTTTGTAACATTCTCCGCGAATATAAAATAAATTGAGAATATCAGCTTTTGAGTGTTATTTTATTTTAATTTAAAAGTTTCAAATCAGCTGTCATGTTGAATAGAAAAGCACAACAATTGTTTTTCCATGGCTTACTACGGGAAGGTGTAAGCATTTAGCAAATACATATGATAGTTTAATAAAAACCTGATTATTTCGAAAATGGTTACGAATAGGTATATGGAACCTTAATACAGTTCGATAGAAAATGAAATTCTACATTTGATAGTGCATAAAGTTATAGGGTGTCCCATTTAAAAAAACGGACTTCAGCGGCTTTGAAAATGTGAATGTTTGCCGCTGAATTTAGGACACCCTGTATAAAAATAGACAAATTCAATAAAAAAAATTGGAAACCTAATTATTTACGTGCAAAATATGAAGATTATATCTTCAAAACTTACAAAATTATGAGATTTTAAAATTTGGTACCCCGACGGCTCATTTTTGGTTCAAGCTCAAGTATCTTAAGAACGCTTGAACCTAGGTATAAGACATGCTACATAAAACAGTATTAAAATTCTCCGAAGAATCCAAAAATATCATAAAATACAGGGTGTTCCATTTAAAATAAGCAAGTTGATACCAACTTCCGGTTAAACCGGAAGTGACGGGAAGTTGAAAATATTTCAAAAAAGAACCCCTTGATCTTACCTTAATCCCAAAATTTGAAATTTTTATCTAAATGGCATCATCAAAAACTTTTAATAAACGGGTTGCGTGAATAACCCTGTATATATATATATATATATATATATATATATATATATATATATATATATATATATATATATATATATATATATATATATATATATATATATAAACAAGAGAACGATAAAATATCATTTGTGTCAGTATTAATGTGGGCGAGAAACAGGATACATAATTCCAGCGACGTAATTTTTGCAAATATTTCTTCTTGCTATTATAAAACATATTACTGTTCCCCAGTCGTAAAATTGCTGACGAAAACAATCTTTACAATTTTCTTCCCAGCGGAGTATACAAAAAGCACTCCAAGCGTTTTGTAAAAACATGTTTCATCGTTGCTGTGTTTGTTGGTTTTGCAAGTATGTTGTGTGGTATAACATTTAAAAATTGTATAAATATTTATTAGTTTTTATTTATTCAGACGCATAACAATAACAATTATCCTTTTTATTTTTAATTTTAGGCGAACAAAAAAACAACCATTTCTAAAGCATTTCAGAATATAACTGCAATGTTTTGACATATTTTTCTTCTAATATATTTATTGAGAACCTAAAAAGAAAACAAAAACTAATTTTTATATATATCTTTTCTGTCAGAAGCGCCCAGGAAACTATCTTTATTTCGTCATCGAAACTTCCCCATGCTTTATTGGTTAAGGCATGTCGTTTGGCGTAGTATAATATATTTTCTTAAATTTTCGGTGTGAGTCTGGTAGCTCAGTGGTAGGCTACCACTGAGGATGTGTGTTCTTTATTTATAATTTTGCCTTAAAATGAAAAAAAGGCCAGTTTTCGCTCGACTATATTTTATACTTTTTATTTAGTGAGCAGGACTCTATCCGGAGACATACATACTTACATAAAACTTATTTTTCTGACACTAGTGAGAATAGCATTAATAAAATATTGAGTTTCCTTAATCCTAATAAAATGATTACTGTCGACACCTACCAATATATTATATCAAACATAAAACTGTCGCCTATTATGGACGTTATTACAATGTTGTGGCCAATAATTTCCTCTCACCCCCACGTCGGTCGATCGGCCAACAAAATGGGTAGCAGTAAACCTTCCATCAACTGAAATCCTATTAACTGTCGCCTTCCCTTAATTTTCACACAACAGTCACGTGCGCCAATCTTAATTTAATCAATAATACACGCGACGTAATAACTTTCTATTCAGTCCACAATAGTAACATTTCTAGGCCGCAAGTTAAATATAATTGTAACTGAGAGTTTCTGTAATAAATAGATCAAAATATACGGCTCATTTTTCAGTGACAGTGGTCAAGAGAAAAATCTGAACAATAAATTTATCAAAAATAATTATTGAATATTAGAATGGCGAAATCCGTAGCTTCAATATACAGGGTGTCCCACGACGAACTGCGGGGATCGATTTCTCAGAAAGTAGGCTTTTGAAAAATTTGTAATTTTGGCAGCTAACTAAAGTCGATGGGGGCAATTCGCGCAAAATATTTTTAAGATGGCGGCACTTCCGGTTATACCGGAAGTAGACGTCAACTTTCTTTTTTTAAATAGAACACCCTGTATATTATCGAATTTTTGGATTCTTCGAAAAATTCTAGGTATATTTCATGTATATTATCCTGTACCTAAGTTGAACTGTTTTTGAGATATTTTGAATTTTATGTAAAAAATGACGTTTGCAGGTCTAGATATAACTATAAATATCTGCTTATCGAAGTCTCTATTATTTATTTGCGGGTGGCTTCCTTGTCAAAAAGGATCCACTTTAGTGGCCTGTGCTGATATTTTTATAATAAATAAATTATAGGGTGATCAAAAACTGACATTATAAATATAGTGTAAAAAATCGTTAAAAGTTACTTTTTTCTAACGGAAACCCAATTCTTATAATTTTATCTTATTTAACACTTAAAATAAGGGTGGCTTTGTATACAGTTGTCTATTCCAAAAATTTGTAGTTTTTGAGTTATTGACGATTTAACATTTTTTATTCCAATAATGCCAGACGGCTTCTTCGTTTCCTTGTTAGTCGGCCATGATAGGCTGGCGAGAACAAAACCAATTGGTTACTATAGAAACGTAATATTTATTGTCGTTTGACAATTACCTACTAAAATATTATTTATTTATTATAGTAATTATAATAATTATTAAACTAATAGTCATGCCTTATCAAATACTTATTAAATGCAATTACACACACGAGGATTATTTGAATTTGTTTATTATCTATGGGGAATCTAACAGAGTTTTAACAAGAACATGCCGATATTTGCTGATAGATATCCAGATAAACAGAAACCGTCACCGAACAGCGTTAAACAAATGTCGGAAAACTATAAAAAATTTGGAAACGTCAACGCAAAAATTAATAATAGGAAGCCCATTGTTGATAATGAAAATGTCGAGATTGCAATTCTGGGATATTTTGCAGCATATCCAATGACATCCCTAAGAAACGTGTCAAGACAATCAGGAATCCCGAGGAATTCAGTGCATAGGATTCTGTTGAAACATAACTTCCAACCTTATTTAATATCATTGGTTCAACATCTAAAAACACTGACTTGCCAAAAAGAATACAGTTTTGCGAGTTTATTTTAATAACGGTACAAGATAACCCTAGATTTTTGGACAATATAATTTGGACCGATGAAGCAAAATTTACTAAAAATGGCCTTTTCAATAGACATAATTCCCAATTTTGGAGTGATTCGGATCCTTATGCAGTAAGATCGTGGAACTTACAAGAATCCTGGCAATTTAATGTGTTTTGTGCAGTAAGGAACGATGGAATAATAAAACTGAAGTTTTCCGAAGAAAATTTGAATGCTAAGTTATACATTGCCTAAACACAAGGACGTTTTTAATGAAAAATAATCCATTTATATAATATTGCAATAATTTTTTTTACCAATTTAGCGTCAATCCAAAATTAGATAAATCATTTAGTAAATATTATTACATAAATGAATTAAATTAAATTATTTATACAGGTCACACTACACTACTTCGTACAAATACTGGTCCACATACCGTAACACATCATATCTAAAAAAAATATATCGTTCCAAATTTTATATGAAAGTTATCTTTAGTTAGATATTTACAAGCTGTTTATACAGGGTACTTTAGAAAGTCATAAAATACTAAACCTTCTTTTTTTTATTGAGCACTCTTCAGATTAAATTAGTTGAATTTTGATGTATTTTGTTTCTTCTTAAATCAATAATTCGATGAATATTATCAAAGCATTTCTTTCCGTAAAATTATGTCTATAAACTTTTGTAGGAGAAAGATATCTGAATATTCTTGAAGAGTTGGACAACGAATATTTAAGTAATTTACCTTTGGCAGAACATAGTCAAATTTTCTACCAGCGCGATGGCGCCCCACCACATAGAACCGTTGCAGTTACTAACTTTTTACAAGCTACGTTTTACGACAAGTGGATTGCCAACCATGGACCTTTCGTGTTCGAAAGTTTAGTTCCAGCTTCAATTAGACCGGCGACCCACGAGGGATTTATTCGGAGATGCGAAAAATGGCTGGAAGTACAAGGTGGAAATTTTCAACATTTATTGAAAAAATAAGTTGTGCTCTTGTGTAGACAAGACAATAATGGGAATAGGCTTTCTTTAATTAATTTTTGTCTTCACGGTTTCAACATTTCTATACTTTTCCAACATTTGTTTAACCCTGTTCGGTGACGGTTTCTGTTTATCTGGATATCTATCAGCAAATATCTGGCATGTTCTTGTTAAAACTCTGTTAGGTTACCCATAGATAATAAACAAATTCAAATAATCCTCATGTGTTTAATTTAATCGCCCCGGCATGATTATTAGCTTAATAATTATTATAATTACTATAATAAATAAATAATATTTTAGTAGATAATTGTCAAACGACAACAAATATCACGTTTTTATAGTAACCAATGGCCAACTAACAAGAAAACTTAGAAGCCGTCTGGTATTATTAAAATAAAAAATGTTAAATAGTCAATAACTCAAAAACTACAAATTTTTGGAATTGACAACTTTATACAAAGTCATCCCTATTTTAAGTGTTAAATAAGATAAAATTAAAAAAATTGTGGGTTTAAATATCAGCACAGGCCACTAAAGTGTACCCTTTTGGACAAGGAAGCCAACCGCAAATAATAGAGATTTCGATAAGCAGATATATATAGTTATGTCTAGACCTGCAAACGTCATTTTTTTCATAAAATTCAAAATATCTCAAAAACAGTTGAACTTAGGTATAGGATATTATACATAAAATATACCTAGAATTTTTCGAGGAATCCAAAAATTCGATTTTATACAGGGTGTTCCATTTAAAATAAGAAAGTTGACTGTATAACCGGAAGTGCCGTCATCTTCAAAAAATTTTGCGCGAATTGCCCCCATCGACTTTTATTTAGCTGCCAAAATTTCAAATTTTTCTAAAGCCTACTTTCTGAGAAATTGATCGCCACAGTTTGTCGTGGGACACCCTGTATAATAATTAGTTCTGAACTATAAACTTTCCAATAATATGTAAAAAAATATTTGAATTTTTTTATCTACGATTTTTACGGTTTCTTTATTCTTCCTTAGATGACCCGAAATAATAGTGAATCGAAAAATTCGCTTGTTTAATATAGAAAATATTCGTTACCTTTGGTGATTTTGGTCATCAACTGCAAATAAAAACTTAAAATTATGATATCGCTTCTAGTGGAGTAAAAAACGGGGCAAAAGTCGCTTCCTTCTCGATTTTTTTTTGCGTTAGAACACACCGATATATACCTCATTTTATTAAGTGGATCATTGTATATACGAAATCACAAAATATTACTTTTTTGCGGTTTCGACGTTTTTTATTTACGAAAAACTGGAAAAATTATTATTTTTTTAAAATCGTGTTTTTTTATATTTCCCCTCTAATATATTCTTACCTAATTAAGCTCTCGAGACGATTTTTTTACTCAAAGCAGACACTTTGGCGCTTCTTTTCATATTAAATATGATAGCTGTTTTTTATTCTGAATATGGCTAAAACGTCAATAACTTTGAAAGTTCAAAAATTATGCAGGCAGGTTTTCACTAAAAATTTTTTTTTTTTGGAAAGTTCTTACAACATGCAGTGAAGAAAATGTAGACAAGATATCAAAAATAAAAGTTTTTGGAAGCAGAATCGTTAGTGTCACCTGTATAGGTTTAATACTGCATTTGTAACGTGCCGCTCTGGTACAAAACACCGGACGCTTTATATTCGCCGTTGAGAATACCCATAGTTGTAAATTTCGCGCAATTTAAAAAAGCGTAGCACCTAAAGTATGAAAGCTACACTAACGATTTGGCTACTAAAAACTTTTACATTTTATTCCCTACTTGTTATATAAAATTTCCAAAAACAAAAATTTTTTCCGATTAGTGAAAACTTGTTTACACAATTTCTAAAGTTTCAAGTTCATCGATGTTTTAGCCATATTTAAAATAAATAATAGCTATCATGTTTTACATGGGAAGAAGCCCCAAAATGTCTGTTTTAAGTCAAACAAAAATTGTCTCGATAGCTTAATTAGGTAAGAAGTTATACGAGGGGAAACAAAAAAAAACACGATTTTAAAAAAATAATAATTTTTCCAATTTGTAATGTAATGTAATGTTTAATATGGTCTCTTATTGTGCGGTTTCAAATCGGAAGATCCAAATTCCCTCCAAGAAAACTGATGTTATCTTGGTTACAAGCGGTTTTACCGGAATACGAATTATCCAACCTCACTACAGATTGGAATTCGAGGGTACTGCTTTCTGCTTTAGTAGATTACTGCAAACCTGGATTGTTTTCCCACTGGAGGAGGTTAGGTAAGATACTGTTATCATGTTTTATAATTTAGTTTTGAAATACAGCTTAGTTATATATCTCTTATATGTTTTAGTCATGTTATCTTACCTTTTTTTCCTTTAGATAAAGGTAATGGGATCGAAAACTGTAGGAGAGCAATGGACAGTGCCCAAAGAGATCTTGGAATACCTGCTGTTCTGGAACCAGAATATTTAGCATCCCCATGGCTCGACGAACTGTCTGGGATGACTTATTTGTCATATTTTATGAAGCCAGGCTCACCAGGATTTTACGCTACCTTAAGATGGATCAACTCAAGACTTGAAAGGCTAGTACAGAATTTTACGATAACTAATTTGCAAATTTTGTAAATAAAAAAAGTCGAGACCGCAAAAAAAGTAATATTTTGTGATTTCGTATATACAATGATCCATTTAATAAAATGAGGTATATATCGGTGTGTTCTAACGCAAAAAAAAATCGAGAAGGAAGCGACTTTTGCCACGTTTTTTACTCCACTATTCATTGGCTTCACATTTATCATCATCGAAAAGCTTAAAAGGTCTACTTTTTTCATTTTTTTTGAGTGTATCGGTTTTTTGTAGTGAAATCGTATTATTTGAACAAATAAACGCGCAGGTACATTGCCCCGGCAAATTAAACGCATATATAATATTCCTTCAGTCCCAATTTTAAAATAATATTTTTTTATACTAAATAACTTTTAATAACATTAATAAAACAGTAAAAAAACATAAATAAAATAAGAAAGCAAGCAGTGCAATACGTCCCCTGAAAGTGACAGAAAATTTTTAAAGTAACACGGGTTAAAACCGGTTAAAAATCAAATTCACCATCGCCTATTTGAAAATGACTTCTAAAGACGACTTATTTATTGCAATTAGTTTTTAAATAATTATAGAATAAATCCTGTGTTTCATCATAATATTAGTTTTTAGGACGAATCAAGGTTAACTAATCTAGGGAAAGGAAAAATTTATTATAAATAATTTTCGTTTTTGGGCAAAGGAAAATCAGAGATTAGTAAGAGAAGGAGCTTTCCAGGAACGTTTTGGAATGAAAGTTTAGTTTGGCGTTCTAAGACAAAGCATTATTTTAAAATGATAATCAAATATTCTATAAATAATTTACAGCAAAATGAGAATTTAATTTACCAACAATGTGGCGCCCCTGCTCATAATTCAAGGATTGTTTCAAATTAGTTGAACGAATGATTTGGTGAGAACTGGTTGGGAACCAATGGACCAATTCCGTGTCCGTCGCCCGACCTGACCCCGCTTGATTTTTCTATATCTGAAAGAAAAAGTATACGCAACTCCTGCAACATCGTTAGACATTTTAGAAAATAGAATTAGACGAGCCGTTGATACTATCGCAGGACAGTATTTACGAAACCTGCTTGCAGAAAATGTTGTGTGGTCATTTAAGTGTGCAACATATCGGATTTTTTTTAATAACTACGCAGTCCAAAATAAAAATTTTGCCAAAAGTTGGTGCATCCTCGATAATCATATAAACTGTACCAATTGTTGCAAGTGAAAAAAATATTAAAATCATGTAGGACTAAAGCACCCTTATTTCGAAAGATTCAGCAAAATGTTATTAAGAAAAGTTGTTTGGCATCAAAAGTTATGCCTGGATACCAAAACATAGCCTCCTAAGAAAAAAAATCGTAGAAAAAATCAAAAAAGTTTTTGAAAAATTAATTTTTTTGATAATTATCATAAACACTTTCATAGTTTAATCAAAATCAGATCAGATTCGCATAACTCCGTTCAGTTTTAAGTATACTTGTGAAATTAACTTGGATTTTTAATTTTTTAGGGAATCACAAAATTCAGGTTTGTTGCAACGATATTAAACACAACTTGAAAATTTCGCCAATATTCTTTTTAACAAGATGAAACATTTCTGAAGAAAATATGCTCATTAAAAAACTTTCGTTTTGAAGTGCAAAATTATAAAATTGTTATTAAATAACTGTACTGCAAGGTTCTATCTTCAAAAATAAGCGAGATACCCTGCTTTTGCAACCAAATCCGGACACGCTGTACACATTAATTGACAAACCTGAAATCCTATATTAAGATAATCGCGGATACCCATGGAAAAAATAAGTAAAGGTTAGAAGTAAAAATTATGACAGTTCGGTGGCGTTAATATTTTATTCTAGAAGAACAATTGTATTATTACATATTAACTTTATTTGTAGGGATGAATATAAAACAGTGCGTGATGCAGCAGATATTTTCAGTGAACGAAATCCAGACAAACAAGTTCACTACTCAACTGTAAGTAGAATTTTAATAAACTTCAAACAGACATGATCTTTAGACTATAAATATAAAAGTGAATGTGCCAAAACTGTTTGTACTGAAGAAAATCACTTAGCGGTACTTCAGTCAGTTGTTGAGAACCCTAGAAGATCCAACCAGGAAATTTCTGCTTATACGGGTATTAAAAAAAAGCTCTGTTAAGAGCATTCTCAAGAAAAACAAGATTCAATAACATTCAATTCATAAACACATTCTCTTTGAGGATGAATCCACGTTAACAACGAATGGCACTGTCTATTCCCAAAATTGTAGGTGGTGGTCGGACGCAAATCCAAATTTTGTTATTGACAATAGAAAACAGTATTACCAAAAAACTAACGTGTGGTGCGGTATTATCAACGAAAAATTATTGGGTCCGTTTTTTTTTTCGCCAAACCTAACTGGTAATACCTGTTTACAGTTTCTGGAAAACGAAATATCGGATTTTTTCTACAATATAAGTTTACAAGAACGGTATAAATTATGGTTTGTACATGATGCACGCTCATTCTACTAGAAATGTTTCTGAATAGTTAAATGGGAAATTTGGTACTAAAGGGTTAGGATGAAATACCGATCCATGGTGACCTCCTCGTTCCCCAGATCTTACCCCATTAGATTTTTTTATGGGGATACTTAAAGCAAAAAGTTTACAAGGATCGACCATTTAATAATGTTGAGGAACTTGAAAATTCGATTCGTTTCCATTGCAGGAATATTCCAGCAAATATCTTACGATCTGCTTTTAGTGATATTTATGACCGGACATGTAGATGCATTGAACGAGAAGGTGGGCACACAGAAACGCTTAGATAATTTTCATTTTTGTATGTACTTCCCTAAATGTTTTTTTACTTCATGCTGATATGTTAATTGTTAAGTTATAATAAACATTTTTGGTAAAATTAGTGGTATCACATTCAATTAGATCTCGGTGCGCTTGAATGTTTGTTAATATTAATTCACATTAATTCAGTTTTAACCCGCATTTGTTTTTTCAACGGTTTCCAGTTTGTCAATTATGTGTACAGTTCTTTAATAAATATTTGAAATGAAAATTTTGCACTTCAAATGAAAGTTGTTTAATATGTATATTTTCTTCACAAATGCTTCATCTTGTTAAAAAGAATATTGGCGAAATTTCAAAGTTGTGTTTAATATCCTTGCGACAAACCTGAAGTTTGTGATTCCCTAAAAAAATAAAAATCCAAGTTAATTTCACAAGTATACTTAAATTTGAACGGAGTTTTGCGAATCTGGTCTGATTTTGATTAAACTATGAAAGTGTTTATGATAATTATCAAAAAAATCAATTTTTCAAAAACTTTTTTGATTTTTTTTTTATTTTTATTTTTCTCAGTAGTCTATGTTTTGGTATTCAGGCATACATTTTGATGCTTAATTACTTTTCTCAATAAAATTTTGCTGTCTCTTTCGAAATAAGGATCCTTTATTGTTGCAAAATTTTAATATTTTTTGACCTACCCTGTATGCTGTTTGACTTACAACCATTCTAAGTACACTTGATATGATATGATTGTCGAAGACATACCAACTTTACAACACAATAACAACTTTTGATTGTGTAGTTAGTTAATAACAAAAATTCGCACACTTAAATGACTACAGTGTATCATATATATACATATATATATATATATATATATATATATATATATATATATATATATATATATATATATATATATATATATATATATATATATATATATATACAGGGTGGCCCATCGAAAACGTACCGCAAGGCATAACGGCCAGGGTAATTTTTTTTTCAAAAAATCCAAAAACACGTCAATTTTGTTTGTGAGTGACAACTTTTGCCCTTAAAATGATCGCAAAATTTTCAACCCTCTAAGCGGGGGTGTCATCCCCCAAACTTTTTCAAATGGGAAGAGGGGTCAAGTGGTACCGCAATGAAAAGGGCTTTCTATTCTCTATACATTCCCGGTTTGGTTTTGAAAATCGGTCAAGTCATTTAGAAAATATGAAGGATTGAAATTTGAAAAATACATTTTTCAAAAAACGCATAAATTAAATTAAATAAAAAAAAACTTACCGTATTAATGAAGCAAATGCTGAAAATGTTGCCCGTCGACCTCCATACAGTAATACAAATTAGCTTCAAATCGTTCTCGAACATTCTGAAGAACTTGAGGGGTCACTTCGCGACAAACGTCAATAATTCGTGTTCGCAGATCTTCTAATGAGGCAAGTGGAGTGCTATACACTTTACTTTTTATGTGTCCCCATAGAAAAAAGTCTAAAGGAGTCAAGTCGGGTGACCGGGGAGGCCACTCAATGGCACCCCTTCGTCCTATCCACCGCCCGGGAAAGTTAGTGTTTAAATAATTACGCATATTTTGAGAGTAATGTGGAGGTGCACCGTCTTGTTGAAATATCAGTTCCGCTTCAACGTATCCAGGATTATTTTCGATGATGTCAGTTAGGGCTGGGTCGATGGTATTTTCCAGTAAATCTAAGTACATATCACCTGTTAGAGTTCCAGGAAGAAAAAAAGGACCCACAATAGAATTTCCAAAAATACCAGCCCACACGTTCAATTTCTGAGGATGTTGTGTGTGCACCTCGTGAAATACCCTTGGGTTGTTCTCAGCCCAGTACCGACAGTTATGCCGATTAACTACACCGTTCAAAAAGAAAGTGCACTCATCCGAAAAACACACATTGAATAGAAAATTATTATTATTGGCCACTCGTTCACTAATAGTTTCACAAAATTGCAAGCGGCGATCAAAATCGTCTTCGTTGAGTTCTTGTACCAACTGAATTTTATAGGGGTGGAAATGGTGTTTTTTCAATATTCTTTGGACACTTGTACGATTCACGCCGGTCTCATTGGCTAATTTTCTTGTACTCAGCGTACTATCCATGGCAACTTGGCCCAATACAAAGACCTCCATAGCTTCATTTACTACAGGATTTTCCATCTGCCTCTTTTTATTCATAAGGGATCCAGTTTCGCGAAATTTTGCTACTAACTCGCGAACAATTTTGCCGGAAAGGTGTTTTTCAGGATGTCGTTCATTAAATATCTGCGCAACCCGATTGCCACATTCATTATTTTTAAAATAAAGTTCGATTATTTTCACTTTTTCTGCAAGTGAGTACACCATAATTATTGATAAAAAATTTAATGATATTGAGAAATTTAAACGCACAAGTTACAGAACAGCTATCTAGCAACTACCGCACCTGATCGTTGTGGCATGTCAAATCACTAAAATCAGCAGTAAACATCTAAAATAACAGGACAAAAATAGCGAATTGGTCGAAGGAATTTATCCTTATCATTTACTCTGATAATTTGTAAATAAACATTTTAAATTCAATCCTTCATATTTTCTAAATGACTTGACCGATTTTCAAAACCAAAGCGGGAATGTATAGAGAATAGAAAGCCCTTTTCATTGCGGTACCACTTGACCCCTCTTCCCATTTGAAAAAGTTTGGGGGATGACACCCCCGCTTAGAGGGTTGAAAATTTTGCGATCATTTTAAGGGCAAAAGTTGTCCCCCTCACAAACAAAATTGACGGGTTTTTGGATTTTTTGAAAAAAAAATTACCCTGGCCGTTATGCCTTGCGGTACGTTTTCGATGGGCCACCCTATATATATATATATATATATATATATATATATATATATATATATATATATATATATATATATATATATATATATATATATATATATATATATATATATATATATATATATATATATATATATATATATATATATATATACAATGAGGGCATAAAGTCTGGAAACCTTGAGATATGCCAAAAAGTATACAAGTTGGGTAAAAAAGTTTCATATAAAAGTTGTATAGTTCCTTACGATTAATGATTCAAAAATGTCTTGAAATATACAGGGTGTTTTAAAATCAAGTTACACGCCAAAACTTCAGAATCTCTAATGGAACACCCTGTATATTATTTCATTTTAAGAATCTACATGAAATTCTGATCATATTTTATTAAGCATACGCTATCTCTAAAGTCAACTGTTTTTGAGATAAAAAAATGAGAAAATGGAAATTTGGCTTTAAGCAAAATTAACTCATTTCCCTATGCATAGTGAAACCTGGTGGATTATTTTGGAACTGCCATAGAAACTGTCATGTACTGACAACAAACTGTGTTAATTTTTAACATATTGTTAGAGAGTTACTTTTTTCCTGATAAAAATGCTTTCAAAAAGAGAAAGAATAGAGATTCTTATGATGTTTGGATGGGGAGATCGCCAAAGAAATCTTGACGAAGTATGTGAACTTTTTAATAATACGCATCCCGAGCGAGGACAAGCAATTGCAAAATCCACAGTTAGCAAAATTATCAAAAAATTTCGTGATCATGGTTGTGTAAAAGATCTTCCCAGGACAGGTAGGCCAAAACTAGATGATGATATGAAATTGAATGTTTTACTCAGTTATAACGAAAATCTACATTTACCTACAAGTCAAGTAGCATTAGATTTAAACCTTAGTCAATCATCGGTAAAAAATATTCTGCACACGGCAGAGAATCATCCCTACAAAATAAGATTATACCATGAATTAAAGGAAGACGACTTTGACCGCCGACTTGAGTTTTGCGAAAGTATGCAAGAGCGGTGCAACCTGGATCCATTCTTTTGTAGAAATATTTTATTTTCCGATGAAGCCACCTTTTTTCTTAATGGTACTGTCAACCAACAAAACTGTAGATATTGGTCCACAGAGAATCCCCATTGGGCTCAACTGGCTCATATGCAATATCCCGAGAAAATCAATGTTTGGGCTGGAATATTTCAAGATAGAATTATAGGACCCTACTTTTTCGACGTAAATTTAACCGGCGAAATTTATCTTGATTTTTTACAACTCGAGTTGAGTCCTGCCTTAGCTCAATTGTATCCAGGTAATGAGCCCGATATGCCTACTGCAGCAATGTGGTTCCAACAAGATGGAGCACCACCTCACTACGCGCTACCTGTTCAGCAGTATCTCAGTGAAATATTTCCTAAGAGGTGGATAGGACGTCGTGGTCCCTACGAATGGCCGGCTAGGTCCCCGGACTTAACTCCCCTAGATTATTTTCTGTGGCGATATTTAAAGAGCAGAGTTTATTTGAACAGACCTCCTAATATCGATGCGCTGAAAAATCGTATAAGAGATGAAATCCGACAAATTCCACCTACTTTCATTCGAAATCTACAACAAGAGTTCATCAATCGATTAGGATATTGTCAGGAAGTGAACGGACAAAAGTTCCAGCATTTATTACGTTAAAACGCATTATTTAGAATTTTAATTTAATCATTATTAAAAAATTTTGTAAAACAGTTTTCTCATTTTTTTTATCTCAAAAACAGTTGACTTTAGGGATAGGGTATGCTTAATAAAATATGATCAGAATTTCATGTAGATTCTTAAAATGAAATAATATACAGGATATTCCATTAGAGATTCTGAAGTTTTGGCGTGTAACTTGATTGTAAAACATCCTGTATATTTCAAGACACTTTTGAATCATAAATCGTAAGGAACTATACAACTTTTATATGAAACTTTTTTACCCAACTTGTATAGTTTTTGACATATCTCAAGGTTTCCAGACTTATATCATTGAAAAATTCCAGAAGGCCATGATAAGCTTTTTTGAGTAATATGCATTTAAGAGAAGATTTAAATGTTTTAATATTATTCAAAGTTCTCACACTCTCTGGTAGGTGGTTGAAAATCTTCCTACCTGTATAGAATATTGAGCTTTTAACTCGTGTAGTGTGAGGTATGGGCAGTGGCAGAGCTCCAGTTAGTCTTGTATTATAATGATTATAATACTCTCGACTTTTAAATTTTTTAAACATCATACAAGCTGTCTCGAAAATAAAAATACAAGTAAGAGTTAGGATTTTGCGATTAATAAATAGTGGTCTACAAGAATCTCTACCACTTACCCCGCACATATACCTCACTGCCCTCTTTTGCAGAACAAAAACTGAGTTTATTAGATATTGGCTAGAATTACTCCAGAAGCAGACCCCAATATACTGATTTCGATGTGTTCATCCAACTCGTTCGATACAACTCTCAAGGCATAACATCCCGATGCCAGACTATTGCATACTTTCAAAATATGATCCTTAAAGGTTAACTTAGTGTCTATGGCTACACCCAAAATTTTAATATTAGATTTTATCGAAATCTCTTCATTATCAAGATAGACAACATCAAGCGAACACCCAAAATGCATAATGTTGGTCTTAGAAATGTTGAAAGAAAGGCGATTAGCATCACACCACCCTTTAATTTGTTCAACATCATTTGCGATTGCATGAGTTAGCCCCTCAGGATTCCTGGAATGCCACAAAACTGAGGTATTTATATAGACAAGAAATAAAATTGGTCCTAGAACAGAACCCTGAGGTACTCCTGAAATAATTTCTCGTTTAATAAAATCAACCTCATGTAACCTGACACTCTGACATCGTCCGGAGAGATAAGACCCAAACCAGCGAAGAGCCCTTCCCCTGAAACCATACCACTCTAGCTTCCGCAACAGTATTCCATGATCCACGCAATCGAAAGCTTTAGCGAAATCACAAAAAACTGCCGCAGCCGCCTTCCCTCGTTTATGTAAAGATACAGATTATCAAGAAATGCAAAAATTACATCGCCTGAACTACTACCACTCTGAAAACCAAATTGATCAACAGTTAAGATTTTGTGCTTCTCTAAGTAAGAGATAACTCTTTTTTTTACAAGTTTTTCGACTACTTTAGCAATCGTAGGCAACAAGGAGATTGGTCTGAAATTTGCTGGAGCAGTGACATCCCCGCCCTTAGAAGGGAGAGGGAGGAAAGATTCCTGCAGCGAAAGAATCATTTACAGCCGTCACAAATGCGTTCAAAGTAGACTCTAGTAAAGCTTCTAATACCCTCACCGAAATTTCATTGCATCCTGAAGCATTTTTATTTTTAATATCGTTAAATATCGTCCTAATCTCCACCACGTCAGTTGGAGTAAGAAAAAAAGAATCACATATAGGGAAATGCTTTAAAAACAGTAATGGATTACACCTTGGCGATATCTGATTAGCGAGATTTTCGGCAATAGAGCAATAAAATTCATTAAATTCCTTAGGTCTTATATCGACCTCAGATACATTATAACTACCAGATTTTCCCCTGAGTTGATTAACAATTCTCCAACTCTCTTTTTGTTTATTGTTCGAAGATGAAATACCTGAATCAAAATAGTTTGTTTTGCTATTTTTAATGTTTTTCTGTATATTGATCTGTACTTATTGAAGTAATTAACAAAGAAGTCACAAGTTATGAAATATTTCCGCAAAGTGTGTAGAGAGCGCAAATTTTTGCTGGAAACTTTAATGCCCCTTATGATCCAAGGCTGACCTTTTTTGTTTTTAATGTTAACAACTGGAAATGACCGGTCAAAGACTTCTGTAATCCGACTATGGAATTCTTTTAGGGGGTCACCGGAAGAGGCCACACCTAACCAGCCAATAGTCAAGCAATTCTGAAAGAATTTTTTAAAATTTTTTTTACAGAATATCCTCCCCCTTCTCGTTTTTTGTAGAGCCTTCTGTACATCAGATGGTATGACACAGAACAACGCTTCGTGGTCAGAGCGACTTGGATTCAAAGTAAAACAAGAGACATTACTAACACCCGAACACACATAATCTAAGATAGACAAAGAATGTTGGGTAATTCTTGTAGGGGAAACAACATACCTATTGAGATTAAAAGATTGAAATAAGTGTTTCAATGCAAGTGTATGACAATTATCCTTACAACCAAAATCAAAATTAAAATCACCTGCCAAAATGACATCAGACTGGGGACAAATCTAAGGCAACAGACCCTCCAACCTTTCCAAAAACATACGTTCACTACATCGAGAGGGTCGGTATAAACAAATTATATAAACATTTGACTTTTTACTCATGCTTATTGTAATATATTTAAGTTTTATAGACACTTGGCAACATTGGATGGCTTAGCTGTGCGAGTATAACAAGCTGCCAAAAAGGGGGCAGTACATATTTGACTCTAAACACTAGACGTGTATAATAATCACCAGTGTACATAATTATGTAATGTCTCATAAAACCAATAGTGGTTTTAATAAGTACTAGTAGACATCACATAAGTGGCGACGAGGATTTTAAACAAAATATATAAGGTTACGCCGAACTAACGCGTGTGAATTTAAAGTGTTAAAATGGCGGCACCTCCAATTGGTCATTTAAAGGAGTTCGACTTAGAAGGCTCAGATTGGAGCATATTTAAGAGGCGACTCGAAAACTACTTCTTAGCGAATGAAATAGAAAACCCGGATCGAAAAAGGGCTATTTTACTTAATGCTATGGCTGAAGATGCCTACAAACTTCTACATAACTTATGTCTCCCAAAAGAGCCAGAAGAAGTGAAGTATAACGATCTTTTAAAATTATTTTCTGATCATTTTAAACCAAATTTACCAGTGTTTGCAGCAAGATACAAGTTATTTGTGGCGCGAAAAGTGATTACAGAGTCGGCAAAAGAGTGGTGTGCGCGATTACGTGATCTAGCAGCATCCTGTCAATTTGAAGCGGATCAGCTTCAGTGGATTCTCCGTGATATGTTTATTATTGGATATGATTCTGGTCCAGTTCAAGATCGTCTTTTAGAAGAGACCGTGAAGACTAAACTAGACCGTGTTGTGGAGATTGCAGTGGCAAAATCGGTAAACAATATTACGGATCCGGTCGAATTTTACATATTAAGATGGAACCAGAGCTTCATTTTGCGGGAACATCCGTAAAGCGAGAGAACACATATAAGGATTTTAAGGGCGCGAATAGTGGCAACACCGCTGGAGGACGTACCACTACCCCACCTAATTTGCAAAATAGGCGGTGCAGTGTATGCGGGCGCAGGAACCATGTTAAAGAAAAATGTGATTCTATCCCTAAGTGGAGATTTCATGTCGGTATCTAAATATGATCATTTGTTAGCGGATAGCTCTTTTGAATTCTCTATAGTATATAATCAAAACCTTGATCTTTATGTAATTTGTATTTATAGATAACCAAACTCTGATGTACAATCATTTTTAAATAGCCTGGTAAGTTTGCTAGACAGCCTACGGATTAAAGGTAAAAAAATTCTATGCGGGGACTTTAATATTGACTATGCTACTGTTTGTGCCATCCAGAAATATCTAATTTCTATATTCGACTCTTTCGGTCTTTCAATGCATGTATCCTCGCCAACTAGAATTTCAAAAATCTCTTCTTCTATCATCGATTACATGGCGTCTGATTTTTCTCCATCAGAGGTGCAATCACAGGTCTATAACTCAGGTCTTTCCGATCACGAGGCGGTAATTTCCAGGTTTAGTTTACCTATTAGGCCCTTACCAAGATCTCGCCATCGGGGCAGAATTTTCTCGGCCGCAAATTTCTCAGTATTTCATAATATTTGCTTTAACACCAATTGGAATTTTGAATCTGATAATGTCAACACAAACTTCAGAACTTTTTTAAATAAAACTTTAAGTGCTTTTAACAAGGCCTTCCCGCTTAAGAATATCAAACCTAAGCGGCATAAACCGTGGACCACGAAAGGAATACGAATTTCTGCTAAAAATATGCGCTCGCTCTCATATATAAAAAAATTCACCGACTCCTTTCTTATTCTCGACTATATCTCTAATTATAGGAGGATCTACACTACTCTTATTAAGTCAGCAAAAAAATTACACTACCGAAAACGTCTAACAAACTCTAATAACGTTTCAAAAGAAACCTGGTCCATCATCAATAACCTCAGAAACAAATCAAACCCTGTGACTCAGATCTTGCCAGGGGCTAATGATCTAAATGATTATTTTATTAATGTAAGCAAAAATGTTACCTCTAGTATCTCGCCAAGTTTGGACCCTCTTTCGTTTCTCCCTCCTTCAAAAAATTTAGCTGATAGCTTTTTCTTAAGTCCCGTTAGCAACACTGAACTATTGAAGGTAATACATAATATCAAAAGTAAATCTTCGTGTAGCACTGATGGCCTATCAATTAGAATAATCCTGAACTTGCCACTCCCAGTCATAGAGGCCCTTACAACATTAATAAATGAGTCCTTTATAAAAGGTGTATTCCCTGATTGCCTTAAAACAGCTATAATTATTCCACTTCATAAAGGCGGCGAAAAAACTAACTCTTGCAATTATCGCCCAATTGCACTACTACCAGTGCTATCAAAAATCATCGAAAGGCTACTGAAGAACCGTCTTATGCCATTTCTCCTGAAACATCAGATAATATCCCCGGAGCAGTTCGGATTTCTACCCAACAAGTGCACCAGTGACGCCATGTTCACGTTGCTTAGAGGCGTCTACTTATCTCTCAATAACAACCACCCAACTGCCTCAGTTTTTTGTGACTATGCGAAAGCCTTTGATTGTGTTAGTTATGAAATTCTGATAAACAAACTACATTTTTATGGAATTCGTGGTACTTCTTTAAATTGGTTCAAATCTTATCTTGGAAAAAGGCAACAACTTGTAAGGGCTAATGGTTCCGATTCTGATTGTAAGTTGATTACAAGTGGAGTCCCTCAAGGTTCAGTCTTGGGACCTATTCTTTTTTTGTTATACATCAATGATATCACGAACCTTAAAATTAATGGAAGAATCTCCCTTTTTGCTGATGACACAAGCATAACATGGAGTGATTTTGATACAACGTCTTTACACTCTAGTATCTCCAAAGACTTGGTTATAATTAAGGCTTGGTCCGATTCCAATATGCTTTGTTTTAACGTCGATAAAACGGTGGCGTTATCTTATAAGGGAACTTTACAACCACTTCAGGTAGATAACAGCAATATTGAATACGTAGAGTCGGTTAAATTCCTGGGTTTAAATATAAATAGCAACCTAAAATGGTCTAATCATATTGACACCTTAACTAAAAAACTTTCTACCGCCTGCTTCGCCATTCGATCAGTTTCAAAAGAACTAGACGTTCCTTCTGCCAGACTTACTTATTTCTCTTTATTTGAATCCCACCTCCGCTATGGCCTTCCCTTTTGGGGCTGCTGTACCACCGAGCAATTTCGTAGTATTTTTATGCTTCAAAAGAGAGCCATTCGTTATTTGTTTGGTCTAAATAATAGAGCTCACTGCCAATACTATTTCAAAAAACATGAAATATTAACACTTCCTGCATTATTTATTTTGGAAACGGTATGTTTGCTGAGAAAACATATAAACACCCTCCCAGAAAGGCCACAACATGTATACCCTACCAGAAACTCTAGGCATGATATTTATCTTCCCATTCCTTCCACAGAATTAATAAAAAAATCAATTATTTACAACGCCATAAAACTTTACAACAATCTGCCAGTACATTTAAAATCTATCCCTATGCTTGCACAATTTCGAAAAAACACCAAAGCATACCTCATTGAGAGACCATTTTACAGCGTTAATGATTTTTTTTTTCAGTGAGTAAGTCTCTTTAAATTGTCACTAAACTCGCTTGTTTACTTAAATCTTTTGTGAGTCATGTCCTAACTCATAGCATAGAATTTTGTAAATCATTATATAGGGAAAAGAACTGTCGAACATTCACTTAAAACTTAATTATTTTTGTTGGGTATTGGATTAAAAACAATTTAATTCTTTTTGTATACTACATTCTACACTAGTTCAATATACCTTCTGTTTAACATCACAATTATTTGTATAACTATAATAACATAGAGTTTAAGGTCGCATAGTTGCAATTTTGATTTCAATGTCATCGAAATTATTCACCTCGTACATGTGTGTTTGTTTACTTTTATAAGGTTATCATGATTCATTTACTGTTTGCAATGTTATGCTATATTCTAACGTGTGTTTTACGATTTGGTAAATTGATAATTTACATTTAAAAAAAAAAAAGCACTGACCTGTCGAAATTATTTTCGATTAATGTTTTGATATGTCTTATTTTTAGGTATATTTGGCTTTGTCCATAAAATTGTAGAATTTTTCTGCGGCAATAAAGCATACTTTGGTTTGTTTGTTTGTTTTGTTTTGTTCTTTCCGAGAATGTATTTGCCACATTTGCCAAATAACGGGACATTTAGCAACAATGTGTCCTCGTAAAAACGCAAACTCGAACGCAAACCGACATTTTTTGCAATCATCAGAAGTTTCTTTATTTACAATTGAAGCAAAAGTAAATCCTAATGAATTAAATGTATTTATAGAAAATAAACCATACCAATTTAGTTTAGATACTGGTTCGACGGCATTTTATAAAAATAATTTTAAACATTTAGCTTTAAAGACGACCAACCGTTATTTTAATTTATACGATGGTAGTAAAATTTTTCCAGTCGGATGTTTTAAATGCAAAATAACATTTAATAATATGATACATAATTTAGAAATTTATGTAATTGAAAATGCCAGTGGTCCTCCACTATTAGGGCGAGATTTTTTTAATATGTTTAATTTAGAATTGTCTAGCTGTAATTTTTTAGAATTTCAAGGGGATCTTAAGTTTTTATTAGATCGATATGAAAATGTTTTTAAGCCTGGATTAGGCACATTCAATAGGGGCGTATTTTCTATTAAACTCAAGTCAGAGTCGGTTAAGCCTAAATTTATAAAAGCTAGGCCGCTACCTTTTGCTATGAAAGTTAAGGTAGAGGCAGAATTGGAGAAGTTGCATAGCTTAGGGGTAATGGAGCCTGTCAATTTTAGTGAATGGGGTACACCTATTGTGCCGGTGTTAAAACCTAATGGCAATATCCGAATATGTGGAGATTTTAAACTTACAATTAATCCTTGTATTGAAGTAGATCAATATCCACTTCCCCGTGTGGAAGATTTATTGTGGAAAATTCGAGGAGGGACTCATTTTTCTAAATTAGATTTATCTTTTGCGTATCAACAGATTCTCCTCGATGATATGTCCAGAGTTGGTAACAATTACTACTCATAAAGGGTTATACAGATATACTAGAGCGCCGTTTGGAATAGCAAGTTTGCCGGCAAAATTTCAGCAGACAATGGATTGTTTATTACAGGATATTGAGGGAACAGTGGTGTTTCTTGATGATATTCTTGTAACGGGGGAGACTAGGGAAATTTATATTAAACGTTTAATCATTGTTCTATCAAGGCTGCAAGAAGCAGGACAGGAATTTTTCAAAACAGAAATATCTTATTTAGGTATAAGAATTAATAAAGATGGTGTACATACCACAGAAGACAAAATATTAGCCATTAAAAATGCACCGATACCTCAAAATGTATCTCAGCTTAAATCTTTCCTGGGACTTATAAATTTTTACGGAAAATTTGTACCAAAATTAGCCACTATTGCGTTCCCTTTGTATAATTTGTTAAAGTCGAGTTCTAGATGGAATTGGTCCCCAGAGTGTATTGAGTCTTTTGATAAAATAAAGGAACTATTAGTATCTGCTAATGTACTTGTCCATTTTAATCCAGCATTGCCGATAACATTATCCACGGATTCGTCTAATTATGGAATTGGGGCAGTAATAATCCACATCATGGATGACGGATCGGAACGCCCTATCGCTTTTGCAAGTCGGGTATTGTCGGATGCTGAGCAAAAATGGAGCCAGATAGAGAAAGAGGGTTTATCCATAATTTTTGGAGTTACCAAATTTTTTCAATATCTGTATGACCATAAATTTACTCTGTGTACTGATCATAAACCACTCACTTACATTTTTAACCCGGTAAAAGGCATTCCCCAATTTTCGGCTAACCGTCTGCGCCGATGGGCAATAATTTTATCGAATTTTGAATACAATATAAACTTTGTCAAATCATCAGACAATAAAGCAGACATGCTATCTAGGTTACCAGTAGCTTCAGAAAACGTCTTGCGAAAACTTAGAAATAAATTTCATCACTTACTTTTCACAAAATATGGACTTTCCCATAAAATTTGAACAAGTACGAGAAAAAACCTTAAAAGATAGTTATCTAACTAAGGTAAAAAAATATGTATTATCGGGTTGGCCTAAAAAGGTTGCTGAAAATTTTTCAAAATATTTTAGAATTCGGAACGAATTGAGTTTAGAAAATGATTGTGTGTTACGCGCTAATAGAATTGTTATTCCTTATCCGCTGCGTACTAATATCCTTAAACAGCTACACGCATCCCACATGGGGGTGGTCAAAATGAAAAGCTTAGTTCGATCATATTGAAACAAATTGAAGAAACGTGTGCATCTTGTGAAACGTGTCTTTTTAATAAAAATTCTCCGAATAAATCGGTTTTAAATCCTTGGCCATATCCAAAGGAAGTATGGTCTCGATTGCATATAGACTTTATGGGTCCATTTTTGAATAAACAATTTTTAATTGTGCTGGATGCTTATTCTAAGTGGGTGGAGGTATTTCCGATGGGTAAGATTACATCGCAAATGACTATTGACATTTTAAGAACGTTATTTGCTAGATATGGGTTAGTTAAGGTAATAGTTTCGAATAATGCCACCACATTTTCATCACAAGAATTCCAGATGTTTTTATCGCAAAATGGTATTAAGCATGTAACTTCTCCTCCATATCATCCTTCGTCTAATGGAGCAGCTGAAAATACTGTAAAAACTGTTAAAAATGCCCTTAAAAATGCTTTAGGTAAAAATAATAAAATTAATATTAACCTTGTTTTGAACAATTTTTTATTTGATTACCGAAATACAAAACATTGTACGACTGGTACTTCACCAGCTGAATTAATGTTTAATCGAAAATTACGCACCCGATTTGATTTGCTGAAGCCTGAAAATTTAAATGCATCTAATGAAAACTTAAAAATCCAAATTGTTAACTCGCAAAACAGGCAAGCCAAATATTATAAAGGTAGTCGATTTTTAGAATTTAATGTAGGAGAAAAAGTTCTTATAAGGGACTACCGCAGCTTTCCAAAAAAGTCTTGGATAAAGGGTGGAATATTCAGAAGAATCGGTAAAGCTACTTATATAGTAACAATTCCGGAACTTCCCCAGGTGACTTGGAAAAGACACCTTAACCAAATAAAAAAAGTACTTTATGATTATTGTTTTGAATCATTATCAGATAGCGTCCCCGATTCTTCCGAATCTAAACCTAATTCTTCCGAATCCGAACCTAATATAGGCTTAGATATTGAGAGTGAAAATAGTGATTTTGGTGACGGAAAGGATAAAGAAGAACAAAGGAAATACTGTGAAAAAGAGATAATTTATCCAAAGCGCGACAGAAAGCCAGTTGACAGACTCGTTTATTCATAGATACGAATTTATGAAGCAGCAAAAGTAGATACCGTTGCGATTTTGGTCCTGATAAGTAGGGCAGTGCATCATAGATGGCCTTTAAAGCGTTTTCAAACGTGCGCGAAAAAATAGTCCCGATAGAAACTTTGTCCGCCATCCCGAAAAAGTGCCGCGAAAATATTACCGGTGAACTTCTCATTGCTGAGCAAAAACTAATTCGTTTTAATCATTAGTATTACGCAGGTAAGTGATTTAAACTATTAGGAAGTGATTGTGATAACGTGAACTGAACTGGTCACACATTTTTCTATATTTAAAAAAAAATGTAAACATAACCTAAAATTGCAACTTTTGTCAATAACTTTGACCGCCGGTCAAAGTTAATGGCACGGTCAAAGTTGAGTTTTATTTTAATAAAAACTTATTATTTTTTTCTCAGAAATGCCGAAAAGAAAGTACAGCCAGTACGACATAGGGGAAAATCGAGTTAACCTTGAAAGGGCATTAAACATGATAAGGTCGGGACAAATATCAAAAAACCAGGCAGCGAAAACATTTAACATACCAAAGGGTACATTAATTAATAAGTGTAAAAAAGTACACTTGGGTAAGGTCGGTCGCCCCTTCGTGCTAACACCCACTGAAGAAGAAGCTATAGTTGCACATGCTATAAAAGTTAGCGAGTGGGGGTTCCCTTTTAGCTGTAAAGACTTGCAACATTTAGTAAGCGACCTTTTAGATAAAAAGGGAGTGACCGCTTCACAATTTAAAGAAGGAAATATGCCAACTCTAAGGTGGACGACAAAGTTTATAAATCGGCATCAGGCACTTAGCCATAGAATGAGTCAAAACCTCAAGGTTTCAAAAGGAGAAATATCGCCAGATACAATAATGTAATATTTTAATGCATTGAAAGATACATTACAGAATGATGGAGACTTTATTGACCCCGGCCGAATTTATAACTACGACGAAACCAACCTAGCCGACGATCCGGGAAGGAAAAAGTACATATTTAAAAAAGGTACGAAATACCCAGATAGGATTCGCGATTCCACAAAAGCCAGTGTGTCCGTTATGTTTTGCGGATCCGCAAGTGGTGTAATGTTGCCGCCATACGTGGTGTACAAATCTGAACACATTTGGTCCACATGGACAGAGGGAGGACCCCCCCACACACGATACAATCGGAGTAAAAGCGGATGGTTCGACTCTGTTATTTTCACCGACTGGTTCTGCAACCAATTTGTACCATTCGTTAAAAAACAACATAAGGATGGAAAAATCGTAGTACTTGGAGATAATCTAGCGAGTCATTTTTCATCGGAAGTTTTAAAAACTGCACATGAAAATAATATTATTTTCGCATGTTTTCCTAAAAATTCGACCCATTTGTGCCAGCCACTGGATGTCGCCTTCTATGCGCCATTAAAAAGGAAGTGGCGGGACATATTAGATTCCTGGAAAAGTAACCAACAAAGAAAATCCCAGGTAATTCAAAAGGACCAGTTTCCGCGCCTATTAAACAATCTTTGTAAGAGCTTTTCTCCAAACAATCATTCTACTAATTTGATTTCTGGCTTTAAAAAATGTGGAATCGTTCCGTTTAATCCACAGGAAGTGATAAATAGGCTTCCTCGAACTAGTACTGAAGGGACGACAGAAGATCGCTCAGTTGAGTTAGTTTCTGAAGTCGTAGTAGGAATGCTAAAAACTATGAGATATGGGGATCAAGAAGCACCTAAGAAGACAAGAAAATCGAAAATCAACGTCCAACTAGGTCCGGGAATCCGATTAGAAGATCTCACTTCGAATGACAATGACGTCAACCCAACTCCAGGTCCATCGAATCAGAAGACAGCTATTAAAAAGATATTCGAGAAAAAGACGCAAAGAATGAGACTAGCCAGCGAAAGTTCTGACAGTATTGATGAAGGCAATATAATATACGCGGACACTTTAAATGATAGCTGTTTTGAGGCATGGGCAGCTAATTAAAAAAAGGCTTTAAGTAAAACTACTGAAGTCCAACTCGACGATGAAGATTCAGCAGAGGAAAATACGAACCTAGCAGATTTGAGAAAGACCTTAATGAACAAAAAAGAAGAGTGTGCTACAGATGACTATGTAGTAGTGTCCCTAAAAACCCTAAATAACCAACCAAAATATTATGTTGGTCAAATAATGACTTCCGAGGAGCAAGAATTTCAAATAAAATTCATGCGGAATAAGAAATCCAAATTTATTTGGCCCATAGCAGATGATATATCACTAGTTTCTAAAAAGGACATAATTTTGAAACTAAACAAACCTAGTGATTTCAAACGCGGGTTGGTATTTCCAGAAGTTGACAATTTGCAACTAAAAATAGAATAATATTTTCTTGTTCCGAAATGTTAAACATATTTATTTCGTTCTTAAGTTTAATTTTGTTTGTTTTTTGTTTTATGTAGGTATTTAGGTACCTACTTATGTTTGATTTATATGTTATTTGTCTTTACTAAATCGAGACTGTTTTAGTACCTGCATTTATTATATTTATAAGAATAAATACTTTATTTTTGATTTTTTGTGTTTTATTCTTGAAAAAAATGAACCAAATCTTCTCTAATATTTTTTAAAAACGAATCTGATGGTCAATGATATTGAACAGGGTCCCTAAATTTAAGATATCATACATTTTAAGGGGTCAGTCAAAGTTAGGTTCATCGTCCCTAACTTTGACCACCAAGGTTTTTTTTAAAAAAATGCCTTATGTGGCTTGCTAACAAAAAATTTGATGGTGCAATTTAAAGGGTTACTTGAAGCCCCAAGGTGGTCCACTAAATGAACAAATTAGCTAAACGCCAAGCAAAGATATTCACAATTGAACTTCAATTTCGGTCAAAGTTAGGTAACTTTACGGTACTAGTAGACATCACACTTATAGAGAATTCAAATTCTTTTTCGATAATCATACTATCAAATCTTGAAACAACCATGAATTTGCTCTGCTGTAAAAAGTTGTTAATTAACAAAAATTAATGTACCCCCATGTTGAAAAGATTTTCTACGGTATAATGAGACTAGCGTATAATTTTGTAAATATATAGGCTCCTCACTCCTAAGCCAATGTTCTGTTAGTAAAACAAAGTCAGGAAAGTTCTTATTTTCTAAAAAAACATAAAACTCAGTTATCTTATTCCTTATAGACTGTATGTTCTTGTATTCTTCATATATCTTTTCCGGACAAGACCTTTTGATATGACATATTATTGTGAACCACATTGATAAATGGTTGATTAAATTTCCTTCATCCCAAGTAAGCCGATTACTGTCGATACCTGTCAAAATAGAGCGATTACCATAAAACTGGTTATTACAATGTCGTGGCCAATAATTTCCTCTCGTCCCCTCTTCGGTCGTTCGGATAGCAGTAAACCTTCCATCAACTCAAATCCTATTAACACACACACTTTCCCTTAATTTTGGCACGACAGTCACGTGCGTCAATCTTAATTTAATCAATAATACATGCGACGCAAATACTTTCCATTCGGTCCGAGACGGGAAAATTCGATTTTCGTTTACCATTTAGTTAGTTTTAGGACCTCAGACGATGCAATTATGTGATTGCGCGCCCCGTTTTTTGACACCTCCACCCCTGCAGTCGCGTGCTATTGATGGATGGTCCTTTGGAGGATTGTCTCCTTTGTGAGGCTGAAAAGCCTTGTGGGCCTTAGGGCGACCTGACTCACGTCATATCATCACTTCGTCGAATGTTCTCGCTAAAATTACGTTATTTTGAGAAAGAATATTCAGTTTGTCGTTATACAGGGTATCCGGAAATTCCGCTTTCGTATTGGGAGTGTGTAACAACCATGTTGTTTATTGCAACTTATTTGCAAATTTAATCATTTTATCTTATAAAGAAATCAAATTATTATTAAAACTCATTTAAAGTTCTGGAAACTTAACTACGACCACATTTAGTACAGGGTACACAGGGTACAGGTGTCACATTTTGGGTACTTTTGCGGGGTATCTCCGTTATTTTTATAGACAGAAAGTTGCGGTTTTCGCGAAAGTTGCTACTTTTTCGTAAAACTAAATATGTCGTCAATAAAATTTTCATAGCCCTTTTAGTTTTTAAGATACAAGGTTAAATTGAAAAAGTTGTATTTTCAGGCAACCCTCGTATCTCCACTATCAGCTAACTTATCGAAAATGTGAAAGTTTTTCTCGTATAACTTTTCCCGTAGAACTTAATTCTGCCTTCGGAATTAGTATACAGGGTCAGGTCAAAAAGTTATCGGACCCTACTTTATTTTTTTAAATGGAACACCCTGTATATTTATAGACTATAAAATTTGTCTTTTTTTACCCTTTCAAAAATATATAATAGTATATACTTTTTCTCAGAAACTCGCAAATAAATGACAATTTTATGAAATTAAATGCAAAATTTAATAGTAGGCCATAAATAACAATAATAAACAATTGAAAGTTACATATTGCTAACGAAGAATTGGATACCTTGCATATAGGTATCTTCTTATATAAAATACCTATAGAGTTTTTTTAATAGCAGTAAGTTTGTAACAACAGTTTTATAGCATAAAGTAACAATATAACAAACACAAAAAAAAACATTATTAAAAAAAACTAATTTTTAAAGTTGATGTTTAAATTGACAACCATTTTCTCTAATGCAAAATTCAAAAGGCTAAATGAATTGCCTCTCTAAGTTCTGCTATGCCATCATATCGTCTTTTATATACTTCATTTTGTATATCGCCCCATAAAAAAATCTAAAATTGAGAGATCTGGAGATCGTAGAGGCCATGTAACAGGTCCGTTGTTTCCCATCCATCTTTGGAGAAAGTTATTATCAAGAAATTCCCTTACGAGTCTAGAGGGGCACCATCTTGCTGTAGGCAAGCAGCATTATATTGGGCTAAAGGAATATTTTCGAGCAGTTCTGGAATAACTTCCTCAAGGATTTCTAGGTATCTACGTGCTGTAAGACCTTCTTCAAAAATCCTATAAACCTATAAATCCTATATCCAAAATAAAACACCCCAACCCCAAAGCGTCCTTGTTCAAATTCAAAAGCACTATAAATAATAGAAAGAAACACGTCAAATAGAAATGTTAATAGACATATGACAAGTACCTAATATAAACTAACAACTGATATATCTAAATATAGAACACAAAACATAGTACATAATTTTTCCTCAAGTTAAAATCTGATCTTCAGTGCGGTGTCCAACAAAACAAGGTAAAAAAAGGTTTTCAGTTTGCATATTATGATGGGTTATTCCTCAAAAAAGTGAAAAATTCGTCTGTGGTGTAAAAAGTCTGTCAGTCAGCTTGAGTCACTTGAATGCCATGTTTAATTAAACATTTTTTCGTGGTTTTCTGACCTAAAGGTAGCACGCGACATTGTCGGATTAGTTCACAAATAATAAGTTCTTTTAATTTTGAAACTACCGATTTTTTAATTTTGAATCAAGCAAGATTTTAATTAATTACCTTCAAGATTTCTTAATTTATATTAACTCAAAGATTTAAAAGTAATGAAATTATCATGGCCATTTTACGTAAATTATCTTGGATTGGAACTGTATCTGAAGAAGGTTGACTATAGTGCAGGTGTTTTTTACTCCATCTCCCAGAGTTGCAGAGTACTCCGGAGAAGATTTTTTTGGATGTTTAGGACAAGCTGGGATAGTTCTCCATCTACTGTGTGGTGATTTGTTGTTCTCCTAGGCGTTTTGTGTTGGAACCTTTCCACTGGCTAGACGCCGCTGCTGTTTGAGACGCATTAGGAAGGTCCAGGCGCTTTTGATTCCTTCGGAAAATTGCAACTTAAGAGATGAGTACTTTTCCTGATAATTTATTATTTGACTATTTCACTTTTGCTTATTTTTTATATTTCTTAGTCTTTTGTGTAAAATATAACTTATTGAGATATTATTTAGGGTATTGAGATCAGATGAGGTTACTGATAAATACCCTAGTTTCATTCTAGTTTTCTAATTCAAGGAAAAGTGCAAACATTAGCACAGCTAGACAAAATGTATAATACTGTTAATACTTTTCAATATTTTACATCTAGTATTAATTTTATATTAGCTTTTGCGTTCAATTCTTAATACCTCTGTTGATGTATCTCTGCTTAAATGTTTTGTTAATTTTTTAGTTCAAAAACCACCGAACATATATTGGGTTCAAAGTTATTATTAGCATTTTGGCATACATACTGTATTTTTTTAGATAATGTCATTCTGTTTTATACTTACATAATTAACCTCTGTGTAACTGGTTATATTTTTGTTTATAGCTGAGTGCTTGCAAATTTTGTTAACCTCATTATTGTCATTCTGTTTTATAAAATTACATAATTGACCTCTATGTAATTGGTTATTTTTTTATAGCTAAGAGCTTACAAATTTTTGTTTATTCCATTATAGTCATTTTTGCTGCAAACAGTTACATAATTAACCTTAATGTAACTGGGAATATTTATTAGCTTAATGCTCGATCAAAATACAATCTAACCACACTACACTACAACTTGTTACGTGCTGGAGGCGCGTTTCGCTAATCAAGTTAGCATCATCAGCAGATAATATAAACTGCTGATGATGCTAACTTGGTTATCGAATCGCGCGTCCAGAATGTACCAGTTGAGGTGTAGTGTGGTTAGAACTCTTGTATTTTGATCTATCTTCCACCACAGGTTCCGGTGTTAGGAACTAGCTTAATGCTTACAAAATTCGTTATTCCACTGATGTCATTCTGCTTAACCTTTTGTTTTATGATCGAGTAGCTAGATAAGGCCTAGTCCTTTATATCTATGCTAAACTATGGTTAAAATTTGGTTAAGTGCATAAATCACACTTGTAAATATATTTATGTGTACATTTGGAAAATAAATAACCAAATATTGGTTTATTTCACTTTTGGATTACAAATTTTAGTATTTACTATTTATGTAACATATTTTGATATTTTGGATATTTGAATTAAATTGATATTTTTTAAACAGTTTGGCCTAAGATATATATAGAAATTGAATACTTTCATTATTTGATTGGGTAAATTTAAAATTGTTATAGCTAGAACCCATGTCTTGTGATTCATTTTCATTGTTGAAATTTCATGTAATTAGATAATGTACTTCAGATAATCAATCTGAGAGTTTTTTTAAAATTAGCTTATTTCTTTTGTGTTTATTTGTTTTTGATTTTTCCGGTTATGTTAATTAAAGATTATAATTAAAGCCGAAATTCTCTTTGGTTTATAGAACTTTAAACAAAACAGTGTATGGGTCTATTATCTTTTCTTTTCTTCTTTATGTCTAACTACTATAGTTAGTGGTGCCCATATCAGTCCGAATATCATTACGAACCTACCAATCGCCTCCGATTAGCCTAACGGAGTAGCCGTTGCAACCAGTGTAATAAACTAATGATTAATTCTTAAATCTACAGGGTTATTCACGCAACCCGTTCATAAAAAGTTTTTGATGATGCCATTTAGATAAAAATTTCAAATTTTGGTATTAAGGTAAGGTCAAGGGGTACTTGTTTTTTGAAATATTTTCAACTTTCTGTCACTTCCGGTTTAACCGGAAGTTCGTATCAACTTGCTTATTTTAAATGGAATACCCTGTATTTTATGATATTTTTGGATTCTACGGAGAATTTTAATGCTATTTTATGTAGCATGTCCTATACCTAGGTTCAAGCTTCTCAAGATATTTGACCTTGAACCGAAAATGAGCCTTCGGGGTACCAAATTTTAAAATCTCATATTTTAGTAAGTTTTGAAGATATAATCTTTATATTTTGCAGACGATCGGTAAATAATCTTAGGTTTCTATTTTTTTTATTGAATTTGTCTATTTTTATACAGGGTGTCCTAAATTCAGCGGCAAACATTCACATTTTCAAAGCCGCTAAAGTCCGTTTTTTTAAACAGGACACCCTATAACTTTATGCACTATAAAATGTAGAATTTCATTTTCTATCGAACTGTATTAAGGTTCCCTATACCTATTCGTAACCATTTTCGAAATAATTGGGTTTTATAAAATCGTATGTATTTGTTTAAATGTTTACATGTTCCAATGGTGAGCCATGGAAAAACAATTGAGATCCAATATCCAATATGACAGATGATTAGTATGCGTTATTTATCGAAAGCTGTCAGTCATAAACTAAATCTTCTAGATAGAAATGGAAGAATACTCAAACGCTGATATTCTCAATCTATTTTATATTCATGGGGAATGTTATAAAATTTTGGAGAGAACGTGTCGTGTGTTTAATGAACTCCACCCTGATTTGCCGCCAATGAACAAGTCAAAATTCAAGAGGATTGAAACGAACTTTTTGCGTTTTGGCAAGGTTAAAGTTACAAAAAATGTTCCGAAACCAGTGACAAATGCCGAGGATAACGTAATAAACACATTAGCTTAGTTCCACGCAAACCCGCAAAGTTCAATAACGTCTGCAGAAAACGATTTGGGAATTTCTTCTTCATCTGTCCAAAGAATCTTGAGCGAACATCATATGCACCCTTATTCCTTCCAAAACGTGCAAGTCTTGAGACCTAGTGATGACGTCCGACGAGTAGAATTTTGAGAATTTTTGTTTTTGAAAATTTAAGGGGACCCTCAATTCCTTTCAAAAATATTTTGGACCGATGAAGCGAAATTTTCTAGAGAAGGAATATCAAATAGAAGAAACGAACATTTCTGGGCAGCAGAAAATCCGCACGCTTTACGCGAAACGCGTTCTCGAGAGAGGTTTAGCTTCAATGTTTTCGGTATAGTATTAAATGATCAGGTGCGGTACTGTATTTATGAAGACAATTTAAACAGTGATAAGTATTTGGAAATTCTACGAGGGACGGTTTCTGAATTTATAGAAAAAATTCCTATTGGTGAGCTGCAAAATTATTGGTATCAATTAGATGGGGCACCAGCACATAATTCCGCTGCAGTTTATCTCCAATTATCTCGAATTTTTGAAGATCCCTGGATTGGTCTCAATGGCCCTTGGGGATGGCCCCCGTGATCGCCTGATTTAACACACCTAGACTTTTATTTATGGGGATTTATCAAAGGTAAAGTCTATGCTTCCCCAGTAAATAACCAACAAGATTTACTGGACAGGATACGAACAGCTTTTGCCGAATTAGAAAACGGACAAATTCAACGGGTCACAGCAACTGTACAAAGAAGAATTTAAATGTGTCTTCAAATGAACGGACAGCATATAGAACATTTGTTATAATTCAATTTTATTATTTTATTTATTGTTGATTGTTAGATTGCTATATTTTTTAAGTTCACTAAAACAAGTTTAGAACAGTCTCGAACTTAGTAGATATGGTTAAAAATAATGTAAACAATTTATTACATTTTCTATATCTTTAACTTTTCCGAAACGAAAAAATTTCGTTTCATTCCTCTTCAATTTTCTCTTGTTCATTGGCGATAAATGAGGATGTTTTTCATTAAAAACATAGCACGTTCTCTCCAATATTTTGTAACATTCTCCGCGAATATAAAATAAATTGAGAATATCAGCTTTTGAGTGTTATTTTATTTTAATTTAGTCTCAAATCAGCTGTCATGCTGAATAGAAAAGCACAACAATTGTTTTTTCATGGCTTACTACGGGAAGGTGTAAGCATTTAGCAAATACATATGATAGTTTAATAAAAACCTGATTATTTCGAAAATGGTTACGAATAGGTATAGGGAACCTTAATACAGTTCGATAGAAAATTAAATTCTACATTTGGTAGTGCATAAAGTTATAGGGTGTCCCATTTAAAAAAGAGCGGACTTTAGCGGCTTTGAAAATGTAAATGTTTGCCGCTGAATTTAGGACACCCTGTATAAAAATAGACAAATTCAATAAAAAAAGTAGAAACCTAAGATTATTTACCGATCGTCTGCAAAATATGAAGATTATATCTTCAAAACTTACAAAAATCTGAGATTTTAAAATTTGGTACCCCGAAGGCTCATTTTTGGTTCAAGGTCAAGTATTTTAAGAACGCTTGAACCTAGGTATAGAACATGCTACATAAAATAGCATTAAAATTCTCCGTAGAATTTAAAAATATCATAAAATACAGGGTGTTCCATTTAAAATAAGCAAGTTGATACCAACTTCCGGTTAAACCGGAAGTGACAGGAAGTTGAAAATATTTCAAAAAAGAAGTACTCCTTGACCTTACCTTATTCCCATAATTTGAAATTTGTATCTAAATGGCATCATCAAAAACTTTTAATGAACGTGTTACATGAATAACCCTGTATAAATAACAATAATTTTTAATTTTAATTTTTTTAATTTATTACAAATTGGCACCCAACTATAATTTTTATTTTTTTATATTTTTTTAATTTATTGCAAATGCTATTCTACATTTGAAAATAATATAAAAAGGTTCTATGGACATGGGTCTGGTAACGCTTTGTTTTCAAGGATGTTAGAGTCTTAAATATTTTTCATTTTTTTAAATATGCCTCTCTCCATTTCTCTAACCAATTGCGCTATCATACCAGTGATAAGCAATTCATTAGAACATATTCAAGTCCACCAGTACCATAACCATTGTTGATTATGCCAAACATTATAACCTCATGGCGAGGAGACATTTTTTTTGCGATTACCCTCAGGCATATAATTACATTTGTTTTGGAAGATTAAGTGAATATATCAATTTCATTGCATAATCCACTGCAGAGTCTGTGTTATTTTGATGTTGTTTGTATTTAATTTTAATCCTTATTTTTACTGAGGCGTATTATAAATATTCAACCAAGCTGTGTCATGGAATAAGACATGGAGTAATTCTATTGATTGAAAACTGAAAAGTTAAAACAATAAAGTTACTTGTCTTGTCGTCCTTCGTAACCAAATGATCAAACTGCATATTCCGTGACTGGACATAATAGTGCGTAATATTTCTCAAAAGATGTTATTAAAACAAGAACATTAAGCAAAACACCTAGCACATAAGCATCGACTGTATATTATTCAAGTCCCCCTAAAACCCACGGGGATTTTCAGTCACACAAAGGACAATTCTCCGAAGGGCTATCCATCAATAACACTCGACTGCAGGGGTGAAGGTGTCAAAAAACGGGATGTTCCGTAGTCATATAATTGCATCTGAGACCCTAAAACTAAACAGCAAAGGATGTCTTAATTAAAAGTCAAAATGTTTATATTTAAAAATCATGTTTTTTTTTTGTTCAATCTTTTAATAATTAAATGTATATTGTTGTTAGATTCTAGTTAAATTGTAGAGTTTTTATTTGGGTAAAATTTATTAGTCTATTCGAATTCGAACAGATATTTAATTGTTGTTCACAGGCAGGTAGCAAGGGAGGGTTCTGGGGGTCTGCCCCCCACCCCAAAACATTGTAAATATGTTGATATAGGCATTGTAATATACTCGTAAAGTATACTAGATTTAATATTCGGCCCGTAATTAATCTGAATTAGGGAGAGAATATATTAAATCACTAATCTGAGTGTTGGTTCAGTTAATAGTAAATAATAAGCATAAATGTACAATATACGGGAATCGAAGTTGGTACAAAACAACCTGTTTTTATATTCCTGAATATTAGGGAGTTCAATATAATGATAATCGTAATAACCGTATATTACATCTTCCCCCTTAATTTAATAATTAATATACAATAATGTAATCTAACAATAATTTCTCAAAAAAAAAAAACTTAACTAGGCTATATTAAATCGATCAGGTGGTTTTAGCATACTACGACGTCTCAATACTCTAACATCTGAATTTGGTGTATCACTAATTATTGTTGTTGTCACTTCACTTTCACAGTTTACATTAGAGCTTATATCTAAATTATTTTCTAAGTCAGAACGGGAAATTATGGGAACACCATCATCAGATTTCTTTGCATTATTATCCGGATAACAAGATTTAAGTTGATCTGCATGGCGTTTCCATTTCATTCCGTCATTATCTGTTTTTGTTAAATAGGTTCTTTTTCCGAGTACTTCAAGGATATTGCCTTGACACCATGTTGGTTTAGATGCCCTAAAATCTTTTATCTACACCATTTCCCCTTCATTAAAATTAATATTTTTTTTAGAAGAATAGTATTTTTTTGTAAATTTTGCTTATCATATACAATTTGTTTTATAGAAGGTAGCAATAGATCAAATTTAGTTCTAAGATTGCGACCCATTAAAATCTTTGCTGGTGTTTCCCCAGTCGTAGTATGAGCAGTATTTCTATAATGAAATAAAAATCTATTAATAATTAAATTAATTGACATATTTGGGTGAGCATGGCGAGATTTTAAAATAGCATTTTTCATGGTTTTTACGGCATTCTCCGCTAGCCCATTTCTAGCTGGATGATATGGAGCTCCTGTAAAATGTTTTACATCGCTTCCTTTTAAAAGTGCTTCTTTTTCTATTTGTGAGTAAGAAATCTCGGCTTTATTTAAAAGTCGCGATGCAAATGCAATTGATTTTTCTACATTAAAATCAAATATATGACTTAATGTAGCTCCTAATGCAAATTGAGAAGCATCTACAGTTAAAATAATTTTTTTGACAGATCAAAATGTGCCAAAACTTTTGAAGACAGTAAAATATTTTTAGCTTCCTGAAAACTTTTTGTGCATTCTTTTGTCCACAGCCATGGGACATCTTTTTTTAGAAGGTTATATAGAGGCTTTAAAATTGCAGAAGCATTTTCGATAAATTTACAATAATAATTTATCATACCCAAAAAATTTATCATACCCAAAAAAGATTTGAGTTCTGTTATATTTTTAGGAGGTTGGTAATTTTTTATTGCCATTGCTCTTTCTTCAGAAGTGTGAAGACCATGTTTGTCAGTTTTATGTCCAAGATAAGTGACACTGTCCTAAAATAGTGAACACTTTTCCTTTTTTACCTTTAACCCACATTCTTGAATGCGGCGAAAAACATTCGTCCAAAAAGCAAGTCACCCCCGGCATCGTAAACATTTGTTCCATAATATTTTGAAAAATTGCCGGTGCACTTGATATTCCATATGGCAATCTAGTGTAAGAAAATAGCCCTTTATAAGTAGATATTGTAACAAGTTTTCTAGATTCTTGTGTAAGCATTATTTGTTGGTAAGCCTCTGATAGGTCTATTTGCGAAAACTTTTTCCCTCCCTGTAATTGAGTAAATAAATATTCAATTCGTGGTAAGGGAAAATGACTTACTTCCAAATGGGGATTCAAACTTACTTTAAAGTCTCCGCATATGCGAATATTACCATTTGCTTTTAAAACAGGGAGGATGGGTGTCGCCCATTCAGAAAATTCAGTTTTAATTAAAACACCAATTTCGACAAGTCTGTCAATTTCTTGTTCGATTTTAGGTTTGATTGCAAAAGGTACAGGTCGTGCCTTACAAAATTTTGGAATCGCTCCATTTTTTAAATTTAGACTTACTTTAAATTTATTGAAAGTACCAAGTTTTGAATCAAAAATATTCTCATATTTTTCCAATAGCTTTAAAATATTGGTAGAAGAACCAGTTAACACATTTATTCTAGAAATGTTATGTATATCACTATCTCTCAAACTTTCAATTTTTTTAGAACTATTATCTAACTTACAAAAACCTATATTAAGCATACTTAGTCCATTTCTACCTATAAGTGGAGGTCCACCATTTTTAATAACATAGGTTTTTAAAATGTAACTCTTTTTCTCAAAAGTTATATTTAATTGCAAATATCCTAGGGGTTTAAATGTTATTCCAACGTAATCAGTAAGGGACAAATCATTGATATTTAAAGGCAATTTTTTAAAATGTCTTAAATATAACTTTTCAGAAATCGCTGAGTGCGCAAATTCTGAGTCAACTTCAAAATTTGAGGGTAGTCCTTCGGCTACTAATTTAAGAAAAAATGGTTTAAAATTAGGCGAAGTTTCAATAAAATTAACATCTAAGTTTCGAATATTAAAAATTGACTCTTCACTTCCATTTAAATAATCTAAATTATTACCTTCCTCTAGAAAATGTTGACGATTAATTTTGCACTGGGGTGCTAAATGACCCTTTACTCCGCACTTGTGACAATTACAATTTTTGTAAACACAGCTACTGGCTTTATGATTACTTCTGTCACAAACTAAACACTGGAAATTTTTAACTTTACCACTACCACTATGTCCAGCTTGCCCTGTTCTACCATTCCCTGGTTGAGGAATTTGCTTGGAATTTGCAAATTTTTGGAAATTTCTTCCTTTATGTTTTTGAAAAAAAACAGGTTCTTACTTACGAAGAGCAGACTCTTTACTAAGAGCTATTTTCACCACTTTGTCAAAAGTGACCTTATTTACGTCTTCTTCGAAAAGTCGGTCCATGATCTTGTCATCGTTTATACCAACGACAAAAATATCACGCATCACCACTGAAAGCTCGTTGCCAAAAATTACAATTAGAAGCTAAACTTTTTACCTTGGCTTGCCAATTAGCAATAGAATCAGAAGGCTGTGTTTTCGAATTATAGAATTTCAGTCGTTCCGCAAAATAGGACTTAACAGGAGAAAAGTGCGTAGTTAGAATATCCAGCAACTGGTCAAAACTTTTTGCTTCTGGCAATTCTGGAACACACAAGTTTCTAACTAACACATAGCAATCCTCCGAGAGTGTATTCAACAAAATTGCTCGTTTTCTATCACTATCCGTAATGTTGTTTGCAACAAAAAACTGCTTAAGTCTCTCGCCAAATACTGAAAAATTTGATACCTTCGGATCAAACGTGGTAAGAGTACCTAAAAGTCCTACGTACTCGGTTTTTACTGCGGCACTGCTGCTGCTTCAAGTTTCCGTGGGCGGCGCCATTTTAAGAATTTTTCTTAAAAACAACTTATCACAATATTTAGGAAAATTTTTAATAACTTTACTGCGCGAGTAATTAATACACAACTCGTCGCCACTGTAATATACTCCTAAAGTATACTAGATTTAATATTCGGCCCGTAATTGATCTGAATTAGGGAGAGAATATATTAAATCACTAATATGAGTGTTGGTTCATTTAATACTAAATAATAAGCATAAATATAAAAACAACCTGTTTTTATATTCCTGAATATTAGGGAGTTCTCGCATTCAATATAATGATAATCGTAATAATCGTATATTACAGGCATGCTTTTTACCAATTTTCCTGAGGTTAATTACATTAAACCTTGGATGAAAATACAAGACTTCTAACCACACTACACTACAACTTGTTACGTTCTGGACGCGCGTTTCGCTAACCAAGTTAGCATCATCAGTAGATAATATAAACTGTACCTAGATTAGGTTAATAGCAGCAGCTATTTGGTTTCTAAAATCATGCAAGTCTTTTTCAGTTTTCTCTAAATTCATTTCAGTCAAGATTTTTTTTGACAAACAAAGGTGGCTAGATTTAGGAATTAAAAATCTGTATAGCAAACGAAGTATGCTTGAAATTGAAGCATACGGATTATTTAAAAAACTCACTTATAAGCTTAGTAATTTAGAATTCGAACAATGGTTAGATTTCCAAAGAAAAATGCTCGTAGTTATCGATGCCAAATTTTTGAAGAAAATGTGTTCAATTAAAAACAAACTGAGAAAGTTGAAACCAGAAAAACAAATTTTTTGTTGTTGTTGGATCACCAACGTACAATATTTCAAAATGGTTAGTAGAAGAATTCAGCAAATTAAATATCTCGTTCGATAACTTTGAGGTTACTAACTCGTTAGAATTCTTAGATAAAATTAAGAATGTTCACTTAAAGAAAGGTGAAATTTTAATATCTTTTGATGTAAGCTCATTGCTTGCTAGTGTACCCATACCCCTAGCTTTAGAGTACCCAAAAGAACTATTTAAATTCAATAATTTGAAGAAAGAAATTATTGATGCATATTTGCTTCTATATTATAAACAACTTGAGGGAACTGCGATGGGCAATAGTTGCTTATCTCCGTTCCTTGCAAATTTGTTTATGCGTAGATTAGAAAACCAATTCAGAAAAGAACTCAAGTATTTCCCAAGGGTGTGGTATAGACACGTAGACGATATATTTGCTATTTTTGATACTAAAACAGAAAATTTGGACACTTTCTTAGAAACATTGAACAATAAATATCCTCTCATTAATTTTACGTACTAAAAGAAGAACAATGTGCAATTTCCTTTTCTCGACAAGTTAGTTATTAGAAATAACGATAAATTAGAATTTGATATTTATAGGATATTTACTAATACTGATAGGTATATAACATCCGACTCATTTTATTACCGAAGTTTTAATAATGAAATGAATCGAATTAAAAATATAGCTAAAAGTAATGGATATAATGGTAATTTTGTACATAAATTAGTAAATAGACATAAGCATAAAAAAATGTTAAAAAATGCCGCTACTCTTCAAGCACCTGAGGCTCCCAATAAGTTCATAGTAATCCCATATAATCCCAGATATACGAGAGGTCTAGAAAAAGGATTTAAAAACGCAGGTCTTCGAGTAGCCTACAAAACGGAGAACAGTTTAAAAAATCTCCTTGGAATCCTTAAAGACAAAGTCGACTTGAATGAGAGGAGTGGCATCTATGAAATTAGCTGTAATGACTGCGATCTAAAATATGTTGGGCAAACTAAACGCTCCATAAACATTCGTTCTAAAGAACACATGGCACGTTTAAGATACGGAAGAACAGAAAAGTCAAGCGTTGTCCAACATGCTTTGAAAAACAATCACCAAATAGGAATAAATAATGTTAAGTTAATTAAAAATGTGTCTAATAATAGATTATTGGAAGCATTTGAAAGTATAGAAATAGTTAAATGTGGTAAGAAAGCACTAAATAAAGTCAGAGGGCCTATTCTCTCTAGTCCTCTCTATTGCTTATTGGACAACAGTGCAGTCGAGTGCAACCAAGTGTGACCACATTTACCTATAAATAGTCTCTATCATCTGCTGATGACGCTAACTTGGTTAGCGAAACGCGCTTCCAGAACGTAACAAGTTGTGGTGTAGTGTGGTTAAAACTCTTGTATTTTGATCTATCTTCCACCACAGGTTCCAGACTTAACATTAAACTTTCTCTGCTGGTATAGAATTTGTTAATACATCCGAAGAAGTTTTATCTTAAACAGTCAATAAGTAATTACAATATAATATTTTAAATACCCAGTGATTTAATATGCAAATAAAAAGGCAACTTCTTTGTTACTGTAGTTGGGCATTATAACATTTCCTAGTGACAGTTGAATTATCACTATAAATAAATTGTTAAATATCTTTGAAAGTGATAGATGTATGATCACGTAGAGAACTTACCTATCGGATTTGCGTTGTTTTTATTAATTGTTGTCCAGCTTTTGTCGGCAACTTTGTACGTCTTTACAAGCGAGAAGCAGTAGAAGCAAATCCAACAAATGCCCATAATAAAGAGAAACAAGTTATAGTCTTAAAAAAACTACCAAGCAAACTTCTGTCATGACCAGGTCAGCTCGATGGTATCAAATTATTTTATTGTCTTTTGATAAAAAAATTAAAATCGCCTTTTATCGTTGATATAAATCTCTTTTTCCCCAATGAAATTCAGTTTAACATTTTATTTTTGTTAATACAGACTTACTTTAACCGATTACCCATCATTTAGAGTTAATTGTGAATAAGTCCCAATAATACAGTGACTAAAAAAGTTCTGAAATACTACCTGCTTGCGGAGCAGAAATTCAACATTGTTAAAGTTTAGAATCCGTATAGTTTCTGATGCACCCTGTATACGATATTCATGGTGGAATACTTAAGGGTGCCAACCCTGTTCATAATCTGATAAACCATACTGAATTTGATTGCCATAAGTGGAGCTTTGTTCAGCAGACTCACTTTTTAAAAAATCAATTTTTCGATCAAAGGACGAAATAATTTCAAAACTACTGGAAATTATTTTTTTTTGTACCTACCTCTAGATTTTGGTTGCACAAAGACAAAAAGAAATCTTCCACAGTAAGAGTTCTGGCCGAATAAACTTTTCAAAAAATGACAGGGTCTTATATATAACACCCTGTATAAGAAGGCCGCGATGGAGTCCTGCAGCTGTCCTTATCGGGCTCCATACTCTGGAAATTGGTCAAATAAAAACCGAAAACGAAAACTCAAAATCGTCATCAGTATTGAAAATATTTCATTTTTAATTTTCGGTAAAAATTTCCTTGGTGTACTTCAAAGTTCCAGCAGTGTATTTGAATTGCACATATGGAATAATGAAAAAAAGGTCGTTTTTGCAAACAAAATATATTATTTATAGTTGGAATAATTAAAAATTTGCCTTTATAGCCTAAAATTATATTATTTCATAAATGATTTCATGATAATAATACAAAATAAAATTGACTACTGAATAAGATACAGGGTGAAGTCAAGGCATATGTTTTTAGTAAATTTCTGAAACACCCCGTAGCATAAACTGCTTGCAATTTCTAAACTGTATATCGGTAACTTGGAAGCCTGATTCTTCAAAAACATTTTGATTTTTGTATGATTAACGTATCTTTCTTTGTAAAGAAAATACAGTAATATTAGTATGGTGATGTTTTACCCGTATTTCTGTTACCCACCCATAAAAATGTCAATATTGAAAATTCCATTTGAAATAGGGTTACTGACTTTTTTTTCAAATTGGTAAAACATCATTTAGCACAGAATATTATTCATATGGAAAGAAGATATTGATGTTGAAGTTAAGTTAGAAAAACATCTCTTTTACAAATTTATTCATGGTAAATTTATAAATATATTCAACAAAACTAAAAAAATGGGATCAACTTAATGAAAAAAAAAACAAAAAAAACTAATATTCTATATGAAGACCGTTGTTTTCTATCACTGCTTGAATACGTCTAGGCATACTCCTAACGCAATTGTCAATAGCGTCTTGCGGTAGCTGATCCCATATAAAAGGTAAAATGTTTGGTTATTATTACTAATGATATCTGTAATGACATTTCAAGCCGGGATACTTCAAATTTCAAAGCATTCTAGATGTCTCGTTTTTATGGGCATAGTAGAAATACGGGTAAAACATCACCATACTAATATTGCTGTATTGTAACAACCTTTTCATCGTGTTACAACGTATTTGTAAATTTCAATAATTTAACTTAAATAGAAATTAATTTATCTACATATTCCTTAGTTCACTTAACTAAGCCTATGCTTATTTCAATTTTCATAGTAACTAAAAATTTGACTACTACACTGGTTCGAATAGATTTGCACAGGTATTTTGTTGAGATTTGTGCCTTCGACACCGAAAAATGCAGTTGAAAGAGTGAGAAAGTTGATGGGTCACTTCATTTTTTGTTAATCTAGAAGGTTATTTATTTCGCCGCACTGTGGTCCCATAGACCCAAAAAACGCGAAAAAACGATTATTATTTGATTAGCCGAGAAAAGCCAAAAACATAATAGGACGATTACTAAATACTCAATTCACCGCAAAATGACCAATAAATAGGTTATAGTCACATATTTGTGGTATGGTGCGTCGAGAAAGTTATATTTCACTATTTTTATATTTTCTGAATAATTCTTACCTCATTTTTGCAATGCTAGCGTAATTTAAAATCTAAACTAAACCGAAAAATGATGACAGATGGTGAAAGATAAAACATTTAAGAAGATCTCAGTGTAAAAAAAATTAAAACACATCGTTTGTAATTTGGTGGTAGTAATTATAGATATTTATGTATATTTTTTTTACATGTTAATATAAATTTAGACTAAACAAATTTTCAGAATAAGTCACAACCCTCTAATATATCTTATCAGATAGCTTAAGGTATCCAGAAGCCAGAAATAAAACAATTAGCCGCGCATACTCGCCCAAAAGAAACTTGACCGATTTCTTTTGCAAAATGATGAATGGCTTAACCAGAACGCATGTCTAACTTTATATACCTGTTCTGCTGGTAAGTGTGATTGCCATTATGTCTTATAGTGTTTATTAGCTACGTACCTATACCATGTAAATGTTTTATATGCCAATAAAAAGAAAATGGTTGTATATTAATTTTTTTTTCAGGTTCAGGTCGTCCAAAACAAGAATTTTCTTCTTTATCTAAGGGAGCCAAACGAAAACGCACCGCTAATCTACGAAAGTCCCATAATTCAAGTGAATTAACACACGCTGCTGCTTTGTCAATAAAATCAGATGGTAATATAGACGCTTCTCACCTCTTGAAGGAAACAGTTAGGAGTCCTACAAGAGCTTCTAAGATTCGAAAAGCATGGACTGATAGCCAAAAGGACAATAAATTATTAAAGAAATTTACAGACAATGAGGCTTTGTCCCTTTTTATAGAAGCTAAATTATCAAAAGCTCAGTATACATTAATTCGATCAAAGCTGCTCTTAAAAAATGCTGATATATTACCAAGTTATAATCGGGTACTTTCGGCAAAGAAGATGTGCTACCCAGAAGAACGTTCCATTAAAATCACAGAAAAAGGCGTTGAAGTTGCTCTCCAGTCCCTGCTTAATAAAACAACGGAGCGTCTAGTAACGATGCAAGAGCCTGTTCTACAAACTATGTCACCCAACGAATGTTTAAATTTAACATTAATTAGTAAGTGGGGCTTTGACGGAGTCTCAGGTCAATCTGCTTACAACCAAAAAAAAACCGATTTGGAGCTAGATGACAAATCTATTTTAATGGCATCTCTTGTGCCATTACAACTGTTTGGCCACTCTGATGATTCCCAGGAAAAAATTGTAATATGGCAAAACCCTCGACCCTCGTCGCCTAGGTTTTGTCGACCCATTAGCTTTTCTTTCATCAAAGAAACCAATAAAACAGTAGTTGATCTGAATAAACACATCCAAGCCCAAGCAGATTCCCTTCTCGTATCATCCATAAATATTACAGACCGTTTGTGCACAGTACATCATCAGCTTCATCTTACTATGCTAGATGGAAAAGCTTGTAACTATGTGACAGAAACCAAATCTACACAGCGTTGTAATGTTTGCAATGCTTTGCAATCGGAAATGAACGACATCGACTCAGTATTAAAAAAAAAGATAAATTTAAAGTCTTTAAAAAACGGTTTATCAACATTACATATTATTATGTGGATACGCCTATTTGAATGCATTCTCCATATAGCATATAAGCTTGACATTGGTTGTGGCCGTTGCAGTGGTAGTGCAGATAAGGAAAAAGTTGAAAATAGGAAAAAAAAAATCAAACTTCTCTTTAAAGAAAAAATGCACTTGAACGTCGACGTTGTTGTGCAAGGATTCGGAACGTCAAACACCGGAAATACTGCAAGAACTTTTTTTAAAAATCCAGAGCTCTCAGCAGAAATTACTGGTATAGATGCGGGTCTTATTAGACGTCTGTCGAACATCTTACATGCTGTAGGGAGTGGATTTGAGATTAATATTGAGGAGTTTCGGCGATACACACATGAAACAGCACAAGAATACGTGAGACTATATCCGAAATATTACACGACTCCATCTCTTCATAGGCTGCTGGTGCATGGGACTGACATAATCGCTGCACAACCGTTACTAATTGGTCAGTTTTCAGAGGAGGCGCAGGAGGCGTAACAAGATTTTCGGAAATATCGACTAAACAATACTCGAAAAACTAGTGATAAAAGTGTAATCGCGATTTAAGTATGCTCATCGTGTCATCAGATCCGCTGATATCAAGCATGAGAAATCTTCTTCGAAAAGCGGACTCCTATTCTCCAAATGTTTTAAGTCTTTTAAAGGAACCCCATGTTGTCACAAATACTCGTTGAGGATAGCAGAACACGAAGAAATTGAAGATGAAAACAAAGATTGATCGTTTGCGCATTTAGTTTTTAGTTGTTAATATAAATTATTGTATAGTACTTTAATTTGTTAGTCTCTATGAACCAAACTATTGTTAAATAATTTAAAATATATAATAGCATACAGGGTATCCTAGTTTAAACAAAACAAATCAATTTAAAGTTTTTTTTTTGTGTGAAAAGGACAAAACGGTAAAAAAAAATGGCTTCGAAAACAAAGTTGACGTGTTTTACCTTTTTGTCCTTTTTACACCAAAATACATATTGCCTTGCTTCGCTTAAACTGGGACACCCTGTATATCCATAATTGTTATCTATTTATTATTATAATTTATAATTATGATGTATGACACCTAAAGACATACTTTTACATGAATCCTATTGGTACTTAATTTTCTAAAAAAATGGGACGGGAATTTTATACTGAAACACCCTGTATAGCTAAGCTATCAAATTTAATTGGATACCAAAATCTAGTTTTTTACTCATAATGGTAAAATCGCTCTAGAAACATAGTTTTTTTATCAATCATAGGTAGAGTTACTCTATTTAACCGAAAGAATATGGTGCGATTTTTTTTATTGGAACACCCTGTATAGCCGAGCTCTCAATATTTCAGAATCAATATGTTAGATTTGGATATATGTCAAAATCCCTATAAAAACACAATTTCATATCAATCGTAAGGGTGCCTGTAATTTTTCGCGTTTTTTCGGTCTATGGGACCACAGTGCGCCGGTTGGAAATGTTCACTCTCTTTTCTTGAAACTTCGCAGAAGGGCAAATTTGGCTGCCATGTTTAATTAGACAGTTTTTGCGAATTGTGCCATTTGGTTTCACGCGACTTTAAACGTCGGATTAGTTTTCATAAACCCTAGCAGAAAGAAAAGCCAGTTCAACAGGTAAAAATTGTTCACTCGACGCCATTTTGTGCAGGTCATGCTGAAATGTGAATTTTTCTTTGTTTCAGGCTTTTTTTTGATTTTAGCTCCTAAATCCTTTTTTATTCACTACATCTTTTAATCTTATCCATATTAAATTTACTTGCTTCTACTTTTTTAACATGTTTTAAAAATTGGAGTAGGTAATTAATTTTTGAAACAATAAGAAAATTTGAACCTATAATTGGGGAAGACTGGCGAGTCGGAGAAGATTTTTGATGTTTAGGAGAAGCTGGAATAGTTTTCCTTTTGCCGTGTGGTGAATGTTGTTCTCCTAGACGTTTTGTGTTGTGACCCTTTCACTGGCTTGGCGCCGCTGCGGTTTGATGTGGAAGTCCAGACGCTTTTGATTTCTCCGGGAAATGGCAGCATAAAAGATGAGTATTTTGATGTAGTGTAGTAAAATTATTATTTTGACTAATGATCTCCTTTTGATAATATTATTAGAAATTTCTGAATCTTTTTGTAAAATTTTGCTATTTTTTTTGGAATATTATTGGAGTGTTGATAATCATTCTTATGTTAATTAACACTATAATTGAGTGAAGAGGTAATTGAAGGAATTGAGCAACATGCATCTTATTTAAACAGATTTTGAGAACCGTTAAATTCCTATTTCTTGTTTATAACTATCATCAATAGTGAGTTTTAATTCTTAATTGCTAGTTGTTCAACTAAATAGAATACAGAATTTCTTACAACCTAATTATTTATATTATTTTTAGTTCATTTTACAAATTTATTCATGGTAAATTTATAAATATATTCAACAAAATTAAAAAATTGGGATCAACTTAATGAAAAAAAAAAACATAAAAAACTAATATTCTATATGAAAACCATTGTTTTCTATCACTGCTTGAATACGTCTAGGGATAGTCCTAATGCAATTGTCAATAGCGTCTTGCGGTAGCTGATCCCATATAAAAGGTAAAATGTTTGGTATTTCCTGTAGAGTATCTGGTGGGTGATGATGTGAACAAATGGCTCTTTTCAGAAAATTTCAGACATTTTTTATAGCATTAAGATCTGGTGATCTTGCTGGCAATCTTAAATGATCAATCTGGTTCTGGATTTGATCAAGTACAATCAATGCGGGCGAGCGTTTTCATCCAGAAATATAAAATTAGGTTCAATATTGTACCTGTGTTCTTCAACGATATAATTTATGATGTCATTTGGATAAGTGTCACCATTCATGGTGAGCATAAGTACAATTGAGTACGACAACCGTAAAAAATCCCCAGCCCAAACCATTATTCCTTCACCTCCTTAAGGATGAACCTCTTGTACTAAACCAGGTCGAACGCGTCCTCCAGTGGCTCTCCAAATCCTCAATCGCCTTGTATTACTATGCAAGCTCACGCTGGTTTCATCCGTGAACATGACATTGTTCCATTGTTCATTCCAACTGATTCTTCAACCAGGCTAAGCGATTCAATTTTCAAAGCATTCTAGATGTCCCGTTTTTATGGGCATAATGGAAATACGGGTAAAACATCACCATACTAATACCATACTAGTACATAATCAAAACCTTGATCTTTATGTAATTTGTATTTATAGATCACCAAACTCTGATGTACAATCATTTTTAAATAGCCTGGTAAGTTTGCTAGACAGTCTACCGATTAAAGGTAAAAAAATTCTATGCGGGGACTTTAATATTGACTATGCTACTGTTTGTGCCATCCAGAAATATCTAATTTCTATATTCGACTCTTTCGGTCTTTCAATGCATGTATCCACGCCAACTAGAATTTCAAAAAACTCTTCTTCTATCATCGATTACATGGCGTCTGAGTTTTTCTCCATCAGAGGTGCATTCACAGGTCTATAACTCAGGTCTTTCCGATCACGAGGCGGTAATTTCCAGGTTTAGTTTACCTATTAGGCCCTTACCAAGATCTCGCCATCGGGGCAGAATTTTCTCGGCCGCAAATTTCTCAGTATTTCATAATATTTGCTTTAACACCAATTGGAATTTTGAATCTGATAATGTCAACACAAACTTCAGAACTTTTTTAAATAAAACTTTAAGTGCTTTTAACAAGGCCTTCCCGCTTAAGAATATCAAACCTAAGCGGCATAAACCGTGGACCACGAAAGGAATACGAATTTCTGCTAAAAATATGCGCTCGCTCTCATATATAAAAAAATTCACCGACTCCTTTCTTATTCTCGACTATATCTCTAATTATAGGAGGATCTACACTACTCTTATTAAGTCAGCAAAAAAATTACACTACCGAAAACGTCTAACAAACTCTAATAACGTTTCAAAAGAAACCTGGTCCATCATCAATAACCTCAGAAACAAATCAAACCCTGTGACTCAGATCTTGCCAGGGGCTAATGATCTAAATGATTATTTTATTAATGTAAGCAAAAATGTTACCTCTAGTATCTCGCCAAGTTTGGACCCTCTTTCGTTTCTCCCTCCTTCAAAAAATTTAGCTGATAGCTTTTTCTTAAGTCCCGTTAGCAACACTGAACTATTGAAGGTAATAAATAATATCAAAAGTAAATCTTCGTGTAGCACTGATGGCCTATCAATTAGAATATTCCAGAACTTGCCACTCCCAGTCATAGAGGCCCTTACAACATTAATAAATGAGTCCTTTATAAAAGGTGTATTCCCTGATTGCCTTAAAACAGCTATAATTATTCCACTTCATAAAGGCGGCGAAAAAACTAACTCTTGCAATTATCGCCCAATTGCACTACTACCAGTGCTATCAAAAATCATCGAAAGGCTACTGAAGAACCGTCTTATGCCATTTCTCCTGAAACATCAGATAATATCCCCGGAGCAGTTCGGATTTCTACCCAACAAGTGCACCAGTGACGCCATGTTCACGTTGCTTAGAGGCGTCTACTTATCTCTCAATAACAACCACCCAACTGCCTCAGTTTTTTGTGACTATGCGAAAGCCTTTGATTGTGTTAGTCATGAAATTCTGATAAACAAACTAAATTTTTATGGAATTCGTGGTACTTCTTTAAATTAGTTCAAATCTTATCTTGGGAAAAGGCAACAACTTGTAAGGGCTAATGGTTCCGATTCTGATTGTAAGTTGATTACAAGTGGAGTCCCTCAAGGTTCAGTCTTGGGACCTATTCTTTTTTTGTTATACATTAATGATATCACGAACCTTAAAATTAATGGAAGAATCTCCCTTTTTGCTGATGACACAAGCATAACATGGAGTGATTTTGATACAACGTCTTTACACTCTAGTATCTCCAAAGACTTGGTTATAATTAAGGCTTGGTCCGATTCCAATATGCTTTGTTTTAACGTCGATAAAACGGTGGCGTTATCTTATAAGGGAACTTTACAACCACTTCAGGTACATAACAGCAATATTGAATACGTAGAGTCGGTTAAATTCCTGGGTTTAAATATAAATAACAACCTAAAATGGTCTAATCATATTGACACCTTAACTAAAAAACTTTCTACCGCCTGCTTCGCCATTCGATCAGTTTCAAAAGAACTAGACGTTCCTTCTGCCAGACTTACTTATTTCTCTTTATTTGAATCCCACCTCCGCTATGGCCTTCCCTTTTGGGGCTGCTGTACCACCGAGCAATTTCGTAGTATTTTTATGCTTCAAAAGAGAGCCATTCGTTATTTGTTTGGTCTAAATAATAGAGCTCACTGCCAATACTATTTCAAAAAACATGAAATATTAACACTTCCTGCATTATTTATTTTGGAAACGGTATGTTTGCTGAGAAAACATATAAACACCCTCCCAGAAAGGCCACAACATGTATACCCTACCAGAAACTCTAGGCATGATATTTATCTTCCCATTCCTTCCACAGAATTAATAAAAAAATCAATTATTTACAACGCCATAAAACTTTACAACAATCTGCCAGTACATTTAAAATCTATCCCTATGCTTGCACAATTTCAAAAAAACACCAAAGCATACCTCATTGAGAGACCATTTTACAGCGTTAATGATTTTTTTTTTTACAGTGAGTAAGTCTCTTTAAATTGTCACTAAACTCGCTTGTTTACTTAAATCTTTTGTGAGCCATGTCCTAACTCGTAGCATAGAATTTTGTAAATCGTTATATAGGGAAAAGAACTGTCGAACATTCACTTAAAACTTAATTATTTTTGTTAGGTATTGGATTAAAAACAATTTAATTCTTTTTGTATACTACATTCTACACTAGTTCAATATACCTTCTGTTTAACATCACAATTATTTGTATAACTATAATAACATAGAGTTTAAGGTCGCATAGTTGCAATTTTGATTTCAATGTCATCGAAATTATTCACCTCGTACATGTGTGTTTGTTTACTTTTATAAGGTTATCATGATTCATTTACTGTTTGCAATGTTTTGTTATGTGTGTGTTTTACGATTTGGTAAATTGATAATTTACATTTTTAAAAAAAAAGCACTGACCTGTCGAAATTATTTTCGATTAATGTTTTGATATGTCTTATTTTTAGGTATATTTTGCTTTGTCCATAAAATTGTAAAATTTTTCTGCGGCAATAAAGCATACTTTTGTTTGTTTGTTGTTTGTAATATTGCTGTATTGTAACAACGTTTTCATCTATTTAAGTTAAAATATTGTAAATTTCAGTATTTTAACTTAAATAGAAATCAATTTATCTACATATTCCTTAGTTCACTTGAAGCTTAACTAAGCCTATGCTTATTTCAATTTTCATAGTAACTAAATTTATTGACTACTACACTGGTTCGAATAGATTTGAACAGGTATTTTGTTGAGATTTGTGCCTTCGACACCGAAAAATGCAGTTGAAAGAGTGAGAAAGTTGATGGGTCACTTCATTTTTTGTTAATCTAGAAGGTTATTTATTTCGCCGGTTGGAAATGTTCACTCCCTTTTCTTGAAACTTCGCAGAAGGGCAAATTTGGCTGCCATGTTTAATTAGACAGTTTTTGCGAATTGTGCCATTTGGTTTCACGCGACTTTAAATGTCGGATTAGTTTTCATAAAATTTGAAATCTAATTTTAGCCAGTTCAACAGGTAAAAATTGTTCACTCGACGCCATTTTGTGCAGGTCATGCTGAAAGAATTTTTCTTTGTTCAACAGGCTTTTTTTTGATTTTAGCTCCTAAATCCTTTTTTATCCTCTACATCTTTTAATCTTATCTATATTAAATTTACTTGCTTTTACTTTTTTAACATGTTTTAAAAATTGGAGTAAGTATTTAATTTTTTAAACAATAACAAAATTTGAACCTATAACTGGGGAAGGCTGACGAGTCTACGGATTTTTCTTTGGTTGGCTGAAAACTCCGGAGAAGATTTTTGATGTTTAGGAGAAGCTGGAATAGTTTTCCTTTTGCCGTGTGGTGTATGCTGTTCTCCTAGACGTTTTGTGTTGGGACCCTTTCACTGGCTTGGCGCCGCTGCTGTTTGATGTGAAGAAGTTCAGACGCTTTTGATTTCTCCGGGAAATGGCAGCATAAAAGATGAGTATTTTGATGTAGTGTAGTAAAATTACTATTTTGACTAATGATCTCCTTTTGATAATATTATTAGAAATTTCTGAATCTTTTTGTAAAATTTTGCTATTTTTTTTGGAATATTATTGGAGTGTTGATAATCGTTCTTATGTTAATTAACACTATAATTGAGTGAAGAGGTAATTGAAGGAATTGAGCAACATGCATCTTATTTAAACAGATTTTGAGAACCGTTAAATTCCTATTTCTTGTTTATAACTATCATCAATAGTGAGTTTTAATTCTTAATTGCTAGTTGTTCAACTAAATAAAATACAGAATTTCTTACTTTCTTACAATTGGGTTTTTAGTTCTTATTAGCCAATGGCATTCATCTAAATAAAATATATACATTCTTGCAGCTTAAATATTATAATATTTTTAGTTCAAAAACAACCGAACAGTTATTGGGTTTTCAGTTATTATTAGCCAATGGCATTCCACTAAATAACACATATAATCGTCTTGCAGCTTAAAAGTTTAATTAAATTTGCTTTATTTGAATGGCATTTCTAAATATTGATCATAAGTTTCAAAAAGTTATATAAAATATCCTATTAACTTGTTATTCTTGATAATGAGCTGAATGTTTACAAAATTTTATATTTCAACTGTTAATGGTTAATGGTTTTTAGTTATATTTTGCTGACATATTATGAAATGTCGTATTACGTTGAAATAATTACATAATTAACCTTAATGTAACTAGGTATTTTGTTATTATTGCGTACAAATTTTGCTTATTCCACTAATGTGACTCTGCTTAACTTTTTGTTATTAATATAAGTAAGTAGCTAGATAAGGCTTTGTCCTTTACATCTATGTGAAAATTGGAGTAAAAGTTGATAAAGTGCATAAATCAGAGTTAAATTTAAATGTATATTTGGGTAAATTATTTACCAAGGATTGGTTATTTGCAAATTTAAATGGTACCTTTTACCAAGTAAATTGTTTTGGAAATCATAAATTGATATTTGGTAAATTTAGCTAGGGTATAGCTTGAAAATTTTGTGACTCTGTTTTGTGCTTGTTGAACTTAAATATCAGAATAAATCTGAATTGTTGTTTTTAAATATAATTTTTTTTCTTTATTAGTATAATTTCAGGTTAAATTATTGTGTTTTTGGTCAATATCTTCCTTTTCTTTCTGTATGTCCAACTCCTACAGTTGGTGGCGCCCATAAAAGTCTGAAATCATCTCGAACCTACGAATCGCCTCCGACTAACCTAACTGAGTAGCAGTGGCGGCTCGTGGTGTTTAGGCTAGGGTAGGCGACAACCACAATAATTTCAAGAATAATGACGTTATAAGAAAACGTTAAGCCGCGTACACACTTAGCTGACAACTAAGTTTTATAAATTAAATTTATCCGCCTATCTTTTAAAAGGGCGAATTTACTTATTATGACATCCGTAAAGTTATCAGCCTTCTGTAAGGAGCAGAACAACTCTTTTTCTATTGAAATTAGCGCAAGTGACGATAAACGTTCATTTTTTATTGTATTGCGAGAATACGTTTTTATTCGCTTTAAACAAGAGAAATGTCTTTCCACTGAGGTACTTGTAATAGGTATGGTAGCAATTAACGCAAAAAGTTTGTAACTTTCAGGAAATATTTCTTGAAGTTCATTTTTTACGAAATGTTTTAAAATTGCCTCGACGCTCAGCAATGCAAATTGTTCATCGAGATATATATATTACACTAAGCTCATTAATTAATTTTTGTTTGTCAAAGAAATTTTTATAAAAGTTGGTCACATTCGTCACAAATTCAAGCGTAAAATTTTTGCTATATTCTTCGAATTTTGAGGAATCCGCTAAAGAAAAATATAATAACTGAGACATATCTGCAAACCTAACTTCTATTTGAGTCACAATATTGTCAATTATCTCATAAAATAAAATGCGTAAAGAACTTTGCTCATCGCCTTTAATGGTGTCCGATAACTTAATTCTTTTTGACAATTGCCCTGAGTCCCTATTATTAAAAATCCTTGTTTGGGCTTGTTCAAATATTGTATTAAACATTGTCTCATTTCTCAATAACTTGATACGATCTCTTGCCATAAATATTTGCTTTTTACAATAGGTGATGTCCAATGATTTTTTCTGTAGAATGTTGAAAAGGGGGTCAGTTATGTCAAAAATATGTTTATACACAGCGGTAAGAAACGAAAATTCTAAATCGTTCATAAATTTAAGATATCCCTTGGCCCCGTTTATTGACTCAGCCGATGATGATTGGTCGTCAATAATTTTAGAAAAAACTAATTTTAGGCCTTCCCATTCAGAGTGCACGATTTGAATGATTTTAGAACGGGAAGCCCACCTGGTGTCTGAACTGGAAGAAATCCTCTTTCCTATCGTCGAATCTAAAGTAAATGTCCGTTTTGCAGACTGATGAAAAAATCCGGGAATCGAGGACGCACTTGCGAAAAAAATTCGGCAATTTTTTATATTTTTTGAACCAGTTTGTAAAACCAAATTCAATCTGTGCGCACTACAATGCGTAAACAAAGCAAAAGGAGCATCATCTTTAACTTTTTTTTGCAAACCATTCAATGAACCTGCCATCACACTAGCACCATCGTAGCATTGCCCAACTAATTTTGTTTTATAATCGAAATTGCCTATGACTGTAACAATTAATCCATACATTGCGTCCGCTGTTCTGTCTTCGCTAACGTCATGAAAACCCAAGAAACTTTCTTTGATTTCACCATATTTATTAACGTACCGAATTGAAATCGCACATTGGGACTTCTCAGAAATATCCGTAGTATCGTCAGCTTGCACTGCAAAAAACAACGACTCTTTTATCTCCCTATGAATTGTATCTGCAAGGTAATCGGAAATACAGGATATCAAATCATTCTGGATAAACCAGAAAAAATATTTCCAATTTTTTTTAAATGTTGTTGTATTTCGTTATCACGTTTAATTAAAAGATTAAAAGTTTCCCGAAAATTTCCCGCACTAACGGAATCGCTTTTTTCATTATGGCCTCTGAAAGATAATTCTTGCTTTGCTAGGTGACACGTAACATCGACCAAATAGCTCATTAGAAGTCTGTTTTTTCTCACCTCCTCATTATATAATTTAAGAGACAAAGAAGATTGTAATTGTAGCGCATCCTGTATAGTGCTACTGTTTTTTTCTAACCGCTTTAAACTAAGATAACTGCTTAAATGTTCTTTCGATGATTCGTGTTTTTTTATGGCCGCAGATAAATTTTTCAAATCAGAAAATCCCTGACGTACCCAAGTATTGTTTCTGCCTTTTGTCAAAAGTAAACATGGCCAACAAAACAAATTTTGTTTAAAATAGCTACCACATATCCACTGATGACTTTCGTACCATTGAGCTTTAAAATATTGAGAAGTGGCGTGGGGCGGCTAAAATAAATAACATCTTTTCGATCGTTTTCGTTTAGACGCGAAAATGGTGTCTCGCACAAAGAGCAAACAATATCATGCACCGGATTATTTGCCATGACTTTTTAAAAATCCATTAAAAAAAAAACAAAGCAACGTAATGTACCTATATAAAATAGAACAAACTGGAAAAAACGCATTTAACCTACGGTCGACGCGACGGTAAATTCATCGAATATGAACCGTCCAACCCCTAAAACTAGCGAAACTACACTTAAAAGCAAAATATTTAATACCTAAATATGTCTATTAGAAACAAATAAAACAAAAATACTTATCCGTTTATCAGGATTTCTTCGTTTTTCTTCTGGCCAATGCCGATAAACAACCAAAATCACAAATTAAAGCACAGAAAAACTAGACGCGGTCGTAAAATAATAGTCAAAAAAACACACACGTATCACCGTCCAATGTTTTTATTTATTGATCGATATCAGAAAACGAGAGCGGTCAGAATGTAATTGACAAAATTTCAAATCACTTGACCGGAAATCCGAACGAACGATAATATTGCATCATGCATACTATTTACGATTTTTACGAATTATAAATGAGATTAATGAGAATAGTAGCAGGTGGCCAACGTTGCCAAACGCAAAATTTGTAAATACGGTTTCGCAAGCCTGAGAAGAATTTCTTTATTTTTCTTGAGATGTACCTAGATTTTGTTTAAAAAACCCTTTCAAAACCACCTTTACAACATTGAAACTGCTTATTTTATTTTTTTTTATGGTTTGCAATGTTTGCATATGTAAGGCTGCCAACCGTCCCGCATTCTGCAGGACAGTCCCGGATTATCTTTTAAGGTCCCGCGTTACAAATAAGGTTAGAAATCGTCCCGCATTCTCTAATTATGTCCCGCAAGTCCCGAATTGCAACAAATCATATTCTAAGTTCCCATGTTTATCGGTTTAATAATACAGAGAAGTACCATTTTAAGAAGATTTGATTAAACTAAATTATGTGTTATAAATAAGCCTTAATTAAAAAAAATACCAAAGTGTAGAAACATGTTTCATTTTATTATTATTAAAGAAACCTCACCTAACCTAACATTTATGTTTAATGTCTTTAATTTTTTTGCTTTAGTATATAACAGAATGTTCGGATAATCAATTTAATTAATTAAAAAATTAATGCTGAAAATAAAGAATTTTAGAATATGGTTAATGCGCCTACAACGCATTCTAAAATTTGTTGTGTCCCGCATTCGTAAATGAAAAAGTTGGTAGCCTTATGCATATGCATATTTTCTAAAAACGTAAAGAAGTTCAGGTGAAAATTCGAGAATTTGGCAACACTGCCAGATGAACAATATTGGAATCCAGTGCGAAGACGTCAAATATTTGCCGAAGGCGGACGATCGTTTCGCCTACTGTAGTAGTTTATTTCGCGTGATTTTCTCTGTATGTCGGTCGCTGGTCGTCGGCGATGTGCGTTTTCGTGGGCTGGCTGGCTGGCTGCCCTAGAGAACATCTAAATTTAGGCGGTTGGGATATATCGCCTCTAAACGTACATAGGTTTCGCATGTAATCGATGTTTATTTAAATGTTAGGAATTTCTAAGGGAAACGCACGGGTTTTTTCGAAAGTTTTGTATATTTTGTGATGTTAAACGGTTAAATATTGTTTAATTGATATGAGATATTAGATTTTTTTGGGCAGTATTTAGGCACGATTATTCAAGGGTAGGCGGCGCCTACCTTGCCTACCCTGACGAGCCCCCACTGCTGAGTAGCCGTGGTAACCAATGTAATAAATTAAGTAACCAAATCTAACATCATATAATATAATAGAACAAATGTAACATCTCTATAATAGATCACACCACCATCCCAATAAATTAATAATTATTTTTTTATTTTATTTTTTTAATTTATTATAGTATTTTGTTTAAAAATAAAGATACGTTGTTACTGATATACAGTTTAAAAATTGCAGGCAGTTTATGCTACCTCACCATGTATTTTATTCAGTAGTCAATTGTATTTTGTATTATTATCATGGAATCATTTTTGAAATAATATAATTGTAGGCTATAAAGGCAAATTTTTAATTATTCCAACTATAAATAATATATTTTGTTAGCAAAAACGACCTTTTTTTATTATCTCTAACTTTTTCCATGTGTGTGTATTAAAACTTTAAAACGTGTTTGAAATAACTTTATAATTTTAAATAAATCTTTAATATTTGGAAACATACTGCGATTACGGTACAAAGAAATTTGAAAAAACCCTCAAAGGCAGCAGTCAAAAGATTTATTGTCTGGTCTTCTCGGTGGCCACATAACAATTCTTGATTTGCATTCCATTTACTTGGAAACATTTTATTTAACAGTTTTGTGACATCACTTCCGATGTACCCTTGGTTGAATTGCTTCTGAATTAAATAGATAATTCGACTAGTTTTATGTAAAACCTTGTTGACTCTAAATTTCAAAGTTTATAATAATCGTAAAAGTAAACAATTTTATGCTTCCTATTTAAATTTTTGAAAACGACCGAAAAGATAATGTTTCGTAAATTGTACAAGAAAATGCTTTGGTATCCAAACTCCTGAAATACTAAGTAGCCGTGCTGTGTAAACAACCCTCACTACTTTCTCTACTTTATATTTTCTTTTGTGCCGAGGAAAAATAACAAACCCTGAAATTTATAAACACTTCCTATTCCTCGTGGAAATAAGCGAAGTCCTGAGTGTAACTTAGCCGAACAATTTCTCCAATTTTTCGTTAAGCTTTATGCGGGAATGTATAAAAGGAGAGAATGAGAAACATTTTATATTTAATAAGGTTGAGGAAAACTACGGCTGGTAATAGAATATTATATATAATCCAATCATAGGAAGGATCAAACCTTCGGAAAATTAGAAAGTGCCTAATTTTTTTATTAGTTTATATTGCTTTTGATACTCTGGCAGTGCTATAAAAGTTGCAAAAAAGTTGCAAAAATTCGTTTTTTGGTAAGGCAAAGAACGATTTATGAAAAATGTACTGGACAGCTGAAGTACTGAATACAAAAATGTACTTAAAGTAAAATAATCTTGATACTATAAGTATTTTACTTAAGTACTTTTGAATTAGCGTTACTTGGGACAATGTAATCAATATTTTTTTAGAAAGGTACTTGTACCAGGGGCGTGCAGTGCTTCCCCAAAAAAAAATTACAAAACATCTTCTACAATGTAATTTTATAATAGTAAACCATTAATTTAGTTTATATTAAAAATGCTATAATATTATCCTAATTATCAAGCCCATAATAAATGCGGCCTTGACTCCGACCGGCCACAATAAAAAATCGAATAGAACCTATGCGGGCCGCTAGCTTCTCTGCAGCCAAGTCCTGCATGTTTGATTTACTTTGAATCGAGTCAGAGGTTATTGAACTTTCCATCAGCTGTTTGCAGTTTTTGCATTTCAGTCGCGTGCTTTAAGGGGGGGCGGAAGCTATCGTTGGAGTAGATTATTTGTTTGATACGTACGTCGCGTCGTGCATAGTGCGATATGGAAGACAATAATACGGACGTGGATATGCAAATACCGTCAACTTCGGGTAATAACGTTGAAAATGTTGGAGAATTTAGTAAGAAGAGTGTGCATGAATGTGTGTCTTAATAATAAAGGGATTTTTTCAACATTAAACTTCGCTGATAAGCTTCAAATAATTTCTAAAGGAAGGGCAAAACCGCCTATGAAAAATTTAACCACAAAAATGAAAAACTCTATTAGACATTTTATCCGGAAAAATAATACGAACAATTTAAATGGCTAACAGAGTGTGAAAACATAAGTAAATTATTTTGTTGGCCATGTTTACTTTTTGAAAATGAAAAAGGTCTCTGGAATAAAACTGGTTTTTCCGGTTTAAACAATTTCCATAATGCTGTAAAAATTATGTCCAAAGCGCATTTGCAGGCCGTCATAAAAAAAAAGTCTTCGGCAAAACCAGAATTGAACACGCCCCTAATAAACAGTTGGAAATTCGTCACCGCCAACAGAATGAACTAGTCGATAAAAATAGGCAAATATTAAGAAGACTTATCGATGTTGTTGTTTTCTCGGACAGCACGAATTGGGATTTAGAGGTCATGACGAAACAAGGGTTTTTTCAAATAGAGAAAATTTTCAAGATTTGCTTAATTTAATGGCTAAATATGATGATTGCCTAAAAAATCATTTAGAGCAGTCTAGCGTTTTTCGCGGAACGTCGAATCGAATCCAGAATGATTTAATTTCCGCTGTTACAACCATTATTTTACAAAGAATTAAGCAGGAGATTGGCGAGGCTCGGTTCATTGCTATTGTTCTGGACGAAACAACTGATATCACTAATTTTAGGCAATTATCTATAGTAATACGCTACGTTAAAACAGACGGAAGTATTCAAGAGCGATTTTTAGGTTTTAAGAATGTGTCCGAAAATCGTACAGCAGATGCATTATATACCGTAGTTTATAACGTTACTAAAGAAATTAATGGAGAGAAAAAATTAGTTGCTCAAAGCTATGAAGGAGCTGCATTGATGGCAGAACAATTATGAGGTCTGTAAGCTAAAGTTCGAGAAACTTTCTCAAGTGCTGTGTTTGTCCATTGTTTTGCTCATAAATTAAATTTAGTTTTATCCTAGTCCATCAATCACATTAAAGAGTGTAAAGTATTTTTCGTTACTTTAAAAGTGGCATGGCTGCTTTTTTCAGCAAAAAACAAAACGTACACAAGCTTTGGACTCCATTGTCCACAAACGATTGCCCAAAGTAGCTCCTACTAGGTGGAACTATAATGGAAGACTTGTGTTAACGGTATCTGAAAATCGTGAATCATTGATTGAACTATTTGAGGATGTAATGGAAAATAATGAAACTTGGCACTCAGAAGCAATAAATAGTTTGAGGAGATTTTTGAACTGTTTGAAACGAGATTTTAATTTTAATTATTTGTTGAACATATTTTCAGAAATATTTCCATTCTCGGACAATGTTTTTAACATATTACAAACTAAAACAAATGATATTGCTTTTTGCCTAAAAAAAGTGGATGATTTTAAGTCCATCTTAAACCAAAAAAGAGATGACTTTGACCTATTTTGGGAGAAAACGATGACGTTAAATGTAGAGCCCCAAACCAGGCGTCTTCGAACAAACAAGGTGGGAGATGTTCAAACATCATACAGACGTCTCTTTTATGAAACAATCGATCAAATTCAGCAACAAATAAACTATAGATTTAACGGTTTAAATGATTTTAAATTCCTCGAGCTCTACAATTTTGATGCATTTAAAGGAAAAACTTTTCCAGAAGATGCGTTTAAATCTCTTCTTCTTCATTATGGCCACTTCTTCGACCGAGTGTTACTGCGATCTGAACTAAAAGTGATTAACGAAACTGATGACATTAGCGCAAAAAATAACGCTAAGGAACTAATGCAATTTTAAAAAGACAAGGAGCTGGAAGACGCCTACAGCGAAGTGTCGAAATTGTGTGAATTAGTATTAACAATATTTGCCACAAGTTTATCAGTAGAACGGAATTTTTTAACACTTAGAGGAGAGACTTTCGCATACATCGCTGATGTCCATTGAAAATAAACATCTTCAACATATGTCGGAGCATCGACGTTTTTATGATGACGTCATTGACGAATTTGCAAAAAATGATCGTAGAATCAAATTACATTACAAATAGGTAAGTTTCTAAAAAATGCTTCCCTTTCTTTTAATTTCCCGCACGCCCCTGACTTGTACGGTTACTTGAGAATTCAAATTTTGGGTAAGTATTACTTATACTTATTGGACTGCAAAATCCTAGTCTAGTTAAAGTACTTTGTACAAGTACCTAAGTATTTTTAATATCTAAGTACTTTTAGTTTTAAGTCTTTTTCGATAGTAAGTACTTCAAGTCCTAACACTGGAACCTGTGGTGGAAGATAGATCAAAATACAAGAGTTCTAACCACACTACACCACAACTTGTTACGTTCTGGACGCGCGTTTCGCTAACCAAGTTAGCATCATCAGCAGATGATATAAACTAAAGTAACTTATCCTAACCGAGACTATTTATAGTTTATATCATCTGCTGATGATGCTAACTTGGTTAGCGAAACGCGCGTCCAGAACGTAACAAGTTGTGGTGTAGTGTGGTTAGAACTCTTGTATTTTGATCTATCTTACACCACAGGTTCCAGTGTTAGGACTTAACATGGCTTCACGGTTAACGGAACAAAACCTTTATTGTAAGTACTGTACTAAGATTAGGTTAATAGCAGCAGATATTTGGTTTCTAAAATCATGCAAGTCTTTTTCAGTTTTCCCTAAATTCATTTCAGTCAAGATCCCTAAACAATCACCCGTTACTGGGAAGGTTGAATCTTTTGCCAAACAAAAGTGGCTAGATTTAGAAATTAAAAATCTGGATATTTAAAAAACTCGGATTATTTAAAAAACTCTATAAGATTATAATTTAGAATTTGAACACAGTGGTTAGATTTCCAAACAAAAATGTTCGTAGTTATCGATGCCAAATTTTTCAAGAAAATGTGTTCACTTAAAAACAAACTGAGAAAGTTGAAACCACAAAAACAAATTTCTTCGGAAGTCGAGAACATTGTAGAAAATCTTTCTTCTCAGTCTTTTGATAATAGAGAAATCGCCCTTTTGAATAAAGGTTTGAATTTTGCAGAGCCTCCAGTAAAAAATAGTTTACCAACTATTATAGGGAATATCGAAAGTTCCATTCAATACGTGCCAGAGTCAACTAAGGGATTCATTATAGAGGCTTGCAGAAATCAAATCTCAAAAAACGTTGTTAACAACAAGTCAAAATATGGAATGCTTTTATTTAAAAGCTGACAAAGGAAATAAGGTTGTTATACTAGACAAAACAGATTATTTTGAAAGAGTAGACAATTTGATTCAAACCGGTCCTTATGATTTAATTGAGAAAAACTCGTTATCAAAAATGATAACAGAAGTAAAAAGTACTTTAAAACAGTGTAAAAACCTTGTGTCCGATAAACTAAAATTCAAACTAACACATAGTAACCCACAGTTATCTAAACTGTATTGCCTTCCCAAAATTCATAAACCTGGGAAGTCCATGAGACCTATTGTTTCAGCTGTTGGATCACCAACGTACAATATTTCAAAATGGTTAGTAGAAGAATTCGGCAAATTAAATATCTCGTATGATAACTTTGAGGTTACTAACTCGTTAGAATTCTTAGATAAAATTAAGAATGTTCACTTAAAAGAAGGTGAAATTTTAATATCTTTTGATGTAAGCTCATTGTTTCCTAGTGTACCCATACCACTAGCTTTAGAGTACCTAAAGGAACTACTTGAAATCAATAATTTGAAGAAAGAAATTATTGATGAGTATTTACTTCTCACAAAATTATGTATGAATCAAAATTTTTTTCAATACAACAATAAATATTATAAACAACTAGAGGGAACTGCGATGGGCAATTGCTTATCTCCGTTCCCTGCAAATTTGTTTATGGGCAGATTAGAAACCCAATTCAAAAAAGAACTCAAGTACTTCCCAAGGGTGTGGTATAGATACGTAGACGATATATTTGCTATTTTTGATACTAAAACAGAAAATTTGGACACTTTCTTAGAAACATTAAACAATAAATATCCTTCCATTAATTTTACGTACGAAAAGGAGAACAATGGGCAATTACCTTTTCTCGACACGTTAGTTATTAGAAATAACGATAAATTAGAATTTAATATTTATACGAAATTTACTAATACTGATAGATATATAACATCCGACTCATTTCATTGCCGTCAACACAAAATGGCAGCATTCCATTTCTTAACTCGCAGGTTAGTCAATTTTCTACTAAGTAAAGAACGTTTTAACAATGAAATGAATCGGATTAAAAATATAGCTAAAAGTAATGGATATAATGATAATTTTGTACATAAACTAGTAAATAGACATAAACATAAGAAAATGTTAAAAGATGCCACTACTCTCCAAATACCTAAGGCTTCCAATAAATTCATAGTAATCCCATATGATCCCAGATATACGAGAGGTCTAGAAAAAGTATTTAAAAACGTAGGTTTTAGAGTAGCCTACAAAACGGAGAATAGTTTGAAAAATCTCCCTGGAAACCACAAAGACAAAGTCGACTTGAGGGAGAGGAGTGGCATCTATGAAATTAGCTGTAATGACTGCGATCTAAAATATGTTGGGCAAACTAAACGCTCCATAAACATTCGTTTTAAAGAACACATGGCACATTTAAGATACGGAAGAACAGAAAAGTCAAGCGTTGCCCAACATGCTTTGGAAAACAATCACCGAATAGGAATAAATAATCTTAAGTTGATTAAAAATGTATCTAATAATAGATTATTGGATGCATTTGAGAGTATAGAAATAGTTAAATGTGGTAAGAAAGCACTAAATAAAGACAGAGGGCCTATTCCCTATAGTCCCCTCTATTGTTTACCTATAAATAGTCTCGGTTAGGATAAGTTACTTTAGTTTATATCATCTGCTGATGATGCTAACTTGGTTAGCGAAACGCGCGTCCAGAACGTAACAAGTTGTGATGTAGTGTGGTTAGAACTCTTGTATTTTGAAGTACTTCAATATTAAAATGAGTTAAGTACTTCAAAAATGATTTTAAATATTTAATTTACTTCATGTTTTATATCAAAAACAAAGCTAAATATAAGTTAAAACTCGTAAAAATCTATTTATATTAACATAGCTAATATAGGTAATCTAATAAGGATACAGAGTCAGTTTTCATTTAACACTGTAGATGTAGGCTGTCCCATTTTCGTAGGTTTTACGGGGTTTCCAGCTTATGAGTAGAGATAGAGAGATGCGGTTTTCGCGACACCGTGCTACTTTTCGATGAAACTAAAGAGGCCGCAAACAGATTTGCCCTAACCATTTTAGTTTCCGTGCTACAGGGTGATTTTGAAAATTTGTCATTTTCGGACACCCCCTGTAACTCAGCTATCGTAAAATATATTTAAAATGTTTCAACTGGTATTTATAGATTTTTTCACGTAGAATTCAGTGGCGTACTCAGATTTTTGCTGGGAGTCATAGTTTTTGACATATTGGCATAACCTACTATTTTTTAAATGGGACACCCTATATATTATTTTTTCATCTTATTCTTCGTGTCGAGAGCTTTTCAAAAACATACCATAAGTCATATTTATTTTCATAAATAACATGAAAAAATGCATTTTTCTTTAAACGGATTTATGGCATAGCAGATCAATCGAAATAAGAGAAGGTGGCTGTGGTAGCCATGGCAACGCCAACAAAAATATGATCGGGCAGCCATTACTGCTGTCATTTTTGGCATTATTGCGTTTAAATTTTTCTTGACGTCTATTATAATTATTGTTTTTAATATGGCTCAGAATCAAAAATTTGAATATTTTGAGAAATATGATATGAACGCGTGTTTTATATTGTCTAATGAAGATGCAGATCAGGCGGCAGAGCTTTATCTGAACAGGTTAGTTCTTTTTTATCTTCCTGCATTTTGACTTTATTGGTTCGCTTTATTTTATCTTAGATATCCCGAGAGAAGGCAACCAGAAAAAAGAATTTTTCAAAAAATTAAAAATAATCTTTGCCAATATGGATCTTTTAACAAGCCTCGATCGCGAACTTACAATAAAGACAACGAAGAATCTGAGGTCAACGTTTTAGCCCTCGTTCAGAGAGCTCCTGAAACATCTTGCAGGAAAATAGACGAAGAGGCGGGTGTACCGAAAACCAAAGTGCAGAAAATTTTGAAAAAGCACAAATTCAAACCCTATAAATACAAACTTGTGCATCATCTGCATCCTGGTGATGCAGAGCGCAGATTGGAGTTCTGCAATTGGTTTATAAATATGAAGACAGAAGATATCGATTTTGAAAAAAAGATTATTTGGTCAGACGAGGCACATTTTACTAGTTCAGGGATTTTAAATAGACACAACACGCGATTTTGGAGTCAAGAAAACAACCATGTTATTTTTCCTAGGGAGCGTCAGGGCAGATTTGGATTCAATGTCTCCTGTTTTATTTTCAACCGAAAAATAGTTTACCAAATATATGAAGGAAATCTGAATTCGATTGGTTACGTGCGAATCCTAGAAGACGCATTAGGAATTTTGGATGATGTTCCCTTGGCTCAACTACATAGGATTTATTTCCAGCAAGACGGAGCTCCAGCCCACAATGCCAGAATAAGTCAAAACTGGCTTAACGACCATTTTCCTGGAAGATGGATAGGAACACACGGACCTGTTCGATGGCCACCACGATCCCCTGACCTCTCAGTTTTAGATTTCTTTTTGTGGGGTTATTTAGAAAACAAGGTTTATGTAAGGCGATACGAAAACTTAGAACAACTAAGAATGGCCACCGAAAACGCTTTTGCAGAGTTACAAAGACAGTCATTTACAATAGAAAATGCATTAAAAAGAATTTTTAAAGTTTGTCACACTTGTAGGACACATAATGGTCTACAATTTGAACAATATTTGTAGTTTTAATGAAATTATAATTATTACCTTTTACCTACTTCCTAATTTTTTCTGATGCTGTTACTTTGTTATTTCGTTAATAAATATTTGTTAACTTTTTCCATGGCTCCACAGCCACCTTCTCTTATTTCGATAGATCTGCTATGCCATAAATCCGTTTAAAGAAAAATGCATTTTTTCATGTTATTTATGAAAATAAATATGACTTATGGTATGTTTTTGAAAAGCTCTCGACACGAAGAATAAGATGAAAAAATAATATATAGGGTGTCCCATTTAAAAAATAGTAGGTTATGCCAATATGTCAAAAACTATGACTCTCAGCAAAAATCTGAGTACGCCACTGAATTCTACGTGAAAAAATCTATAAATACCAGCTGAAACATTTTAAATATATTTTACGATAGCTGAGTTACAGAGGGTGTCCGAAAATGACAAATTTTCAAAATCACCCTGTAGCACGGAAACTAAAATGGTTAGGGCAAATCTGTTTGCGGCCTCTTTAGTTTCATCGAAAAGTAGCACGGTGTCGCGAAAACCGCATCTCTCTATCTCTACTCATAAGCTGGAAACCCCGTAAAACCTACGAAAATGGGACACCCTGTACAATCAAAAATAGAATTCTGGAATGTAGAATGTATGTGAAATTTCACCAGTAAATCATATTTCATCCAAATAAATTATAAATTGTATCTCTACGAAATAAACATAGTATAGAATTTAATAATGGGCAATATGATTGCAAAAAAGAATGAATTCCAAACCACATTCTAGTTCTCTTCATGCGAAGTTATATTGTTAAGGACAGCTTTAACGATTTTGAAGATTAAAACCTTACATAATTTAAAAAATACCTACCTATGCTTGTTTTTATATTCACAAAAAGACAAGGATTTATTTCAAATACCTATTGTTAAAATACTCCCAAAAATGCCTAGATTAAAAATTTGGACTTACTTAACATAATAAAGAAGTATCGGATTCTTTAGTATACAAATTTTGGTTAAAGCTATGCTAACTTATAATATATAAGCACCACCATTCTTGAGGACCGAGCGACATCAATATATACATTAACAATCGGGAATTCAAAACGGTAAAAATGAAAAAGTATTGTTAAATTGAACTTTCTGTCCCTCAAAAACCCAGCAATCACAAATTGAATTTTTTAATCGGCAGAATTTCTAAAAAATACGAAACTAAGTTTTACCTTTACCTTCTTTTCAGCTTTTAAAATAAGAGCTTAGTTGTGTTTCAAAATATAGGAAAAAATTCTACAGGGTGAACTAAAATCCAGGTTTTGATAATTCGAAATAATGTTTTAAATGAATATTAAAATATAAGAAGGTTTTTCATTAGTGTGTAGAGCAATAATAAGTACCTAGTTTTTTCAAGATGATTTTTTAAAAATTTTATTAGGCCGCTATATTGGATTCATACCAAAATGTTACCGATTCATTTCTATGTAACATCTGATTTTTTTACAAAATTGAGGTAATTTGGATAATTACTTTCACTAGGTCACCATTTTGTTCCATCATATTGACTATTTACCAAAATAAAACCTTTAATTTTTGACCAAAATTTGAAGTCAATCGGGTAAGTAGTTTTTTAGCTATTGCGCAAACTGACAGATAGATAGACCGACAGGCAGACCAAGGGAATTGAGAAAACTTATTTTTTTTGGCATATAGAAACACTAAAACTTGAATCAATGTAAAACCTTAGAAGAAATTTTTTTTAAAATTACAGATTTTTTATTTGGTCGCCATTTTGTTCCGCCATTTTGAATTCGAATCACAATTTTACCAATTCGTCTCTATGATACAATTAATTCTTATACAAATCAATTTTGTAAGTTATTTATCAGTCTGAGTTTTTAAATATGTTATTAGGGTGCCATTTTGTTTCGCCATATTGGGTTCTTACTAAAATTTCACCACTTAATTTTTTCGTAATTCTTGTTTTTCATGCAAAATTTTAGATAAATTGGATAGATAGTTTTCGAGTAATACTTGTTTAAACATTCACTAGACCGCCGTTTCCAGGATATCCCCATAAGGACTTTAAGTTTTGACCAAAATTTTTCAATCGGGTAAATAATTTTTCAGCTATGCCCTAAATTAACAGACACTCAGATCGACAAAATTCAGAAAATATGATTTTGGGCATCTAGAAACGCTAGAATATGAGGATATGAAAGGGATCTTTTTAACGATTACAAATACATTATTTGGCCGCTATTTTGTTCCGCCGTCTTTGTTGAAATAATTCTAATAAGTAGTTTTTCATGCTGATTTTTTAAATAATTTATTAAGTCGCCATTGTGTTGTGCGATCTTAGTCTTTAATCAAAATATTACCAGTTGTTTTCTACGTGGTGGATCAAACCGACCCTCCACTGCGACTCTGTGGTCTATTGTGGCTCACACAACTTTCTACGTAACACTAGAATTCATATGTGAAATTTGAGATAAATTGGAGAAGTAGCTTTTTCGGAAATATTTTTAAAACATTTCACCAGGCTGACAAAGGAAATAAGGTTGTTATACTAGACAGAATAGATTATTTTGAAAGAGTAGACAATTTGACAAACTGGTTCTTATGATTTCATTGAGAAAAACCCGTTATCAAAAATGATAACAGAAGTAAAAAGTACCTTAAAACATTGTGTCCGACAAACTAAAATTTAAACTAACACATAGCAACCCACAGTTATCTAAACTGTATTGCCTTCCCAAAATCCATAAACCTGGGAAGTCCATGAGACCTACTGTTTCAGCTGTTGGATCACAAACGTACTATATTTCAAAATGGTTAGTAGAAGAATTCAGCAAATTAAATATCTCGTACGAAAACTTTGAGGTTACTAACTCGTTAGAATTCTTAGATAAAATTAAGAATATTCACTTAAAAGAAGGTGAAATTTTAATATCTTTTGATGTAAGCTTATTATTTCCTAGTGTACCCATACCCCTAGCTTTAGAGTACCTAAAAGAACTACTTGAATTCAATAATTTTAAGAAATGTATCTATGAATCACAATTTTTTTCAGTTCAACAATAAATATTATAAACAACTCAAATATTTCCCAAGGGTGTGGTATAGATACGTAGACGATATATGTCCTATTTTCGATACTAAAACAGAAAATTTGGACACTTTCTTAGAAACATTAAACAATAAATACCCTTCCATTAATTTTACGTACGAAAAGGAAATCAATGGGCAATTACCTTTTCTCGACACGTTAGTTATTAGAAATAAGGATAAATTAGAATTTGATATTTATAGGAAATTTACTAATGCTGATAGGTATATAACATCCGACTCATTTCATTGCCGTCCACACAAAAAGACAGCATTTCATTTCTTAACGCACAGGTTAGTCAATTTTCCTTTAAATAAAGAACGTTATAACAATGAAATGAATCGTATTAAAAATATAGCTAAAAGTAATGGATGTAATGATAATTTTGTACATAAATTAGTAAATAAACATAAGCATAAGAAAATGTTAAAAGATGCCACTACTCTTCAAGCACCTGAAGCTCCCAATGAGTTCCTAGTAATATCATATGATTTCAGATATACGAAAGGTCTAGAAAAAGTAGGTTTTAGGCCTACAAAATGGAGAACAGTTTTGAAAAATCTCCTTGGAAACTATAAAGACAAAGTCGACTTGAAGGAGAGGCGTGGCATCTATGATATTAGCTGTAATAACTGCGATCTAAAATATGTTAGGCAAACCAAACGCTCCATAAACATTCTTTTTAAAGAACACATGGCATATTTAAGATACAGAAGAACAGAAAAGTCAAGCGCTGCCCAACCTGCTTTGGAAAATAATCACCAAATAGGAATAAATAATCTTAAGTTAATTAAAAAAGTTCCGTGTGGAACAATTGCTTGTCAGACCACTCTGCACAAGTTATGAATTTTTCTATCAAACCTAAGCCAATTCTAAAAATTAATTACAAAAGATTTTACAATGAAAAAAATATAGAAACTTTTAAAACATACTTGGGTAGGCAGGACTGGCAGGATGTTCTACAAGCAGCGGACATAAACCAGGGATTCGATTCATTCACCAAATGCATTCAATACTATTTTGACATAGCGTTTTCCTTTAAAAAAGTAGACAAAAGCAAACAACATGAATCTAAGTCTTGGGTAACATTGGGTATAAAGATATCTTCTAAAACGTTAAAAAGTTTATTCCATAGAAAAATTGAAACTAAGTCAGAATACGACATAAACTATTACAAAATCTATAAAAAAGTTTACAACAAAGTAATTAAAAAAACAAAGCAATTATATAATGATACATATTTTTTTGCATCCGATAATAAGTCAAAAGCGACATGGACACTTATAAATAGTAGTATAAATAATAATAAAAACTCTAAAGTTACGATTTCTAGTATAAAAATTGAACAAGGGATTATATTGAACAATAAAAATGAAATTGTAAATTGCTTTAATCAATACTTCTAAATCTTCCTAGGTCACTTTCTGTTACTTTATTAAATCTCAGTGATGTTCCACAAAACAGATCACTTCCAACACAGTGTTACTGCAGCCTTTTAATCAATAAGAAATCATGACAAAAATTAAGAAACTAAAAAATAATACCTCTGTTGGGACAGATAACATACCATCAGCTGTTTTCAAAAAAGTTGCTAATACTCTACTACTTCCACTGTCATATTTAATTAACTGGTCGCTTATGGACGGCATTTTTCCAAACATTGTGAAAACAGCTAAGGTAGTACCTTTTTTTAAAAAGAGGGATGCACTTGCCCTTAAAAACTATAGGCCAATAGCCATCTTACCTGTACTTAGTAAACTATTAGAACGTATTGTTTATGGGATTAGACCGTGTCAAATTGGAATTACTATCCGACGTTTCGCCTTCGATTGCCCGAGGCATCTTCAGGGATCTTTAATCCCAAGAACAATGATTTCTTAATTCTTAGAGACTGTCAACGTGGATTTTTTTGGTGGCCGATCTACACATTCCGCGATTTCTGAATTTTTAAACAACGTGTACGAAAACGTAAATAATAAAAAGAAATGTATTGGCCTCTTTATGGACCTCAGTAAGGCATTTGACCTCGTTGACCATGGTCTTCTCTTGACAAAACTTTTTGAGCGTGGTTTGAGGGGTAGGGTGCATGAGTGGTTGCAGTCATATCTGAATGGTCGACATCAAGTTGTTGAAATTGATAAAACCAAATCTTCTGAATCAGACGTTAGTTGTGGGGTACCTCAAGGATCTGTCCTAGGTCCCCTTTTATTTTTAATATTTATTAATGATATTCCAAATATCTGTAACAACAAGAATTTTACTCTCTTTGCTGATGACAGCAGTTATGTGGTGGCCAGTAATACTTTGCAGGAAACTATTCGGAAAACTCAAAAAATGCTTCATATATTTTTATGAATGGTTTAATGCAAACAAATTGTATTTAAATGTAGATAAAACCAATTTTGTGAGCTTCACACCTCGAACTCGCGTTCTCAATGAGTCATATCTAATAAAAATTAATGGTAAGTCAGTACAACAAGTCTCGTGTGTAAAGTTTTTAGGCGTTCACCTGGATAACGGGCTTTGCTGGGACGCACATGTTGATGAGCTCTGTAAAAAACTGGCCACTTCACCCTATGCTGTCTATAGATTAAAACAGATTTCAACCACCGAAGTTATTTTTTCGTATTACTATGCACAATTTTACAGCCGCTTAAAATATGGTCTAATTTTTTGGGTTAATTCATCCCACTTAATTCGAGCATTCAAAAATCAAAAACGAGTGATTCGGACAATTTCTGGAGTGAGTAGTTTGGCCACATGTAGACCACTATTTAGGCGATACAGGATACTAACGCTACTCTCGTTGTACATTTATGAGGTGCTTCTATTTATTAAGAAAAATTTTCAAAAATTTTGTCAGAACACTTACTTTCATACTTATGAAACACGTGGCCGTTTGGATCTTGTGTATCCTATTCACTGTCTTAGTGTAGTCGAAAATAATATCTATTATATTGGAGCCAAAATATACAATAAATTACCAGATAATAAAATAAATTTGTGCTTAACGAAAATGTGTTTAAAAGATCTGTCCAAGAATATCTAATATCTCAATGTTTTTATAGTGTTCATGAATATTTAGAATCTTAGGCATATATGTTACACTTTGTATCTTTTAATAATTCTTCTATGTACTCTTTGTCAATGTATAAAATCCTATAGCCCTCTCTATTGCTTATTCGACAACGCTGCAGTCGGGTGTTTAGTTTATATCATCTGCTGATGATGCTACCTTGGTCAGCGAAACGCGCGTCTAGAACTTAACAAGTTGTGATGTAGTATTGTTAGAACTATTGTATTTTGAACCAGGCCGCTATTTTGTTTTGCCATCTTGGATTCGTATCAAAATTTTGCTAGATGATTTCTACATAATACAGTAGTGCCGCGTTAATCCGAACCCTGTTTAATCCAATGATCGCGGTAATCCGAACAACCGAGCATCTCCGATTAGAATTCGAGTCGAATGCGACTACTGACTTATTTTGTTTTTACTCAGTTTTGATTTGTTTGAACAGCAGTGTTCCACTAAAGTTTGATTTTAGAGAATTTGCCAATATAATACATAAAATAGACAAAGGAGACAATTACCTAAAAATTGCACGCAAGTTCGGAATCGGAAAGTCGACTATAGCTGATATTAACAAGAAAAAGCATCACATTTTAGAGTTTATAAGTCTCACTAAACGAGGAGCTGGAAAAAGAAAAATATTGAAAAAGAAAAGAAGGTTGAACGTTGCCATCTCCGGAGAGCCAATTACAGAAAAAGCTCGTTTTTTTTTATAGGAAAATCACACAGACTGAAGATTTTAATGCTAGTCGAGGCTGGCTGGACAGATTCAAAAAGCGCCATGGTATCAGAAAACTAAAAATTACTGCAGAAAATTTATCTAGCGATGAAACAGCAGTGGAGCCATTTAGACAAAAGTTACGTCAACTAATTCAGGACAAAAAACTTACACTTCACCAGCTTTATAACGCCAATGAATCGGGTTTTTTTGCATATGTTATCAGAACCAATACTAGTTGTTGGCAGAGAAACTTCACCTCCAGAAAGAAAAAAATGTAAAAATCGAATGTCATTTAGAGCATGTGCAAACGCTTCAGGAGAACACAAACTTTGATTATTAGTTATTGGAAACTCCAAGAAATCCTCAGGACAACTTGTTACTTCGTTGACAGCGCGATAATGCTTTAGCTAAGAAAAATTCAAAATTGAAGCAAAAGTATATGGTTGATTTTTTTGTTAAAGTAAATTAACATACATATGTATTTTGTACCTTAACTTTTTAAGAATTTTTGTTTATTTTAGTTAATAAATAAATAATGGTAGAAAAATTTCGCCGTCGCGGTGTCTTTTATTCATAAAAATTTAACCTTCGTTAATCCGAACGCCCCGTTAATTCGAACCCCACGATGTTTTTTAGGGTACGGATTAACGCGGCTCTTCTTCTTTTTATGCAACAATTCAGGTAATCCGCCATACCGGATTTGTACCAAAATGAAACCATTTCATCCCCTTACGACTCTTGATTGTGACCAAAATTCCAAACCAATCGTAAAAGTAATTTTTTAGCTATACCATATACGTACAGACAGACTAAACTGGAAAAACCTAAGAGGGTGATTTTTTCACGATTACAATACTTCCCTTTTGCAAAGGATATAAAAATAAAAATAAATAGATCTTTTTAGCTACGAGAGTAAGGAAAGATTATCCAGATGTCGAAACTAAATTTTGAATTGTCTCGATTTGCAATTTCGCCGACATTCAGTGAATAACGAATCAATTTCGAAGGTGTTTATAACGAGACCAAAATCGTCAACCTCGTCGCCGTTTGCAAACGCGTTTCCCGGAATACTTGACATAATCTAAATGGCGTGTCTCGATTTTAACAATGGCCCGATTAATTTACTCCTCGTTATCGCGGATATGTTTGGCACACATACGTTACCTGTGGAGACAAAGCGTTAATGGAGTCACTTGGTCAGTATTTTAAGCCAGTGGTGCCGTAAACGATTTTCAAAATGCCCTGAAAATGTATAAGGAAATATATTAAAGTCTGACGTACAGGGTGTTCCATTTTGGGTATTTTTATAGATAGAAAGTTTTTAGTATACAGGGTTATTCACGCAAACCGTTCATTAAAAGTTTTTGATGATGCCATTTGGATAAAAATTTCAAATTTTGGGATTAAGGTAAGGTCAAGGGGTAATTCTTTTTTGAAATATTTTCAACTTCCTGTCACTTCCGGTTTAACCGGAAGTTGGTGTCAACTTGCTTATTTTAAATAGAACACACTATATTTTATGATATTTTTGGATTCTACGAAGAATTTTAATGCTATTTTATGTAGCATGTCCTATACCTAGGTTCAAGCGTTCTTAAGATACTTGACCTTGAACCAAAAATGAGCCTTCGGGGTACGAAATTTTAAAATCTCATATTTTTGTAAGTTTTGAAGATATGATCTTCATATTTTGTAGACGATCGGTAAATAATCTTAAGTTTCTATTTTTTTATTGAATTTGTCTATTTTTATACAGGGTGTCCTAAATTCAACGGCAAACATTCACATTTTCAAAGCCGCTAAAGTCCGTTTTTTTAAATGGGACACCCTATAACTCTATGCACTATCAAAAGTAGAATTTAATTTTCTATCGAACTGTTTTAAGGTTCCCTATACCTATTCGTAACCATTTTCGAAATAATCAGGTTTTTATTAAACTATCGTATGTATTTGCTAAATGCTTACACCTTCCCGTACTAAGCCATGGAAAAACAATTGTTGTGCTTTTCTATTCAACATGACAGCTGATTTGAAACTTTTAAATTAAAATAAAATAACACTCAAAAGCTGATATTCTCAATTTATTTTATACTCGCGGAGAATGTTACAAAATATTGGAGAGAACGTGCCATGTTTTTAATGAAAAACGTCTTCATTTATCGCCAATAAACAAGAGAAAATTGAAGAGGATTGAAACGAAATTTTTTCGTTTCGGAAAAGTTAGAGTTATAAAAAATGTAATAAATTGTTTACATTATTTTTAACCATATCTACTAAGTTCGAGACTGTTCTAAACTTGTTTTAGAGAACTTAAAAATTATAGCAATCTGATAATCAACAATAAATAAATAAAATAATAAAACTGAATTATAACAAATGTTCTATATGCTGCCGTTTATTTCAAGACACATTTCAATTCTTCTTTGTACAGTTGCTGTGGCCCGTTGAATTTGTCCGTTTTCTAATTCGGCAAAAGCTGTTCATATCCTGTCCAGTAAATCTTATTGGTTATTTACTGGGGAAGCATAGACTTTATCTTTGATAAATCCCCATAAATAAAAGTCTAAGGGTGTTAAATCAGGCGATCGCGGGGGCCATCTCCAAGGGCCATTGGGACCAATCCAGCGATCTTCAAAAATTCGAGATAATTGGAGATAAACTGCAGCGAAATTATGTGCTGGTGCCCCATCTAATTGATACCAATAATTTTGCAGCTCACCAATAGGAATTTCTTCTATAAATTCAGAAACCGTCCCTCGTAGAGTTTCGAAATACTTATCACTGTTTAAATTCTCTTCATAAATACAGTACCGCACCTGATCATTTAATATTATACCGAAAACATTGAAGCTAAACCTCTCTTGAGAACGCGTTTCGCGTAAAGCGTGAGGATTTTCTGCTGCCCAGAAATGTTCATTTCTTCTATTTGTTATTCCTTCTCTAGAAAATTTCGCTTCATCGGTCCAAAATATTTTTGAAAGGAATTGAGGGTCCTCTTGAATTTTCAAAAACATGAATTCGCAAAATTCTACTCGTCGGACGGCATCACCAGGTCTCAAGGCTTGAACGTTTTGGAAGGAATAAGGGTGCATATGATGTTCGCTCAAGATTCCTTGGACAGATGAAGAAGAAATTCCCAAATCGTTTTCTGCAGACGGTATTGAACTTGGCGGGTTTGCGTGGAAATAACCTAATGTGTTTATTAGGTTATTCTCGGCATTTGTCACTAGTTTCGGAACATTTTTTGTAACTTTAACCTTGCCAAAACGCAAAACGTTCGTTTCAATCCTCTTGAATTTTGACTTGTTCATTGGCGACAAATCAGGATGGCGTTCATTAAACATATGACACGTTCTCTCCAAAATTTTATAACACTCTCCATGAATATAAAATAGATTGAGAATATCAGCGTTTGAGTATTCTTCCATTTCGATTTAGAAGATTTAGTTTATCACTGACAGCTTTCGAAAAATAACGCATACTAATCATCTGTCATATTGGATATTGGATCTCAATTGTTTTTCTATGGCTCACCATTGGAACATGTAAACATTTAAGCAAATACATACGATATTTTTATAAAACCCAATTATTTCGAAAATGGTTACAAATAGGTTTAGGGAATCTTAATACAGTTCGATAGAAAATTAAATTCTACATTTGCTAGTACATAAAGTTATAGGGTGTCCCATTTAAAAAAACGGACTTTAGCGGCTTTGAAAATGTGAATGTTTGCCGCTGAATTTAGGACACCCTGTATAAAAATAAACAAATTCAATAAAAAAAAAAATAGAAACCTAAGATTATTTACCGATCTTCTACAAAATATTAAGATTATATCTTCAAAACTTACAAAAATATGAGGTTTTAAAATTTGGTACCCCGAAGGCTCATTTTTGGTTCAAGGTCAAGTATCTTAAAAACGCTTGAACCTAGGTATAGGACATGCTACATAAAATAGTATTAAAATTCTCCGTAGAATCCAACAATATCATAAAATACAGGGTGTTCCATTTAAAATAAGCAAGTTGACACCAACTTCCGGTTAAACCGGAAGTGACAGGCAGTTGAAAATATTTCAGAAAAGAAGTACCCCTTGACCTTACCTTAATCCCAAAATATGAAATTTTTATCTAAATGGCATCATCAAAAACTTTTAATGAACGGGTTGCGTGAATAACCCTGTATAATAAATATAGTATCTCAACTGTAAGACAACTTATCGAAAATGTGAAAACTGTTTCTTATATAACTTTTCCTTAGAACTTAATTCCGCTTCCGGAATTAGTATACATGTTCAGGTCAAAAAATTATCGGTCCCTACTTTATTTTTTTAAATGGAACGCCCTGTATATTTATAGACTATAAAAATTGTCTATTTTTGTCTTTTCAAAAACATAAAAAGTGCATATTCTTTTTCTCAGAAACACGCAAATAAATGATAATTTGCTGAAATTAAATGCATAATGTAATAGTAGGCCATGAATAAAAAAAATGAACAATTGAAAGTTACATATTGTTAACGAAGAATTGGATACATTGCATATAGGTATGTTCTTATATACGGTAGAGGTTTTTAATAACAGTAAGTTTGTAAAAACTGTTTTATAGCATAAAGTAACAATCTAACAAACACAAAAAAATAGCATTGTTAAAAACAACAAGATTTTAAAGATGATGTTTTAAACGAACGACCATTTTCTCTAATGTAAAATTGGCACATTTTTGTTATTCTTTGAATACTTAGCGTTAAAAAGAACCATTGGTCTCATTCGCAGCTCTCGAAGGTCTGCTATGCCGTCATATCGTGTTTTATATACTTTATTTTGTATATAAACCCATATAAAAAACATTCTAAAATTGAGAGATCTGGAGATCGTGGAGGCCATCTAACAGGTCCGTTGGTACCTATCCATCTTTGAGGAAAGTTATTATTATGAAATTCCCTTAAGAGCCTAGAGTTGTGACTTGGGGCACTATCTTGCTGTAGGTACACAGCATTATATAGGGCTAATGGAATATTTTCGAGCATTTCTGGAATAACCCTTCAAGGATTTCTAGGTATCTACGTGCTGTAAGATCTCCTTCAAAAATCATATAAACCTATAAATCCTATATCTAAAATAAGACATTACAACCTCCTTTTTTTTATTTTATTTACTTTTTTTATTTTACGTTGTTTTACTCGGTGCTCAGATTCTTTTATTTCGGAGGCGTTAGGGCGTGAGTTCAAATAATTTAAACAATATTGTGGGCGCCAGGCCTAGAGTGGCCAAAGAGGTTGAGCAGAAAAGAAAAAAAACAAGATAGATACTAATGTACGCTAAGACACAATACTTAAGTTAACTTGTAATGTAGCTTCCCAAAACCTTCTAATTCCTGCAATGGACAGATTATAAATAAAAGAATGAAATACTAATGCAAGGAAATTTATTGTAAATTGTATATAAAATATAAGTATAAATATCACAGTGGTATTAAATGTTGTTCAACACAATCAACAGTAACAATCAAATAACCACATATGAGGTAAAACGATAACTACATTATTCATGAAATTAAATGTGCCAAATGAAATAATATTTATATCTTTAAGTTTAATATCTTGAAAGTACTGAAAAATTTTGATACATAAATTTACCATAAAAGTTAAATGAACTACCAGTAATTAAATATTTTGATTATTAAAATTTAAATTATGCAAAACTGATTAGGTGGAAGGATTGGAGTGAATATTTAAAGTATTAAAATTTTTAAATTAAGTAAAATGATTAGATGGATAATTGAAAAGAAAGAGAGAGGGCAAGGATACAACCTTGAATTAAATTTTATTTTCTTAATTAAGTTTTATATTTGTTACCAAATATTGTTGAAAGAGCATAGCATGAATGTTGCAAAAACCAGATTTAATAAATATTATTTTATAAAAACCTCATATGAGAGATGCAAATATTAGTATCATATACCGATATTGGCTGAAAATCACCGATAATAAGAAGATGGGCTGTAATGCAAAATATATTCAAACAATCATAAAACTATAACAGGTGGCTGAAAATCGCAGGTAATTTTAGGAAGTACTGCCCATTACAAAAAACTTAACACTTATGACACTAAGACATGGGTACCCAATATACACTCAACATACCTAATATAACTTATACTACAAAAACCATAAAGTCTCTTACTACATATAAGCTATGAGCACTTACAAAGCAATTATTTGAAAAAAAAAACAATAAGAGTGTTTTACAAAACTCAAATTTAATAAAATAAGCTAGAAGATGCAATGAATTCTTTACTCAAAATCAACTAATTAAATAAAATACCACAAAGTAATACTTTAGAGAGTTATAGGTACCGAAATTAGAATAAAAGTTTATAGTTACTGATTTGCAAATGAATTCATGAGAAACTATTTAGAATTAAATTGGTTAATGACTTAAAGTGACTTTATAAAGGTAATTATAGTGCGAGAAGGCTGAATAATTGAAAAATTAGCAACGAAAGATCAAATTTCTAATGTACGCTTAGGGTAAGTAGAACACCAGTAGTAAAGCTACCTTTTATAAGCTAAAACAAGGAAAGGTACTTATCTTTAGACTCGGTGTTGGGTTGGTTCCCTAAATGAAGACTTTCCTCAACGCTTCACAGCAGCGGTTAGCCTATAAGCTCAACCAAAAGGAGGTGGTCCTCTAGACGAGCAGACCGCAACGGAGGCCCCAAAACAGCACAAGCCCGTTCCAGCTACGCCACGGTAGTCCAACCAGAATCTAAGTTTCCAACCTCCTGCCTGATGTCCCTAAGTTGACCTGCCTAAGCCACTGTTCTTCCCACAATAAAAGAGTGATGTTGATTTTATTGTGATTGCGGTATTAATTAAAATATGCTCCTGCTGTAGGTTAAAAGGTCCTTGTAGTAGGATAAAAGCTTCTTGCAGTACGTTAAAAGCCTGAAAAGATAGAGAAATGTGCTGAGTACCAACCCACGTGGCGACTATTCCATGAACCATCTCCCTAGCAAGATTTTCTAATAATTTTGAATGACTAATTACCTGATGTTATGGCTTTGAGTAGTCTTGAAGTGCTTTCCAATCCCAATTAAGGCTTCATAGAATTCGCCGATCAGTAGAACTTCTTACACGTCGTGTAAAATGGCGGCACAAAAAAACTATGAGAACTAACACTTCATTATTATTCTGCAGAGAGGTAGTAAGAGAGGATCTCTTTGTTCGGTCCAAAGGTTTTATAGTCCTAACATAGCGAAAAAAATGATGTATCCTGTTCCGGTACATGGTAGCAACCTAGTACTCTCGATGACAGAAACCCTCGATAGACATTAAAAAAATCACTTTATCATCCCGAAATGTCTCAAAACATCTCCCTTTGCTACGGAACACCACCACCGATCACCACTAACGAGACAAAATCAGCTGATATAACCTCAGACTTTGAAACCCCTGACATAATTTGGAAATAAAACATAGGGTATAACGGGTTGCCTGTAGTAAGGTGTCGCCAAACAACGATCTCGGATTTTATTAACATTAGGGACTTGTCGCGTCGCACAGTGCTTCGAGTAGTAGAGATTATTAGACAAAAATAATACGACTTACCTCTGGCGGTCATAATACAATTTCTGACAAAATTGTTATTTTTTTACTTAGGCGAAAACATTTTGCACATAATTTTCTAAGTTAATCACATACAGGATGTCCAGAAAAACTTACAACTAAGATTTGTAACATTGACATAGAGGGTCAAAAAGAAAAATGTGCGTTTATAAGCCATTGTAACTTGTTTTTATTATAAAACACAAAATTAAAATTTAACAAACACTATTTAAACTACACTAACACTTAATTACTAAAATTTTTAAACATAAAATAAATAACAAACGTTAAACTCAGAGCTAATTATTAGTCCGAATCGCTTTCATTGCTTAATATTTCAGAAACATTGAATTCCAAATTTAAATCTTCTGAAACAACTAAATCATTTTTTTAGATATTTATTAATTTCATTGTTATATTTGCTAGTTTTCTGTTTCATAACTTTTCGGTTTATTGATAGTAAGGGCTCTGATGTCAGCAATAATATGTTCATCAAATCTTTGTTACAATTAGTTCGTGATGATTTGCGGGTGTGAGATAATCGGTTTTTCCTAACTTCCTTGTGCCTTGCTTCTAAGGCGTCTTCTGACAGTTGTCCAATAGGTAAGTCGAAAGCACTTATTATCTCACACCCATGAATCAAGACTTTGTGGACAGTTGCAGGCATATAATACCAACTGTAAGAATTTATATACAAATTACGAGTTTCCTGTAACAAACTCCGAAACTTTTCTAATTCAACATGGTACCCGCTAGCCAATATCCTAAGTATCAACGAAAACTTAACAATAAGTTCCTTGTCGATACTTGTTATCTCCGAGCTGAGATCGGGATTAAAAAAAAACGCCTTGCGGTGTTTCCATCATTTGTGGAGCCATATCCCGGTTTTGGCTTATCCACAATCAGTCCCATCTTCGATTTAAATTCTGACTGGATACGTTTTTTATTATTTTCTACTATTTTTTTATTTTCATTTCCTTCAACCCGCCATACTTTTATTGGGAGTCTATACGCAATATGCAAAAGGCACTCAAAAAAACGTATCCAGCAGTGAAGTGTGGATAAGCCAAAACGAAAGTTTTCCCTATTTACAGACCGATTGACAACGTTTTGGTGGTTCATTTGCTTTGGGGTGGCTCCACAAATGATGCACTTGGATGCTGAGTTGGTGCCGGAAAGAATATTAGTTACACTACCGTCCATCATAGTGAAAATTAATTCGAAAGTTATATTATAAGTTTGATTGTGCATATTTATTGTCGATACTTTCAGCAAATTGATATTTTTTATCATTTTTTGCTCTTCCAATCGCACTAACTCAGCATTTTCCTTAGCAAAAATAAACTTTATTGGTCGACAAAACAAGGTCGAGGAACTTGTCATATTTACCCATACATCCTCATTTGTGCAAGTATTAATCAATTTTAATGGCACTAGTGCAATTAGAAAGATATATTCATCCGTATGTTGGTCATTACCGAACTTCTGCTTATATGTGCTATGCCCACTACTGCCATCAAAGCCCCACTTACAAATTAAATTTAATTCTTTCCCACTCGGTACGCTTGAAACATTTAGAATACTGTCTGCGGTTTTATCTAGAAGATCTTGTAAATTTACTTCAGAACTGACTTCATCAGTATTAATTTGAGACGGCAAAAGTGCTTTTTTTGCAATGTTTAAAGCGTACAAACTTGGAAAGCAATCCTTGTGCAAAGCATTAACTACTGACCTTAAAGCTAAGTATTTTCTTTCGGATAAGTCTAGGTCCAAGCACAGGGCTAAAGCCTGATGTGGTGTCAAAACCTTATCTAAGGAATCTTGATTATTAGAGCTACCAGCCAAATTAGCAGCAAAGTTAAGCTCAGCTTGAGATCTGCTTTGTATTAAATCTAAGACGCGTCTTTTTTTTGTTTTTGTAGAAGCTTCCTCAAAAGGGATGGTGGGTCTTCCTCGAGATTGACTTGATCGTGGTTGCAACGCCAACGGTTGTAAGTCAATCCGGTAAGTGATTTTGCATTTTCGAAAATAGATTTAAGGAAATTTTCAGCGCGCAGCTCATTTAATCGTTTGACGGCAATGTTCAATTGTGAAATGCAGAAATCAATTTCTAGGTTACTTGACTGAAAAACTTGAAACAGGATATCAGTAATCAAAAAATTTTTTTAAATGCAAAAATTAAAAAAGCAAATTCAAAATCGGAAAGGTCTTTTAGATACCCCTTGGCCATGTGTATAGTATCTGAGTCTAATTCTGGATTTTCAATCATGTCTTAAAAAAGTAAGGTTAGTCCTTCCCAATTATTTGCAACAAAAATTAGAATTTTTGATCGAGAATACCACCTTGTATCATTTGCTTGCGGAACTCGTTTTTTTATTATTTTGTCAAATATAGATGTGCGTTTGTACGATTTATGGAAAAAAGCAGGCAAACTTTTCAAAGCTGCCAAAAAGATTCTGCTTTCCTTAATATAATTTGAACCCTGTTGTAAAATTAAATTGAGACGATGAGCAGCACAATGAGTGTACATTGCTTGAGGGGCATCTGATCTTATTCGTGTTTGTAGAGCGCTCAATTCTCCGGCCATAACCGCAGCTCCATCATAACATTGTGCCACTAATTTCCGTTTAAAATTTAACGGTTTCAAGATTCTTACAATTAAGTTATAGAGTGTAGAATCCTCATTTATATCAAAAAAGCCTAAAAAACGTTCTTTTATTTCGGCTAATTTATTTACATACCTAACAGTTACACAACATTGGGCTTTTGCAACTATATCCGTCGTATCATCTACAATTAATGAGAAAAATGTAGCCTCCGATATTTCTTGTTTAATAAAGTCTCTCATATGTTCGTCAATACAAAATATTAATTCATTTTGAATAGTTTTCGATTGTCCCGTAAATACACTTTTCTCTTCTAAATGCTTTACAAGTTCGGTGTTACGTTTAATTAAAAAATTAAAAACTTCCTTAAAATTCCCTCTGTTAAAAGAAGATTCGGATTCGTCATGCCCTTTAAAAGCCAGTTCTTGTTTTCCCAGTAATATAGTCGTATCTGTAAGGTATGTCAAAAGCAAGTGGTTTTTCCTAACATCTTCATTGTACAATAATTTAGATAAACGAGCATTTTCGATTAGTGCATCTTTAATTGTAGTCATATTTTGAGACAAACGTACAAAACCTAAGGTATTTTGAATATGGTCTTTAGACCCTTCATGCATTTTAACCGCTCTAGAAAAATTTTTAAAATCAACGTATCCATCAGAAGTCCATACTGTTTTTGTTTTTCCCAGTATTAAACAAGGCCAACAATATAAACGCTGCTTAAAAACACTTCCACAAATCCAAGTGTGTGTTTGATACCATGACGTTTGAAATGATCGTTTATATTGTCGACCGTCTTTTTTATCACTAGTTAAGGTACTTATCTTCGGCATGGGTCTATCTCCGCGAAGAATTTCTTTTTTCTCATCCTCGGGACGCCTGGAAAATGCCGTTGTCAATAGTGACATAACGATATCGTGAACTGGATTCATAGTTCACACGTTTCGTTTATTTTAAATTTTAATCACTAATTCATATAAACTACTCTATCAGTCTATCTACTCAATAATTAAACTAACGCAACGTCAAAAATACTTTAGATAGAGTAACACTCGACACAGACTAAACGCGCGACATTCACGAAATAATACTATAAAACAAACACCAAATTATTGCCGAATAATTTCAATATCCACCCACTTCCCGCTCAATCTCAAACCGTTACCGGTAACAGTCAAATACGAATACCCCACACGCCCACGCAAATATCAACAAAAACAAAAACGGCTTGCATTTGGCAGCCGGATGCGCGATTGTCATTTACCGATAAATAATAATTATTTCCATTTATATTCAATCTGTGCTAATTGCAATAAAAAGAGATGGAATGAATCTACATATGTAACCCGACCCTTTTCCCTCTTTCTCAGACTTATTAAAAATCCAAATACCATTCAAGTGTCCGAGGCGCAATTTACATCGCCGCGTATAGGTAAAGTCGAATAAAAAAGAAATGATATTGCAGTTATTGGACATTGTACTGTTGGTTAGTAAAGTAAAGTGTTTATTTATGATTTACGCATATTTGATGAAATTTTCATAGTGTTTTTTTGGACAATTTTCAGAGAATAATGTATCAACTCGGAAAGAATTAATTTTGAAAATAAAAATGTATATTTATAGGAAAGCGAGTGAGGCGGCGCCTCAGTTGCCTCATCTGACGAGCCGCCGCTGAAATTTTTCATAATTTTCATACGCTGCTATTATTCGAAGAAATTGATAAATATCAATTAAAGAAAAATACCAAAAGAACGTTTATAAACTGCTTTATAAACCAAAAGTCGATCGAAAAACCGATGAGAGACAAATATTTTGACATTTATTTTTGTTTGTTGTCATAAACAATAGCCACGGCCTACTATTAAATTATACATTTCTTTTCAGAAAATTGTTATTTATTATTATTGTTATGCGTGTTTCTTAGAAAAAGTGCATACTATTATATATTTTTGGAAAGCTAAAAAATAGACAAATTTTATAGTCTATAAATATATAGGGTGCTTTATAGAAAAAAAAAGAGTGCGATAACTTTTTGTCCTGGCCCTGTATACTAATTCTGAAGGCGGAATTGTGCTCTACGGGAAAAGCTATGTAAGAAACAGTTTTCACATTTTCGAAAAGTTATCTGATAGTTGAGATTAGTTCAATTCAGCCCTGTATCTTAAAAACTAAAAGAGCTATGAAAAGTTAGTTTTACTGTCGCGAAAACTTCAACTTTCTATCTATAAAAATAACGGAGATACCCCGCAAAAGTACCAAAAATGGGCACCCTGTACAACTCGTGGCCTAGAGGATTTATGCGAGAAAAAATACCCATCGAAAATATTAACGGTCCCGACGAGTCGAATAAACAAGGAAATATATTGAGTGCAACCACACAAAGCGATGTGCTTCTGTTTTTATACGTCTTACCACCCGTTTCCTTCAGACGACTCAACCCAAGATCCGAGGGTCGGAAATTGTACTAAATATAGGTTAAAATATAAAAAATATACTTTTTTGTTTTAAAAAAAATTCTCATTTAAAAATATATATTACAAGTTTATTGGCCATTGTAGATCTGTACTCAGTGTCACCCAAAATATTTTCTTGTGACTAAAAAAATGGCCCTCACCTATTCTTATATATATATATATATATATATATATATATATATATATATACAGGGTTATTCACGCAACCCGTTCATTATAAGTTTTTGATGATGCCAATTACATAAAAATTTCAAATTTTGGGATTAAGGTATGGTCAAGAGGTACTTCTTTTTTGAAATATTTTCAACTTTTTAATAGAACACCCTGTATTTTATGATATTTTTGGATTCTACGGAGAATTTTAATGCTATTTTATGTAGCATGTCCTATACCTAGGTTCAAGCGTTCTTAAGATATTTGACCTTGAACCGAAAATGAGCCTTCGGGGTACCAAATTTTAAATTCTCATATTTCTGTAAGTTTTGAAGATATAATCTTCATATTTTGCAGACGATCGGTAAATATTCTTAGGTTTCTATTTTTTTTATTGAATTTGTCTATTTTTATACAGGGTGTCCTAAATTCAGCGGCAAACATTCACATTTTCAAAGCCGCTAAAGTCCGTTTTTTTAAATGGGACACCCTATAACTTTATGCACTATCAAATGTACAATTTCATTTTCTATCGAACTGTACTAAAGTTCCTTATACCTATTCGTAACCATTTTCGAAATAATCAGGTTTTATAAAAATATCGTATATATTTGCTTAAGTGTTTACATGTTCCAATTTTGAGCCATGGAAAAACAATCGAGATCCAATATCTAATATGACAGATGATTAGTATGCGTTATTTATCGAAAGCTGTTAGTGATAAACTAAATCTTCTAAATCGAAATGGAAGAATATTCAAACGCTGATATTCTCAATCCATTTTATATTCATGGAGAATGTTATAAAATTTTGGAGAGAACGTGTCATGTGTTTAATGAACGCCACCTTGATTTGCCGCCAATGAACAAGTCAAAATTCAAGAGGACTGAAACGAATTTTTTGCGTTTTGGCAAGGTTAAAGTTACAAAAAATGTTCCGAAACCAGTGACAAATGCCGAGGATAACGTAATAAACACATTAGCTTATTTCCACGCAAACCCGCAAAGTTCAATACCGTCTGTAGAAAACGATTTGGGAATTTCTTCTTCATCTGTCCAAAGAATCTTGAGCGAACATCATATGCACCCTTATTCCTTCCAAGACATGCAAGCCTTGAGACCTGGTGATGACGTCCGACGAGTAGAATTTTGCGAATTCATGTTTTTGAAAATTCAAGAGTACCCTCAATTCCTTTCAAAAATATTTTGGACCGATGAAGCGTAATTTTCTAGAGAAGGAATAACAAATAGAAGAAACGAACATTTCTGGGCAGCAGAAAATCCGCAGGCTTTACGCGAAATGCGTTGTCAAGAGAGTTTTAGCTTCAATGTTTTCGGTATAGTATTAAATGATCAGGTGCGGTACTGTATTCATGAACACAATTTAAACAGTGATAAGTATTTGGAAATTCTACGAGGGACGGTTTCTGAATTTATAGAAGAAATTCCTATTGGTGAGCTGCAAAATTATTAGTATCAATTAGATGGGGCACCAGCACATAATTCCGCTGCAGTTTATCTCCAATTATCTCGAATTTTTTCCCCAGTAAATAACCAACAAGAATTACTGAACAGGATACGAACAGCTTTTGCCGAATTAGAAAACGGACAAATTCAACGGGCCACAGCAACTGTACAAAGAAGAATTGAAATGTGTCTTCAAATGAACGGACAGCATATAGAACATTTGTTATAATTCAATTTTATTATTTTATTTATTTATTGTTGATTGTCAGATTGCTATAATTTTTAAGTTCACTAAAACAAGTTTAGAACAGTCTCGAACTTAGTAGATATGGTTAAAAATAATGTAAACAATTTATTACATTTTTTATAACTTTAACTTTTCCGAAAAAATTTCGTTTCAATCCTCTTCAATTTTCTCTTGTTCATTAGCGATAAATGAGAATGTTTTTCATTAAAAACGTGGCACGTTCTCTCCAATATTTTGTAACATTCTCCGCGAGTATAAAATAAATTGAGAATATCAGCTTTTAAGTGTTATTTTATTTTAATTTAAAAGTTTCAAATTAGCTGTCATGTTGAATAGAAAATCATAACAATTGTTTTTCCATGGCTTACTATGGGAAGGTGTAAGCATTTAGCAAATACATATGATAGTTTAATAAAAACCTGGACTTTAGCGGCTATGAAAATGTGAATGTTTGCCGCTGAATTTAGGACACCCTGTATAAAAATAGACAAATTCAATAAAAAAAATAGAAACCTAAGATTATTTACCGATCGTCTGCAAAATATGAAGATTATATCTTCAAAACTTACAAAAATATGAGATTTTAAAATTTGGTACCCCGAAGGCTCATTTTCGGTTCAAGGTCAAGTATCTTAAGAACGCTTGAACCTAGGTATAGGACATGCTACATAAAATAGCATTAAAATTCTCCGTAGAATCCAAAAATATCATAAAATACATGGTGTTTTATTTAAATTAAGCAAGTTGATACCAACTTCCGGTTAAACCGGAAGTGACAGGAAGTTGAAAATATTTCAAAAAAGAAGTACCCCTTGACCTTACCTTAATCCCAAAATTTGAAATTTTTATCTAAATGGCATCATCAAAAACTTTTACTGAACGAGTTGCGTGAATAACCCTGTATATATATATATATATATATATATATATATATATATATATATATATATATATATATATATATGAATGTATTGGCCAATAATTGTAGGTCTATATCTACAACTTGTGATGACTAAAATCAAAATGGTTCTCATCTTCATACAGTCTTAAACAGAGAAAGGCCATGCGTGTTTTTATTACACCTTTACTTATTTACATATATGTTGTATATGTAAATTTGTAAAATGCACAAAATCCAGCCTAGTTGCAGTGGCGGGTATTCAGATGAAGTAGGTGAAGTGCTTCTTCACCAGGAAAAATAAACAAGCAAACATCTAACTACATTTATTATATATCTCTTAAAATTTAAGTTTTTACATTCATTTATTCACCTAATTGGCAAAAAATAAACTGTACATCTCGAATAAATATTTTACTTGACCGTTGGCGGCATGTCTTTTTTTATACTTTCAATCGAACTTTATTATAACAACTATAACAGTGGCGCAAACCGCTTCGGCTTTGCTGTAGGTGCTATTATTAGTTTACGATGTTCCTACTGATTGTTCAGGACTGGAATAAATTAAAAGACGTCTTTGAATTTATTACAAACTGTGACAAATCTGATGAAAAATCAATCCGCTTTGCGAAGGATTTTTAGGTGAGATGAACGATTTTGAATTCACGTTTCTGGCATACTATTTGACGTTCTTCAAAAAAAATCGCTTGACATTCATTTTTGCATATCCAATATAAAACGCTGTCGTGAGGCGCTTTGTGAAAAAAGAAATGAACATTTTTCCGATATCATGTTTGATAAAGCAAATTCTATTACAGAAACGTAAGCTTACTAAGCTTTCACCTGAAGAAATTAGGGCTAAGTATAGAACCATTTTTTATGAAACATTGAACCATATTTTAATGGAAGTGACATCAAGATTTCAAGACTGTGAAAAACTTACATTTTCAGTTTGGCTGGTTCTGCTAAGTTTTCCGAATATAGTTTAAATTTTCCGACTGGTCTGTTTGAAAACTTGTTACAGTTATTTGGGGAAATATTTTCAAAAAGTTAACGACTTAAAATTGAGCTTGGTCTTATTTTTGCCAATGAGAGTAAATGGAATATATCGCTGAAAGAACAAGTGAAAAAAATTAATGAAAATAAATATATTTTTACCGAAGCATATAAATTGTTTTCCCTTATTTTGACAATACCGTCGACAAGTGCTTCAGTGGAAAGAAGTTCTTCTTGCTTCAAATGTGTAAAAACTTATTTAAGAAATACAATATCTCAACAAAGACTTACTTCTCTAGGCAATATTTCAGTTCAAAAGGAATTTCTGGAGGAGATTAGGGCAACCCATCCATTTTATGAGGATGTTATAAATAAATTTGCTGCTATGAAGGATAGGATAATTGATTTAGTATACAAAATTTAGGTAAGTCTTAAAAAAATATTCTGCCCCCTCCACATATAAAAAAATTCTGGAAAAAAAATTATTGGGATATTTTCTTGCTTCATTTGCATTTCACTTACTTTTTCACCCGCGAGCCGCCATTGCCCAGTTGTACCTAAAAAAAACCTAGGTAGTAAATTTAGTACAAATTTAATAAACCGGCAACAATCTTTTAACAGACGGAATGGTGGAATTTATATTTATATTTAATTAAATATTTCCCGTTCTGTTTAATTTTCAAAAGTTCAACCTGCTTCTGAGCTAACAGAATTGGGGAAATTTAATACGCCGCGCCGTCTCGCGCTTTAATCTCCGATGTATTTAAACATAATCCTTATAAGTTAGTTTTCCTGTTTTGTGTTTAGTGAAATAAAAATGAAGAACAATAAATTTTATTCACGTAAATTTGATAAATTCCTATTCAAAACGCATAGTTCGCCGAAGGGGAAAGGAATACAATAAGAATTAATAATGAAGTTACGCTAAAGTACAGAAAGAGATCCTAGACTATTTGAGTCTTATAGAAGAGTAAAAATATTGCATTTGACTTCCTTATTAACAATGACGTTCCGCGATTGCACGTGGAATGAACCTTTTCTCTAAAATATAACAGAATTTATATTAAAATTGTATAGGTAGTCTTTCATGGAGTACAAAAGAAATAAAATCTATAGCTTGAAAACTATTAATAATTTGAGCAAATTATTTTACTCGTCGACGTCGCCACAGAGGGTAAAATACCAATATTAGGAAATAAAAAGTCTATTTTTGTAAAATAGAACAAATATTATATTTTGTGATTGAAACAAGCTTTAATTTGTAAAAAGCAGTAATAGGTAACTATTTTATTAAATAAACTACTAAGTTATCAAGAATTCTGAGGTTTTTTTTTAATTATATAATATGTATACACTTTGAAAATTCAAGTAAAACTGTGCATTTACTAATAACAAAAGGTATATTCAAATAAACTGTTTTTAATTCGAATTAATACTAGTATTATACTAGAATTATGTGTTTTTTCTTTATACAGTGTGTCTGCTTAAGTTCTCGCCATATGGAAAACTTTCTTATTATTTATTTTACGGAAAATAGTTATTCTTTATAAAAAGTTCTGCATGGAGTTAAAGCTAAAGTTCAACCATCAGATATTAATTTTTCAGTCATATACAATGTTTTTCAAAAAGTATGAATTTGGCTCAAGAGTAAAGTTCCTTTATTTGTAACAATATCGAAAATTGTTATTGAGAAAAATTGATCGGAACTAAAAACTACGTTTGAATATGCAATGCGAACTTAAGCAGACATACGATACAGGGTGATTCAAATATAAAAAATATTATATGACAATCAGACGAACAATATACAACACCGTTATTTAGAACAATATCAAAATCTAACCATGAAAGAAAAATGTTTGCTTTGGAAAAATCCGGACAAAGTTATTATGTTATCAATATAAAAAATTATTTAGTGCATTTGTTTTAAGATAATATTCTGACTATTATTTTCGGAATAGTAAGTAAGGTATCGCTAAATTTAGATAGAACTTAAGTTTTCCTCATCAGAAATAGAATCATTATTTGATTCTGACAAAGAACTGGAATCAGTACCATGATAGGGAAATGAAAGAAGTGTAAGCACATCAGGATCTATTGACCTTTTTTTAAAACCATGGATAGTGGTTTTTTTTTGAGAGGCTAGATATTATAGGATCCGACGAAAAAAGTAAGGAATGCAACAAATCGGTCATTGTTTGTTCTCTAGTTTAAACTTATTTTATTGTCGTAATTTTATAAATATCTGTATTTTAAACTTTATAAAGTCTACAGATGGTTAAAATAATATTTAAAACATTTAAAGTTACCTTAAAAGCTTTATGAATAAAATAATCAAGATGCTCTTGCCTGCCGTGTCACACGCGTGACGTAAGCAGCTGACATACCTTGTATTTGTTGTATCATGCCACATACCACATTTAAAGGTAATCGGGTAAGTACGTAAAAGTTGGTCAAATGTTAATTAAAATTTGTCCAAAGCATATACGTCAACATTGTCAAGTTAAATAAAAGGTTATAAAAACAGCATTTATTGCAATTTGTTGCAGCTGATTTTAGTGTGATTTGATTAACCGAATATATCTCAACAGTATACCGGTCGATTTAACTGTAATTGAGTGTAATTTGACAATAATATGCTTTACCAACTTAAACATATAACAAAAATACTATACTTCCCATCCTGAAGGGATGTGGAAGTAAAATATATAACAAACGTTTGGTTATATAAAAAATACTAGATAATAAAATGTACTTACTTTGCATATTTACCATACTATTGTTGCAAAAACTAAATTACTTTCTAAGCTCACAAAACAAGAACCTGATTTTGACGTTAATTACCAACAAATAATAGAAACTATTTGACGTTTAATATACTTACTATTTTTCCAGAGCCTAGTATAAAATAAGTTACCCGAAAAATTGAAAACAAACAAATATGTTTGTAGGGACATATTAAGCATTCAATGATGCATTTGAAGGACAAAAAACGTAATGTTCAATATTTGACTTTTTATTTTCTAATTTTGGATTTTTGCCTTCTGTGCGTCGGCTCGATTTCTTCACTTAGGAAGATCCATGGTAATATCCATTTTATTGCATAATAATGTTTAGTCAAGTCTAAAAATAAAATACCCAAAATATAAATAAAAAATTTTGCAAAAGTTCTTTTCCACTCTTAACTTTTGGTTCAGACTATCTCAAAAAAAAAAAACGGGTTCCATACACTGTAAAAAATATATAATATTTTGAGTGGTGGGCAAGATTCCGATTTTGAAATAAATCCAGCAATGATAGCGAAATTTAAATTTCCACCAATAACACTGGTCTGCGACATTTCTGAGGTTACGATTTTTTTGGCCGACTTATTATTATTTTTACTTACAGAATTCAGAAAAATAACGATTTTCAGGTCAAGTTTTCGTTCTATTGTAAAAAATTAATATTAATATACTAAAAAAAAATTGGGAATTTTCGCAATTATTGGCAACGCCGCTCAAACAGTTTGCCACGATCACGTGTTTCGATTTCGCCGGTGTAAACAAGTAGGCGGCAGTCATTTTCGAGCTATTTGAGCAGTAGTACGTATTTTAATTTGTGAATTTGAACTAATTTTCTTCAAAATGAACAGAAAAAAATGTAAAAATGACCCAGACAGGTTCTGCTACATATGTAGGCAAGTTACTTTACCAAATCTTAAGGCAAATATCATGTTTTGGCGTGAAGGAAAAGATCATACGACTGACTGCTATTTTTGTATGACTAATCTAGAAGATAAGAATGAGTAACAAATGAAATTTATTTTCCTAAATTAAAATTCCTTAATTTTACTTTTAACATGTCAAGTACCCTGATGTGCCATCTGCCATAAAGCCTGTCAGCCATGGTCCGGAAGTGTCCATTCCAGAACCACCGGATACATTTACCGATTCTTCTTCAGATTCTAATGATGAGCAGTCAGATGAAAATCATATATTTTTTGAAGACACCTCTGAATTAAATCACCCGAAGCCCTTTACGCAAGCCGAATTAAACGATCTTACGAGAGATTTATGCCTGTCTAAGGATTCTGCCCATCTGTTAGGGTCTCGCCATCGTGAAATTCACTTACTAGCTCCGGGCACTACATTCTACGGGTATCGTGATCGAGAGGAAGAGTTCTTTTTGAAAAAGTGAAAAACACAGCACTAGTTTTCTGCAATAACATCAAGGGTCTCATTGAGGCTTTAGGCTTAAAACAAGTCTACAGGTCCTGATGGTGTTCCTAACAGAGTACTAAAATTTTGTTCTAACACCTTATATCTCCCCCTATTTTACATTTTCAACAAATCCCTAACTTCCGGAGTTTTTCCAGAGAAATCCGGCAGTAAGAATGACGTAACAAGATACAGACCAATCAGCATTCTGTCGGCAATCCCTAAATTGTTTGAACAGTGCGTTGAAAAAATTCTGTCGAATATATTTCTTCAGATTGTGATCAGTCAACAGCATGGGTTCACAGCCGGTAGGTCTGTTGACACAAATCTGTTTCTCTTTACAAATTTTATAAATTCATCATTTGAAAGCAGTGCAGAAACTCATGCAATATATACTGACTTCATTAAAGCCTTGGATAAAGTAAATCATAACATCCTTCTTTCAAAGCTCTCTAGTTATGGTGTTTCTGGATCCTTACTTTCATGGATGAAATCTTACCTTACTAACAGAATGCAGCAAGTCAAGATTGATGGATATCTATTTTCAGGTTTCCATGCATCTTCCGGTGTACCTCAAGGCTCTCACTTGGGTCCCCTTCTTTTTAGCTTATTTATCAACGATTTAGGATCCTTGCTCTCCTCAAGTTTTCTGCTTTTCGCTGATGACATGAAATTGTATCGTCGAGTGACGTCCACTCACGACATGATTATTCTACAAAATGTTTGCAGTATTACTTAAATAATGTCCCTTTATCTGAAGTTTCTGTTATAAAAGACCTTGGCGTATATTTATATACTCGGTTAATGTTTACTGAAAATTTTGAAGTGGTCATTGGTAGGGCTAATAAAATGTTGGGCTTTATAAGAGATAGAGTCTTTACAAGTATATGCGCTATCAAAATTCTATATACATCACTAGTCAGATCCGTTCTTGAGTCTTCATGCATAGTTTGGTCACCTTACTATCAGACCCACATCAATAGGCTCGAGAATGTGCAACATAAGTTTATAAAATTTGCAAGGTACAACTTTTCCAGAGTGGTGTGTGTCTCAGTGATGACTTACTTAGACTTAACTACTCTAGTTCGTTGAAGGGAATACTTTGATGTCTGTTTTGCCTTCAATATCTTTAACTACCACATAGAAAACTTAGGATGTCTTCAGTGTTTTTATTTACACATTTAAAATTACCGGACACGAAGTAAGTCTCTTCTGCACATTCCATATTGCCGAGCTTGGTACTTATTATTTAGTCCAGTTAATAGAATATCTGCTAATGTAAATAAATTCTATGAAGGTCTTGACTTCTTTAATTTGTCGCAAGATAGATTCAAGTCTCAAGCTAAACGAATTATCTTTGTTTAGGTTAGGTTAGGTCTGTAATCTCTGTATAAACTTCAAATGTATTTTTATACGTAAATAAATAAAATATCTAGCGAATACAGGTTGTTTATTGATTTCTCGAGCAGAAGTTTAAAGGCAGTACTCTTGTTCAATGGCAATAAAATTTCTTCTGTTCCAGTAGGACAATCAATACAGATGACAGAAAGTTATGAAAACGTGGAACATTTACTGACTTCCCTGAAATATTGAGACCACAATTGGAAAATAGGTGGAGATCTAAAGGTACTATACTTGACCTTAGTTATATAAAAACGGTTTTAATAAAGACTCTTTTGCCTTATTTCCTATGAATGGTATTAGTAATTTACAAAAATGCTATAGGCCTGTAATGTCAAAGGAGTCTTTCTAGAAGTTTTAACCTTAGTTTCTTCAATCAGAAAAATTAAATTGACAGTAAACTTTACTAGTTAGAAACAGGCAATTTTGAAAGAGGTTTTATTTATTTTCAGGTTATATCTCTATTGCTGGGCTTACAATCTGGCTATTCAAAATACCCTTGCTTTCGTTGTCTATGGGACAGTCGAGACGATAAACAGCACTATGTAAAACGTAATTGGCAACCAAGAACTGGCTTACAACCTGGCTAACATGTTTTATCACATGCTTTAGTGGACCCAAAAAAAGTACAGCTTCCTGCATTCCATATTAAACTAGGGCTTATGAAAAATTTTGTTAAGGCTCTAAACAAAGAAGGACGTGCTTTCAGGTTTCTTAATAAAAAATTTCCAAATATCAGTGATGCTAAATTCAAAGCTGGAATTTTTGACGGCCCTCAAATCCAAGAACTCATGAAAGATGAGAAGTTTGATCAGAGTATGGAAGGTAATGAAAAAAGGTGCATGGTTGGCATTTAAATCCATCAACGTGTAGTTGAAGACCTATTGCAGAGCTTTCAGTCTCTTGGAGCACGCATGTCTGTAAAAAGGCATTTCTTAAGTTCTCATCTGGATTACTTTCCAGAAAATTGTGACGATTTTAGCGAAGAGCAAGGTAAACGTTTTCACCAGGACATTCGTGTAATGGAAGAGAGGTATGAGGGCCTGTGGGATGTAAATATGCTGGCAGACTACTGCTGGTGCCTAAAAAGGGATGTTCCAGGAGCCAAGCACATACGCAAATCTTTGAAAAAGCCTTTTCGGCCTCAATAATTTTTTTGTAAAGAATTTTTATGTCATTAAAACCTGGTGTTAAATAAATGCATTTTAATTTTTCATGTTTCAAATTTTTTTTTTAATTTTTTTTGCTTTAGCAATATTTTTTTAATATTTACTGATGGTAAAAAAACTTGACCTGATATCAAAAAATTAGCTACATTTCTGGAATCAGCACATATTAATTATTAAAAAACAGTTATAAAACCTTTGACCTCAAAGAAAAATTATTTTAACGCAGACCAGTGTAATTAGTGTAGATGTAGAACGTAGATTTTCTGCGTACAGAAACATTCTAGCAAATCGAAGACGTAATCTTACCACGGAAAATTTGGAAAAACATGGTAATTCATTCTTTTAAACATTAATAACAGTAGATATGTGTAAGAACAATAAAATATACTATATAAATAATAAATAACTAACATTACAATTGTTTTTCTTTTCTTTCCTTGTCTTATGAATTGATTTTTTGATTAATGTACTTATTTGATGTTTTCTTGATAATTCTTTGTGCTTTTTGAGCAATTTTTCTTTAATATTCTTGTGCTTTTTTTAAGCGCTTTCTTCTAATTTGTCTGCCCTTTTTGTCCGGTCTCTACTTAATAACCAACTTCAAAAAAGGAGAAGGTTCTCAATTCGATCTGTATGTTTTTTTTTATATTTGTTGGCACAGATGGTATAAACGGCTTGGCCGATTTTAATGAGTCAAACACAAATTATAGAGGACGTTTCTTTGATATTTGAAATCTGTTCACCCGTTTTTTTTTGTATTAATAATATAAAAAAACAGGTACACTTAAGGGCGATAAAGGCAGCGATTTTTATAATTAAATTTACATTTTTTAATAGTGCCGTTTACTTCTCTATTCGTGTTATATTATATACAATTGATATATATATATATATATATATATATATATATATATATATATTAATAGCAGAAATATATAATTTCTGCAGGTGCAAAACGGCCTACAAGAAGAATTGCTTTGATTATGTCACAGGGTACCCTCCTGCGATCATGATTTCTGGGCCTTTACCCTCATCAGGCAGGCTTGTACCCAGGGAGATCTGAAATAACAGATTGCTCGATATGACAAAATCGAAAACGAAACGTCTATCGTACTGAAATAGTACTACATGCTAAGTATAACACTTAGCGCCACCTATTGGGGCTCCGGTGGTTTCCGGCTGCAAACCCATAGGAATTTGGCAAAGTATGCATAGCACCATCATACGGAGAAGATACTAAAATCAATAAAAATGCGCTTTCACACACCTTTATCAAAAGTTCTTGGCCGGAAAAGATATATGTAGAATAGCAGAAATATATAATTTCTGCAGGTGCAAAACGGCCTACAAGAAGAATTGCTTTCGATTATGTCACAGGGTACCCTCCTGCGATATGATTTCTGGGCCTTTACCCTCATCAGGCAGGCTTGTTTTAACAGATTGCTCGATATGACAAAATCGAAAACGAAACGTCTATTTGATAGTACTACATTAAGTATAACACTTAGCGCCACCTATTGGGGCTCCGGTGGTTTGTGCAAACCCATAGGAATTTTATGCACTAGCACCATTTTACTAAAATCAATAAAAATGCGCTTTCACACACCTTTATCAAAAGTTCTTTTATTAGAATAGCAGAAATATATAATTTCTGCAGGTGCAAAACGGCCTTGCTTTCGATTATGTCACAGGGTTTGTCATGATTTCTGGGCCTTTACCCTCATCAGGCAGGCTTGTACCCAGGGAGATCTGAAATAACAGATTGCTCGATATGACAAAATCGAAAACGAAACGTCTATCGTACTGAAATAACTACATGCTAAGTATAACACTTAGCGCCACCTATTGGGGCTCCGGTGGTTTCCGGCTGCAAACCCATAGGAAGCAAAGTATGCACTAGCACCATCATCGTAGATACTAAAATCAATAAAAATGTCACACACCTTTTTTTTGGCCGGAAAAGATATATTTGAAATATATAATTTCTGCACATATAGTATAAACGGCTTAGCCGATTTTAATGAGTCAAACACAAATTATAGAGGACGTTTCTTTGATATTTGAAATCTGTTCACCAGTTTTTTTTTTTGTATTAAAAATATAAAAAACAGGTACACTTAAGAGCGATAAAGGCAGCGATTTTTATAATTAAATTTACATTTTTTAATAGTGCCGTTTACTTCTCTATTCTGTGACATTCGAAAGCACTTTTTATGTTATATTATATATTTCTGATATATATATCTTTTCCGGCCAAGAACTTTTGATATATATATATATATATATATATATATATATATATATACTAAAAATTATAATATTCTTAAAAATATAACTTGTAAAAAAATCACTAAAAAGTGAGAAAATTCGCTAAAAAGTTAAAAATAATATTTTATTTATTCCTTAAGACATTTTGAAGTCGACGCTCAAATAATTACTAATTTGTAATAGTTTATATCAAAAAAATATAGACCCGTCGATTTTGTTTTAATTATCATAAAATCACATTTATACCTGCAGCCCTCCAAAATCTTAAATAGAAAGGGAGGTCGAGTGAAACCTCCTTTTTGAAGGTCTTTCCATTACCTTAAGCATAATAATAAAATTCATGTACTTTAGTTCAGTCGTTGAAGAGATTTATTTAAAACTTAAAGTAGACTTTAATACATCAGATTAGTGGAGATCAATTAAAGCATGAACTTTGCCAGCAAGTGTCATAAAAAATATACTGAAGAGGTTTTTTTTTTAGTTTACGCATTTTTATCTCTTATGACTAGGCTTAGGATAGTTATGCATTTAAAAATCTAAAAATATGCTCGGAAATAAGCACTTAAAAACGCATTTTTTATCGGATCAAAAAAAACGGAAATAAAGCAAAAGTATAGCAATTAAAATATTATATTATTTACACTTCAAGGTATCCTTAAGATGCTATTTTTGCCAGTAATTATTACATTAATACAACTGTATAATAAAAGTATTTTTTTAAATAAAATTTTAGTATATAGCTAACTAAACAAACTAAATAAAGAATAAACCTGTTTAAAATTTATTGTTTACGTCAGGGGTGCTCAAACTTAAACTGCTGGCGATCTACCTCAATATTTTTAGACTACTTACGATCGACTCTGAGAGGCTGCAAGTATGTGTGATGCAGGGTTGTCATACATACACGATACATACACCCTACCTACCTACCTACCTAGGTCGGGTGTATCGTATCATATATAGATATTAGCTTTCCGCACAATATACATTATTTTAGTCAAGGTTTGGGTTAGGTGTAGTTAGGTTCTTCTCTACAATATCAATGAAAAAACTCATGGTTATTCAAAATTGCGAGTTTATTGGTTGTTACAAAACAAAAGATTTACATATGGTGTTAAACTTAACAAAGGAGTGACTTTGGATGTTGAAGCGTGGCACTGCATGTCCTCAGCATACTTTTCATAAAATGGTACGTAACCACTGAGTGCCAATCGCAAGCATGATGACATATGATCATCAGTTAGCCGATTGCGATATTTTGACTTAATTATCTTCATTTCAGAAAATGCAGACTCGCACAAGTAAGTTGACCCAAACATTGCTGTCAGTTGAAGGGCGATTTGCCTTAGATTCGGATATTTATCTTCAGATATAAAACACAAGAAATTTGTATCAAATGCTGTAGCTTTGAGATGTATATCTGATATAATCTGCCTTAACTCATTTTCAACAGAACATGAGTTCATGTTAAACTGACTTGCTATTTCAGTAGCTAATTCCTCAATGTTTTTACATGAAAAAGGATAACTCATAAATGATGCTACATTTGCCAATTTACTACAATCATAAAAACGCACTTAGAATTGTCCCAAAATATTTGATAATTCAGCCTCATACGTATCATAATTCAATTGAGGAATCCTTGCTTTCAAAGACGGAAAATGATTTAGATCCTTTCTTTTCAGTTGATCTATCATAAGTTTCTTTTGAATGCGTTTACTGCCCTAATCATCTCAATAACAGTGTTTCCTTTATCTTAAGGCTCCAAGTTAATGGTGTTTAAGTGCATTGTGATGTCAGTCAAAAATGCCAAATCAGTCAGCCATTTTTCGTTTTTCAACATCTGAGTGTCGTCACCTCTTTCGTCTAGAAAAGCTGTTATTTCGGACAACTCTTGAAACCTTTCTAGGAATTTTCCGCGACTCAACCACCTGACGTCCGTGTGAAGAACTAAATCAGTGTGTTCAGCTGACTCCCTATCTTCCAACTGCAACTTAAAGAGCCGCCGTTGCAAGCTACGTGCACGGATGGAATTTTTTTTGCAATGCCCATAAATTCCTCTGTGTTGAAAACTTTTGAACAAAAAACTTGTTGATGTATAATGCAATGGAGTGAAAAAACTGAAGGAAAATCTTCATTAGCTCGACACAATGCCACAAAACCGTTTTTGTTTCCAGTCATTGCTGGTGCTCCATCGGTTGTAATGCACACTAATTTATATATTGGTAGCTTGTAGTTTTTTACAAAATTGAAGAAAACGTCATATATATCTTCGCTCTTCCCCTTCGGAGGAATGATTGTCAAAAATTTTTCCTTAGCCAACATGTTATTGAATACCATCCGAATAAAAATACACAGCTGGGCACTGTCTGTCATATCGCTGGATTCGTCGAACTGTAAAGAAAAGTATGTACATTCCATGATATCATTTTTTAGTTTATCTACCATGTCCTGACTCATGACTTCAATACTCCTTGTGACAGTCGGACGAGATAACTGATGTTCTCTAATAGCAGACATGATTTCTGTTTTATTTTTAAAATCTTCAAATAAAGTCTCACACGCTTCAATAAATGCTTCCTTCACAACCGATCCATCTTCGAATGGTTTCTTGTGTTTCGCCAGTATATGAGATATTTTAAATGACGTGATCGGGGCAGCTTTTTCAAACAAGATATCAAATCACGTACTTTTCGTTTTCTTAATTCATTCTGTGGCGGAAAATTCTTTTCATAGTTTTTATGAACCGTTTTATGATGCCTCTCTAAGTTACCACGCTTTGGTATTGCAACTGACGCACGACAAATAAGACAAATGCACTTATCCTTCACCATACAAAACAAAAATTCTTCGGCCCAATCGTTATTAAAATGATACGTTTTAGATTTCTTCGCTGCACTCATTTTGTACTATAAACTTTGTATCGACGTAGCATTGCCATCAAGTTGCAATTTAGAATGACTCCAATTCCTGCAGGCGCAACATTTATATCGGCGTGAACGAAAGTCTCGAATGTTCCCGTCAAACGCGCCGCCCGAAATTTCTAGAAAAGCGGCAAGAATAAAAAACGCGGCTTTTCTTTGACAAGTACCGCGTGTTCCTTTGATAAAGCCGCCTTTTGCCGCTAGCAGAGTGTTATTTTATTAAGTAATAAATTTTTGTAGTTTAGTTAAGTAACTACTTATTAAAAAATTTTACTTTAAATCTACTCAAAAAGCACTCGCGATCGACAGTTTGAGCACCCCTGGTTTACTCTATTCAACAAGTTGCGGTTACATTTTATAACTATATAATGTAACAAATTATCAAATTCAAATTTTCTTCTATTATCTGACAATAGTACTTTACACTTAGAAAATACTCGTTCAACATCACAAGATACAATTGGAACATTGAATATGTTGATGATGAAATGAAATTCAAATCGCTGTTTATTAAAAATTGTCCATTATCTGGATTCAATATCTCTTTATTGTCCAAAACTGCACTAATATTTTTCAAATGTTTGTAATCAATATTTTTTTGTAGAATCGTAGCTTCTACGCTTTTTGACAAAGAAAGTCCTTCACCAATTTTTTTATAGTATCAGACAAGCAAGAAAAATTGATTTTAATGTAAATCAAATCCTCACGTACATCTTCTTTGCGCAAAACGTTTTGTGCTTCTTGTATACAATGTGAGTATTCCGCATTAAATTGGTTAACTATATTTTTTATTGCCTCGAAATCTTCTGCGTAATAAATGGCAGCGTTTGTCCAAGTTCCCCATCTAGTTACAATTGGTGATGGGGGCAGGGCGATGTTTCCTGCAGTTTTCCTAAATTTTTCTACGCGAGTCGGAGCTTTTAGGAATACTTTTTTCACCGAGGATAAAACGCTCTAATTTGTTCTGCAACTCGATGAAGTCCATGGGCAAGACATGTGGCCTGTATCATTTTAGGGTACAATATTTGTAGACCACTCATTGCTTTACACATGTATGGAGCAGCATCTGTAATTGCCACTAACACTTATCGTATTTAATACCACCGGGCCATAAAAGAGTGAGAGAGTCGTTGAAAAATCCAGCAACAGTTGAATAATTTACTTTGTCTAGTAAATATGATATATCCCTTTCTGCTTCTACACCCAACATACCAAAAACAAAATCAGCAACACATCTCTGTTCCACATCAGTTAGTTCATCTAGTGACACCTATATACTTTTATTTTCTACTTTTTCCCGCAACTGTCTTATTGTACAAATCTGGAACATAGTTTTTCCTCAATGTGGATTCATGTGGAATTGATGTCTTTGTGTACTGCTCTAAAAATGACTTCAGGGCAAACTTTCACGAATTGTTTTAATACCGCACTTAATGAACGCTTTTCTTTCGGCATATTGGACAATGTTCACGCCACAATGTGGAAACTAAACTGAATTAAAAAATGATTTCTAACATTCTTAAAACGTGCATATTTATGATTTTAAATCCGTGGTAAATCCATAGATTTTAAAGAACAGATGTTTTATTGGGTAACTATAACAATTTTAAGAAAGGATGGGTAAAACCCTTGGCCTGCCAGCAACTAGACATTTTTTATTATTTTATTATTATGGATTATATTTGAAATACATCAAATTTGTCTTGGGAAATAAAAATATATTCGGACAAATTAGAATATATGCATTTTTTCTGTAATAACTGCAAAATATGCATTTAAATACAAAAATTGCCAAAATATGCATTTGCATATGCTTTCATGCAAATGCATATATTCTAAGCCTACTTATGATTATTTAAGGATGTCAAATGTAAAGCCTAAAAATAAATAAAACTGGATTGGTTTGATTATTTTTGAGACATCTTCAACGTATTTTGGTTAATACGTATTGACGGTAAGTTATTTATAACCAAACTAGTCTGTTTATCATTTTACCGTTAAAAATAGCGATTTGAGCGTTGCTATCGTGTTAAATTCTTTCTTGAAAAAAGATAAGAGAAGAGATACCTCTTACTGATTTGAAATAAGAATTTATTACATAGTTGGCAATTGGTATGACCAAACTTTGTTGTTAAAATACCTTTTAGCGCTTTTTAAATTAACCATGGCACACAGCACGGTTCTTGATGGAAATTTATTATCACTAGTTTAATAAATAAACAAACTATATTTGTTTATTAATTTTCACTAATTTATTTTCGTTTGACAACTGTTTCGACACATGGTGTCTTTTTCCGAAACCAACGTAAGACTGATGAAAAAGATACAGTGTGTCGAAACAGCTGTCAAACGGAAATAAATTAGTGGAAATTATTAAACAAATATAGTTTGTTTATTTATTAAATTAGTGAAATGATCGAAATATTTTTCGGAAATAATCAGCGCTATAATAGAACATTACAAATATTCAATGAGCGTCACGAGAAGAGCAACGTGCATCGAAAATATGTTCTGGAACTTGTGGCTAAATTTCGGGAAACTGGATAGGTGGCTGATAAAGAACACAACATTCAAAATCCCATAAGGAATGAGACAACGAAAGCGATGGTTTTAGGGCAAGTTTATGTAGATCTTACGTTAAGTACCCGCGAATTGGAAACTGTATTTGGTGTTAGTCGACATAGTATCTAAAGAATTCTTAAAGCCCATAGTTTCCATGCGTACAAAATACACCTTGTGAAAGTACTTAATGAAGACGATTCTGATCGGCGATTATAATATTATGAAGTTATAAGTGAAAGAATTATAAGCGATCAAAATCTTCTATTCCACACTTGCTTCTCTGATGAATGCTCTTTTTGCTTAAACGTCATATGGTAAATCGTCATAGCTGCCGATATTGGTCCGATTCTAGTCCCAGAATTGATCATGAGGTACACCCCCAACCACCATAAAAATTAAATGTTTGAACTGGTATTTTTGGCGATCATATAGCTGCTCCTTTTTTCTTGCCTGGAAATTTCACAGGTGAAATGTATTTACAATTATTACAAGATGCCATAGAGCCAGTGTTAACAACAATAATTGAAAATCAGAATGATCGGGGTACGTTGACGATAGGTTGATGTTCCAACAGGACGGTGCCCCGCTACATTATGCAATATTTGTTCGACAATATTTAGCTCAAACGTTTCCATGTCGATGGATTGGAAGAAGAGGTTCCATTGAATGCCCCCAAGATCACCAGGTTTATCACATCTGGATTTCTTTCTTTTTTTAGTTTTTAGTGATTTTTTTAAGTCGGTTTTATTTTTTTTAATATTTTCAAATATGTGGTTACAACTAGGGTTGCCACCTTTTTGCAAGGTGAAAAAAGAACATTGAACCTAAAACGGGAGGGAGAAGGGCAGCGGTCGATTATGCCGCGTGCGGCCCGCCGATAACAAATAACTACTTTGAAAAGCTTTGATATGATAAATATGGTTTAAAATAAAGCCTAAACTATTATTTGAGATTAAACGGCGTTTTCTAAATAAGGTTCTCGATTCTTAGCAAAAAAATGTATTTATAACATGCTATTGCGTAATTAAATTTGATAGAATATTTTTTATTAGATCTTGCTGCCTCCAAAACGGCATTATTATTTTTTATAGAGTTATAAAATTCCTGGCAACCTCCTTTCAAATTAAAATAAATTAATAATTCTGAACGGATTAATTCTACATAACAAAGAGTTATGAAAAGGCAGATACACCTAACAAAAATGAAATTAACGAAAAAACGAGAAGAATTTGCCATTTTTTTGGTGCGTTTAAATTTAAAAGATCGTTTTCAATTTCTTGGTAGCTTTCAGAAATCTGCATCACCTCAACAAAAAGCTGGTTCACGTTGATTTGGATTGTTAATTTTTTCGACAATCTCCTCAAAATCGGAAAATAATGGAAATTTAATTTGCCGACCACACTGTGCCAACTATCTTCAGAAAAATCCTAAAGTCAGAAGCAGTGTTATCGTGCGGGTCATACGATTTATCAACGATAAACTTTTTAAGTTTGTTTTTCTTTTATTACGTGTAATCATATCCTCCATATAAAATGCGGAAGATGAATTAGATAGACCTATGATATTTTCATATGAAAAAGAGGATAAACATATAAATACCAGCATTTGCAAAAATCTTTGAGCGATGTTACTTCAAAGTCAGATTGACAAGTCAGTGACAAAATGAGTAACAGAAAACAATTTTCGGGTTTTCTGCATCCACAAGTGAAAAAAATGGTATTAAATCTAGTAAAATATTACGAAAATGAAAATTCACTGGCCAATATCCAGGAGACAGTAGCAAAAGTGCTTGGAATCGATATAAGGACTGTGCAGAAAATTGTGCATGAAAAAAAGCATAATTTACTACCGAACAAAATTAAGAAATTTACACGAAAAAAGCTAAAGACAGAAAACTTAAGTGACAATGTAAAAATGGATGTTCGTAATGCAATTTACGATTTATATATATATCAAAAATTAACATAACCCTGCAAGTTTTAAAAGAAATCGTTGTCAAAATTAATAAAAATGTTGGGTTTTCGATATAAAAAGGACTGTAATCGAAGATTTTTGTGCGAGTTGCCACATATAGCAAGTCAGCGTATCCGGTTTTTAGAGAAATACACGGAAAATGTTAATTCAAAATTTAGAAAAGTGGTATTTTTAGACGAGACTTGGATATTTTCTAACGGAAAAGGTTCGAAATCTTGGCAGGACGAGTCTGTAAAAAGCGTCAAGAGAAAAAAGGGATGTAGGACGGGAAAACGGTTCATCATTTTGTATGCAGGTTCTTCAACAGGATTTCTCTCAGGGGCAAGTTTACTGTTTTCTTCAACATCCCAAAGTATGGACTACCATGATAATATGAACTGTGAACTGTCTGAAAAGTGGTTAAAAGAACAACTGATTCCAAATTTAAATGCTCCATCTTTAATCGTTCTCGACAATGCATCTTATCATTCAAGAATCTTAAATAAACAACCTACTTCATCCTGGAATGATGACTGGCTAATAAAACAAAAACAAAATCCTTTACCCAATATGCTGAAACTAGAACTTCTTTTAATGGCAAAGTCTACTAAAAAACCAACAATATATGCCGTAGACGAAATATTACGGGAAAATGGACAGGACAAGGTTTTACGACTGCCGCCATAATATTGCCAGTTTATCGCAATAGAATTAATATGGGCTGAGGCGAAATCATATTACCAAAAACACGTGAACGATGGTCTTACACCAGATGAAGTGCAAATTGTTAGGCAAGATTCATTAAATTATATTACGCCGGAGTACTGGAAGAAATCTGTGGAACATACGGAGAAATTAATATGGGATTGGTGGAATCGAGAACGAGTTCTAGATGTCGAAATAGCACCAATGATCATTGAGGACGACTCAGAAGATGAGGGCTTTTTAAGTGATGATGATATTTTTTAGTCTATAATATTAAAAAGTTTCTGAAGGATTATATTAGTCTTTGACGTGTATAAATCATAAATTGCATTATGAATATCCATGACCTTTGGACCCGCACGATAAGACCGCATTCGACTATACCATTTTTCTATGTATTGGATAGGTCATTAATAAAATGCAATGAAATAACTTTCTAGTTTATTTCTGCTGGTCGCGTTAAGATATTTCAACTTGACTTTGGTTTCAAAGCCATAAAAAAAGTTAACGGGCGAAGTCACGGATAATCGGTGCAGTACTGTGCTGCTGGCTGCTGCAGATAATTTAATTAGGGAAATTACGTAAATAAAAAGAACATTCTAGGACAAAAAAATTATGTGATGTGGGTTTGATATCACGTAAGTAAGCCCGAATATTTAATTAAATAAATCTTCAACCTAAAATGACATTTTTGAACAAAATTCCGTTCCATTCCACAATACTAAAGACAATAAAAATCTGACAAGAAATATCTTTTAGAAATCTATATGCTTCGATGATCGCGGCTCTGCTCACAACAAGGCTTTACAGTTTTTGCACGGAGCATATTTTTATTATAAGCATCCCGACTTTGAACAACGATAAAAGGCATTAAAATTCAAAGAGATATAGGGCACTCGATCTTGTTGTCTAGTTACAATTCGAGTTGTGAGGCTGAATTCGGAACGGGGCGCACTCTGATCAAGAAAGAATAGAGAGGATGGGAATATTAAGAGTAATAACCGTTGCGATATAGAATACAGGAAAAGTACACTGTTCGAAAAAGTTAAGAATTGAAATTGTTACCATTTCAATATTTCGAAACTTTTTCCAACTTGTATACAAGATTTGGATAGCCTGTTTTTTTACTCTTTGGAATAAGAACGTCTATCAAAGTTATGTGATAGTTATTTACCTAATAAGTTGGTACTTTTCCGCAAGTGACTGTAGTTGAAGGCATTTACTAGGATAATAATAATAATATCAATATCAAAATGTTAAAATACTGCACTCCATTTATAGATAAATATATCACACACATTATTAACTGCTGCATAGAGTCAAATTATTTTCCAGATCAATGGAAAATTTCCATTGGAAAACCCTTGACAAAGATTAAAAATCCAATAAATTTTAATGATCTTAGAATTATCAGCATTCTACCGGTTCTTTCTAAAATTTTCGAAAAAATTTTGTCTAAACAGTTATTTCACTATCGTATTATTAATAATATTATACCAGAAAGTCAGTGTGATTTTAGAAAAGATTTCAGTACATCGGTGGCTTTGGTAGGTTTAACAGACGATATAATTTGTGCTATTGATAAAAAACTGTATACTGTATTAATTCTCCTAGACTTTTCGAAGGCTTTTGATACGGTTAACCACGCACTTTTGTTAGCATAGCTTAAATATCATGGATTTTCTTAAGCATTGATTGATCTAGTTAAATCATATTTTTTAAATAGATTTCAAAAAATTGCTTGCAATGACGCATTTTCAGAACAAGTTCAATACTCAGGTGTGACACAGGGCTCCATTCTGGGGTCGCTGTTTTTTATTATCTATACAGCTGATATTTTGTGTTCATTAAAACACTGTAAAGTTCAAGCCTACGCTGATGATACACAAATATATTTTCACTTTAAACATTCTGATTACGAAGATGCATCCAATTTAATAAATGGAGATTTAAACTTATTAAAACAAATTTCTTTAGAGCACAACTTAAAATTAAATCCTTTGAAATCTTGACTAATGCTTTTCGGCCCAAAAAGCAATAAGCAGTTTTTGAATGAGAATCTAAATATTTGTCTCGATGGAGTCAGGCTCCTAATGGTTAACTCTGCCAAAAACCTGGGTATATATTAAATCTCTAATTCAGAAGTCATACTTATCTTTAAAAATATTATACAATAGTAGACATATACTTGATTTCTCTTTACGCAAAATGCTTTGTGAATCACTTGTTTTATCTAATTTTAACTACTGTGATTTTGTGTATGGACCCTGTCCTGATTCAACGGACAATTCACGTCTTATTTTGGATCTAAGAAAATATGACCATATCTCTCATACATTTAAGGAGCTGAATTGGTTGAAAATGGAGAACCGTCGAACACTTCACTTGGGTAATTTTGCCATGAAGATCTTAAAAAACTCTGTATTACCTTTGTCTATAAGAAACAAGTTTATATTTCGTGTAAATGTTCATTCAAGAAATGTCAGATCTATCAATAAGATAACGGTACCCCGTCACCAGACTGCCGTGTTTCAGAGGTGATTTACTTACAATGGTATTAAACTTTATAACTCTACCAAATGAACTTACTTGTTTTGAAGAAACAGTATTTAAAAAACGTTATAAAAGTTATTTATTTGCTCAGTGCCAACCCCAATAAATATTTTATATTATTTTGCTTTTTCACACCCTTATATAACGAAACTTCGTCGTTCTGGTAAATTATATTATGTACGTATATTCCTATTGTTTTATATAGTGTTTTGTAGAATTAATATGATGACTCCCGGTTTTTTTTTATAATTTTGTTTTAAGAAATTAATTTATTGTAACATTGATTGACATCTGCACTCTGTAATAATATATAATTTAGGCAAATATACATTTTTTGTAACACGGTGAGTTAAGGTTCAGTAGAGTAGCCTCAGGCTAGACTGCGCCTTGGTTCTACCGTAAATTTTGATATTGCTTTGTAACATAAGTGTTGAATTTATTAATAAAAGACGTTTATTATTATTATTATTTCCTGCACGTGTTAGGTTTAACAATTTACTAAATTGAAGAAAACTGTGTTTTATGTATGAGAATAAGTAAAAGGCGTGTGGTAAAGTAACTATACCGAACAAGTGTGATTTAAAAGTTAAATTCCCGCATTCTATCATTTTTTCGTGTTTCATGTTTCATGACCATGCATGAATGAACATTTAGCTAAATAAGTTCTAAACGGTACATAACATCGAACAAACCTAAGAGACCAAAAAGTTACAGAACAGAATAAGGAATTTAAATTTGTTGTAAAAATGATCAATGGCATCGCAGTAAAAATTTCGGGGGGTAAAAGTGGAAAAAAAGTCACCCATTCGATTTTTCTAAAATATATTATAACCCTTTCTAAGGCATTGCACACAGCATACAATATATCAAATTTGAATGGCTTATCTCGAGAAATGTACGAAGCCCATGAAAAAAAAAGTACATTTCTAAATGGTTTTCCTTAACGATCCTCTTGTTATCTTAGAGTGGTGTATTATTTGAGGTTAGGATGCAGTAAAAAACACAAAAGTCTTTTTTAAAATTGTCGACGTTTCGCAGCTTTATTGTTGCATCCTCAGGACACATATATGAACTCTATATCCTGCATAAAACCAATTTTATCGTGTGCCCTGAGGATGCAATAATAAAGTTGCGTTAAGTGGACTATTTAAAAAAGACTTATCTTTTACTTTATAGTCACCGCAAATAATACACCACTCTAACATAACTACAAGAGGATCGTTAACGAAAACCATTTAGAAACTTAATATCTGGGAATTATCTACCGTTTAACGGAATATGTAAAAACTGCTAATATGGGTTTCATACAGGACATAGAATCTATATATGTGTTCTGAACACGTCGACAATTTAAAAATGACTTGTGTTTTTTTACTAGATCCTAATTCCAAATAATACAAGACTCTAACAAAAAAATTAAAACTTTAGCTTACTGTTTCTCAAGAACGAAGGCTTTTCGGACACATATGAAACACATGATATGAACTTTTAGCCCTAAAATGAGTAAAAAAATGATGTCTTGCATTTTTAGCCATCATTCACCTTGATTAACTCCAGTGGCGGCTCGTCAGGGTAGGCAAGGTAGGCGCCGCCTACCCTTGAATAATCGTGCCTAAATACTGCCCAAAAAATCTAATATCTCATATCAATTAAACAATATTTAACCGTTTAACATCACAAAATATACGAAAAAACCCGTGCGTTTCCCTTAGAAATTCCTAACATTTAAATAAACATCGATTACATGCGAAACCTATGTACGTTTAGAGGCGATATATCCCAACCGCCTAAATTTAGATGTTCTGTACGGCAGCCAGCCAGCCCACGAAAACGCACATCGCCGACGACCAGCGACCGACATACAGAGAAAATCACGCGAAATAAACTACTACAGTAGGCGAAACGATCGTCCGCCTTCGGCAAATATTTGACGTCTTCGCATTGGATTCCAATATTGTTCATCTGGCAGTGTTGCCAAATTCTCGAATTTTCACCTGAACTGCTTTACGTTTTTAGAAAATATGCATATGCATAAGGCTACCCACTTTTTCATTTACGAATGCGGGACACAACAAATTTTAGTATGCGTTGTAGGCGCGTTAACCATATTCTAAAATTCTTTATTTTCAGCATTAATATTTTAATTAATTAAATTGATTATCCGAACATTCTGTTATATACTAAAGCAAAAAAATTAAAGACATTAAACATAAATGTTAGGTTAGGTGAGGTTTTTTTAATAATAATAAAATGAAACATGTTTCTACACTTTGGTATTTTTTTTAATTAAGGCTTATTTATAACACATAATTTAGTTTAATCAAATCTTCTTAAAATGGTACTTCTCTGTATTATTAAACCGATAAACATGGGAACTTAGAATATGATTTGTTGCAATTCGGGACTTGCGGGACATAATTAGAGAATGCGGGACGATTTCTAACCTTATTTGTAACGCAGGACCTTAAAAGATAATCCGGGACTGTCCCGCAGAATGCGGGACGGTTGGCAGCCTTACATATGCAAACATTGCAAACCATAAAAAAAAATAAAATAAGCAGTTTCAATGTTGTTAGGGTGGTTTTGAAAGGGCTTTTTAAACAAAATCTAGGTACATCTCAAGAAAAATAAAGAAATTCTTCTCAGGCTTGCGAAACCGTATTTACAAATTTTGCGTTTGGCAACGTTGGCCACCTGCTACTATTCTCATTAATCTCATTTATAATTCGTAAAAATCGTAAATAGTATGCATGATGCAATATTATCGTTCGTTTGGATTTCCGGTCAAGTGATTTGAAATTTTGTCAATTACATTCTGACCGCTCTCGTTTTCTGATATCGATCAATAAATAAAAACATTGGACGGTGATACGTGTGTGTTTTTTTGACTATTATTTTACGACCGCGTCTAGTTTTTCTGTGCTTTAATTTGTGATTTTGGTTGTTTATCGGCATTGGCCAGAAGAAAAACGAAGAAATCCTGATAAACGGATAAGTATTTTTGTTTTATTTGTTTCTAATAAACATATTTAGGTATTAAATATTTTGCTTTTAAGTGTAGTTTCGCTAGTTTTAGGGGTTGGACGGTTCATATTCGATGAATTTACCGTCGCGTCGACCGTAGGTTAAGTGCGTTTTTTCCGGTTTGTTCTATTTTATATAGGTACATTACGTTGCTTTGTTTTTTTTTAATGGATTTTTAAAAAGTCATGGCGAATAATCCGGTGCATGATATTGTTTGCTCTTTGTGCGAGACACCATTTTCGCGTCTAAACGAAAACGATCGAAAAGATGTTATTTATTTTGGCCGCCCCACGCCACTTCTCAATATTTTAAAGCCTGATAAAAAACAGGGCCAAACTTTTTCACGATCGTTTAAAGCTCAATGGTACGAAAGTCATCAGTGGATATGTGGTAGCTATTTTAAACAAAATTTGTTTTGTTGGCCATGTTTACTTTTGGCAAAAGGCAGAAACAATACTTGGGTGCGTCAGGGATTTTCTGATTTGAAAAATTTATCTGCGGCCATAAAAAAACACGAATCATGGAAAGAACATTTAAGCAGTTATCTTAGTTTAAAGCGGTTAGAAAAAAACAGTAGCACTATACAGGATGCGCTACAATTACAATCTTCTTTGTCTCTTAAATTATATAATGAGGAGGTGAGAAAAAACAGACTTCTAATGAGCTATTTGGTCGATGTTACGTGTCACCTAGCAAAGCAAGAATTATCTTTCAGAGGCCATAATGAAAAAAGCGATTCCGTTAGTGCGGGAAATTTTCGGGAAACTTTTAATCTGTTAATTAAACGTGATAACGAAATACAACAACATTTAAAAAAAATTGGAAATATTTTTTCTGGTTTATCAAAAACTATCCAGAATGATTTGATATCCTGTATTTCCGATTACCTTGCAGATACAATTCATAGGGAGATAAAAGAGTCGTTGTTTTTTGCAGTGCAAGCTGACGATACTACGGATATTTCTGAGGAGTCCCAATGTGCGATGTCAATTCGGTACGTTAATAAATACGGTGAAATCAAAGAAAGTTTCTTGGGTTTTCATGACGTTAGCGAAGACAGAACAGCGGACGCAATGTATGGATTAATTGTTACAGTCATAGGCAATTTCGATTATAAAACAAAATTAGTTGGGCAATGCTACGATGGTGCTAGTGTGATGGCAGGTTCATTGAATGGTTTGCAAAAAAAGTTAAAGATGATGCTCCTTTTGCTTTGTTTACGCATTGTAGTGCGCACAGATTGAATTTGGTTTTACAAACTGGTTCAAAAAATAAAAAAATTGCCGAATTTTTTTCGCAAGTGCGTCCTCGATTCCCGGATTTTTTCATCAGTCTGCAAAACGGACATTTACTTTAGATTCGACGATAGGAAAGAGGATTTCTTCCAGTTCAGACACCAGGTGGGCTTCCCGTTCTAAAATCATTCAAATCTTGCACTCTGAATGGGAAGGCCTAAAATTAGTTTTTTCTAAAATTATTGACGACCAATCATCATCGGCTGAGTCAATAAACGGGGCCAAGGGATATCTTAAATTTATGAACGATTTAGAATTTTCGTTTCTTACCGATGTGTATAAACATATTTTTGACATAACTGACCCCCTTTTCAACATTCTACAGAAAAAATCATTGGACATCACCTATTGTAAAAAGCAAATATTTATGGCAAGAGATCGTATCAAGTTATTGAGAAATGAGACAATGTTTAATACAATATTTGAACAAGCCCAAACAAGGATTTTTAATAACAGGGCAATTGTCAAAAAGAATTAAGTTATCGGACACCATTAAAGGCGATGAGCAAAGTTCTTTACGCATTTTATTTTATGAGATAATTGACAATATTGTGACTCAAATAGAAGTTAGGTTTGCAGATATGTCTCAGTTATTATATTTTTCTTTAGCGGATTCCTCAAAATTCGAAGAATATAGCAAAAATTTTCCGCTTGAATTTATGACGAATGTGACCAACTTTTATAAAAATTTCTTTGACAAACAAAAATTAATTAATGAGCTTAGTGTAATATATCTCGATGAACAATTTGCATTTCTGAGCGTCGAGGCAATTTTAAAACATTTCGTAAAAAATGAACTTCAAGAAATATTTCCTGAAAGTTACAAACTTTTTGCGTTAATTGCTACCATACCTATTACAAGTACCTCAGTGGAAAGACATTTCTCTTGTTTAAAGCGAATAAAAACGTATTCTCGCAATACAATAAAAAATGAACGTTTATCGTCACTTGCGCTAATTTCAATAGAAAAAGAGTTGTTCTGCTCCTTACAGAAGGCTGATAACTTTACGGATGTCATAATAAGTAAATTCGCCCTTTTAAAAGATAGGCGGATAAATTTAATTTATAAAACTTAGTTGTCAGCTAAGTGTGTACGCGGCTTAACGTTTTCTTATAACGTCATTATTCTTGAAATTATTGTGGTTGTCGCCTACCCTAGCCTAAACACCACGAGCCGCCACTGATTAACTCTGTTCGAATTAAAAACGAATATCCTATATGAATACCTACTAGACAACGAGGCCTACGTGCTTACGCGAGACGTCATCCCATTTAGGCCTATGTTATTTTTAATACCTTCATTAGAAGGTACGGGTTATTTACAGGGACATATTTAAATTTGGCATTTTTTTTAATTTCAACAAATAAAATAAATCCTCTACAACACAAGGTTTATTGAGAGTTAAGCTTTCTGTGCAAAAGGTACAACTAATTTTTTAAAAACAATATAGCAGCAATATCCGCTTAAATAGGTTATTGCTGGGAGTTCTGATTATATAGCTTCGGTATCAGACTGTGTAACTATGATTTTAGATAATAAATTATTAACAAGTTCAAAATGTAAATGTGTGTCTAATGACTGTGTCTCACATTCAGGAGGTTCGAAGAACTGATTTATATTAATGTCCCCATAATGTCTAGATTTTAGAGATAACACAGACTGAATAAGTTTTTTTTCTGATTCATATAGCTGTCGAACTGGGATATGATAATGACCACCAGCTAATTTCATATATGTTCCAAAACGCCCTTCCAAGGGTTCTGTTTGAAATTTGCCCAGTAATACATAATTCATATTAAGATCAGTTAAACAGTATTCAGTAACTTTAAGAAGCCCATGCAGTGTGGGTTTGTCGAGTCAGTGTATTTGTAAAATTAGTTGGACTCCAAGTATCTAGCCAATTTTGCATTTTTAGCAAAAAACTAAATTTAGGATCATCATTGGGGGTGTTAGTATTTGTTTGGTAAAAGGTACCTGATATTTATTTAACAAATGTTTTCTCCTAAGGGCAGTTTTTACGTTCATAATATTCCACCATTTCAATATAATACTAATAAAGTCTGCGGTATCTTGTGAATGTGACAAATTTTTAACAAAACCTTTTAGAGCCTCTATAATAAAAGGATTAAAGATTTTAAGAGCTTCTTTTACATTTTGTCTTTCAAGAGATGATAGAAATAGAGCCTACAACAAACAATTGAATAACCATGTTTCAATAGTTTGTCTTGTTCTAGTTTGTATAGGTTTTTGATCACAGAAAAGGAAGCATCTTTTTTTTGGCCTGTCTCAAAATCGGTATAAGAAAATGTATGGTCAGGTTTTGAATTAAGCCAGTTTTTAAAGATACATTTCAGTAAATGAACAGTCTCAAAAAGGTAAAATAACGGTCTTACTGGGTCAATCGGATGTGGGAATACTATACTGAGTTGATTAAGGGTTGAAAAATTACTCATTGCTTTACTGTTTACTGCATTGTTGTTACTAACTGTAAAAAATACTATGTACCCAATTTCTTCTAAATTTTCTGTAATGGTCTTGACAAAAGTATATAATATTTCTGAATTAAGTTTTTTCTTTCATCGATATGAGGATCTGTTAAAGATCTATTACAGATAGATTTTACTTTGTTAGGATGAGATAAGATATTAGAAGCATGACTTCGCAAATATTTATAGCAATGAGGGCTTATTGTAAACAAAATTGAACATAACACAATGGTACTTGGTGAATACCGATACCTTAAGTATATAAGTACTTAACAAAGTTAACTGTTCTGAGATAAATTTTAGATTTTGAGTGAGTTCGTCAGAATATTTTAGGTTTAAAAGAATAGCAGTCACAAATTTAAATTTTTTTTGGTATTGTCGTTGTCAGACTTAACTTTATCTGAATTGGGAGTTTCTGTGGGAGTTTCACTAGTACTGGGGAGTTGACTTGACTCGGTATGGTATAAATCACGAGTTTCACTAGGATCAGGAATGGTTATCAAGATTTATGGGTATTGACATCATCATATTGTCAATTGTGTCAATTAAACTTTCTATTTCATCCAAACTGCTAGATAAAAATGGTGATTTTAAATTTGTTATAGAAACACAAACAGTTTTGACTCAGTTTTTAGGGGACCAGGAGTATATTCAAGTTTAAATAAAGTTATTTTATCTATATTCTTTACCCAAAATCACCCATTCCTTAAATTAAAATTTAGAAATACTTTTAAAAACTCTTTAAAACTTTGAAAACATGTAGCCTCTCTATGTAAATTAAACTCTTCTTTACTTTGCTCTATGGCTTGTAAAAGATGTAGTTCATCAAAATTCTTATTTTTTTATTTTTTTATCTTTACTTTTGCGGTTAAGAACATGTTTGAACAAATAATTGTGGCAATTTGGGAAAACCGCTGGTACAGAATTTCCTTTTAATTTTTAATTGTACTGAAATAATTTTACGTGTTCTCGGATCCTGTTCTGCAATATCCCAAATTACACTACATTTAGAAAAATGTAGATCACACACTTTAAGGTTTTTATTGGGCACTAAATCATCCCGCGGAATTGCTCGTAGCCATTTTTTTGCAAATCACTGTCTTTCGGAAACTAAACACGTGTACTTTTGATCCGGTTTTGTAATTACCCCGGGAGTTAGACGAACAACACTTAAACGGCATGTTTACGTGAATTTAAACGTACAAAAACTAATAAATATAATTAAATTTTCCCCAATCCAAAATGGAGACAAAAGTACTCTATTTACTCTAATTCACAAACACCGACATCATAAAAATGGCACTGTTTTGTTTTCGGTTAGCAAGTGCCGTTTATCGGCCAGTACGTTTACTGGCCAGTTATCGCGATACGACATAAGCAAAACTGCATTGGTCTATCGGGTAAGAAATCGGGGAAAAAGGTTGTTGGCCAGGATGGCTAATGCTTCTTTATGGTGGTGTTATCGCGATATCATAAATAAAACTGCATTGGTCTATGCTTCAATGTATTTCTTACGGGAGGCGACTGTCGGCCTAAATGTGGTGACGTCAGGCCTATTTTAATTTCAGCTGGTAGGCCTCGTTGTTTAGTAGGTATTGCCTATATTCATACTAATAAAATGCCTAGAGTGAAAATGAAAAACCCTTGCGGTAAAAAAAGCTCATAATTCATAAAAGTTTTATCACAGTTGGTATATCGTAATTATCTTACGTTTGACATAACTGTAAAAGCAAATCTTAGTAAAATCTGTAGAATATATTAAGGTAGTGTTTATTAAATTTTGGTTAACATTTGTCCCACCCTGTATCCAAACTTCACAATGCCATTGATAATAGGATGACCAGTAGTCATAAATTAGGTGATACAGATTTGTTTTGTGTACAGGTTGTTAAGTTAATATTTCGCGTGTAAGGATTTGTAAATTTTTTTATTGAAATGCTGTATGTTGCAAACAAACCGAGATATCAAAAATCACTAGAATTGTATTTAGAAGAAATTAAAAAATGTATTGAGAACTTTAGGCGTTATCAAACTTTTGCAATAATCTTGTCGCACTATTTATGTTCAGCAGTTTAGTTTTGAATCTCCAATTTCGTATGATTTGTGCCTGAGGCTTTATGTAATTGGCGACTATGGTAGTTTATATAGTTTATATTGTCACGTTTTCCTGTGGAAAGTTTGGCAAATGGGAATTCTTAAACTTCTACATCTTCTAATTCTTTTCTCTTTATTTGACCGAGCTTTTGCTTTACATTTACCGAAAGAATTGGACCATGCCTCGGATGATGTTTCATATGTGTCAAACACTCTCCTATCGATTTTGAAATCGGTATTTTCTTATTCCTGTTGTATTCTCAAAAAGCCATTCTTGTAAACGCTGGAATCCCATTAGTATAACTCTTCAAAGGTTAATGATGTTACAGCTTCTTTGGGTTTCATCATTAGGAAGCCATATTTGCAGCCCAATGAGTGCAATAAAACTAAAAATGAGAGAACCATTGTTCATAAAATCATGTAGTAATTAGTAATTATAGTGTATTGTCCTTGCATAAGGTTGTAGCTCGGTTATACAACCATCTAATAATACCCTGTCTTGTAACCCCAGAATAATTAGATTTTTAATTGACGTAATGTCCAATGTGGGTGGGTTTTTTGTAAACGGAAATTTCTATCTAATTATTTTTGTGAGTGATCAGAAATTTCAGAAAAAGTGAGCTTGAATTTTCTTCTTTGTCCATAGTAAATATGATTAAAGATCGGATACTATTTAAATTTTGTTAAATTTCAAATTCATTCGGATGTTTGTTACACTTGATCCATGTAATGAAAGTGTCTTCTACAGATACCAAACTTTGGATTTGAATCTTGCTGTCCCTATGTCTTGATCTTTTAGTATTTGAGTAGGAAGATCGTCATGTTGAATCTTGGACTTATCTTTAACCTGAAAGCGTGAAATACTTACTCCATGCAATGGTAACGAAGTTCCTTCAGCAAGAAACTGATCTTCATCAAGCTGGGTTTTTAAAATTGATAAAATTCTTTGAGTAGAACAGTCGTATACACGTTTTCCACATTAAAGCATATAATACTTAAACTTTTTTATCTATAAAGATATGTTAAAAAATATTTGCAAAACGGCTAGGATTTCTAACAAAACTAATCTTACTCTCAAGTGGTTGGATGATCTGTAGCAGGTGGTTAAACATTTCGTTGACCAGTATAACGTCAATTCTTAAGTAGATCATATAAGTGTGTGTTCTGGGTTTATTGGTTATATGTTAATACATCTGTAACCTCTATTGCATATACTTTGCCTGCTGATCGAATCTTGATAAAGTGGTCGTCCCGTATGTTTTTAAGTGCACGTGTCTTTTCTTTTGTGATGTTACCTAAAATGTGCCTGTTTTATCAAGTTCTGTTCGTACCTGCTGTCTACACAATTTAGCTTCTTGCTCTTCTGTTTCTACACTCCAAAATCGATATCTTTTTTCAGTTTATATCAAAATTTTACCTATTGCTATGATGATCGGGCGATCTTGATATTGAAAATTGTCCTCTCAAGATTTGTAGTAGAACATTATATTCTATTATCATATTGAATGTTCTATTGTCTACAATTAAGTAGTTTATAAATGTATAAAACAATATATGGAAATAACGTATAATTAATGTTCACCACCCACTCAAAAACCATTTTCGTGTCGGTGAATAAAAAGAGCCCTAATTTATTTATAACCAACATCTAAATTATGGCCTAATAAATTACCTAATCAACAATTTTTTTGTTCCTGGCATTCGATACTTCGTATTGACCTGTAATTATATTGCATTAAACATTTAATAACGTGTCACGAGGTTAAAAATTACCGAATTATTTTTTCCTTAAAACCTTGATATAAATTCCGATGAAAACGGTATATTAAGAAATAATTATTATCCTAATAAGTACGGAAAGAGCCACTTTCCCGCACGCGATTACCGTTGCATAGTTTAGGTAAGCAGCCAAGTGCGTGAAAGAGTCTTTTCGCACGTGTTAGGATCAAAATTTTTCCCGCAAGCATTTTAAAAATAAACACGCATACTTAAAAAGAAAACATATTTTTGTACTACCGGGACTAAATTGTATCCCTTAGTCCCGCCTAATAGGGACTAAAGAGGTTCATTTAGTCCCAAGGGACTGAAATGTATCTTAGCAACACATAATTAAAAAAGGGTTAAATTGAACTAATTTATTTATTTATATTTAGATGAATATTTACATTAGTACAATTAACAATAATAAAAAATCGATTTGTTTTGTAGACAGCATGTTCAATAACGCTACTTGTAGAAGTACATACGACAGCTCTAGATACTTCGTTAGAACCTTGTCTGAAAGGATTTCTTGAAGCTCCAACTTGGATTGTATTCACATCATGTATTGTCAAAAAGTTTTTCGGCTACAGTTTTTTTTTATTTATGGAGTTTTCGACGTACCTCTCGGCGACGGCTGCCGATTTCCATCCTCCATGCCTTTTTGAAACATCCACAGATGCACCAGCGTCAACTAAAAAAAAGGCAGATGTTCGTCGAAAACAATGTCCAGTATATAGTGACGGATTTGGTAAGAATGCTGCTACTTTCTGGGTTAGTTTTCCAAATATATTTTTACAAACTGCGTAGTACAGGGTGTCCAAATTTCGATGATTTTACGGGGTATCTCGGCTATTTGAAAAGATAGAGACTTGCGGTTTTCACAAAACTGTGCTCGATTTTTATGAAACTAAAGATGCAGGCCCCCTCTCGTAGATCGCTTAACGTTTGAGATATCAAAAAATAAAAACTGCTTATTACGCAGTTTTTTACGTAGCATCCAGTGGCGTAGTCAGATTTTTTTATCACCTACCATTTTTGAGTTATTTACCAATATCATGTTTTTTAAATGGGATAACCTCTATATTGGTTACCAGTTCGATAGGGTTTTTTTTAGCTTTTCAAATATATAATTTGTGGTATTTATCTGTATCCGTTGGCCTAAAATTTACATTTTTAAATATTTTTTTCTAAAATATCCCAGATAGCCATGAAAAACATATGCTGTATCTATTCCACTACCTAGATCTACTTAGATAGATACCTCAAATTGGAGTTTCACATAAGATTTTATACTAAATTTTTAAGTAATATAAATATATTACCAAACATCAATAACAATTTGAAGAAAACATCAAAAACAAGTAACAAGTATAAAACAATTCAATTCAACATTTCAACCATTTAAATTCAACAATTTCGACATAGCATTTCAACAATTTAACAATTTGAATTAAACAATTTTAACATAACAACTCAACAATTTAACAATTCAACATAAACTTTTTAAAATATAGCTTTAATAGCTTTAGCAAAACAAATACTTAATGGTTTAGTTTATATCTTATTTATTATTTTCAAGAATTGCTGAACATGATATCCGTTTTCTCTATCACATAATTCAGTCAGTTTTGAAATTCGATTTAGAGCATTTAATAATATGATTGATCGCCCTTGTAAATCTCGAAATGCCGTTTCGGTAGCTTCGCGCAGTTCTTCCTTTGTTCGGTGGCGGGTTTTATAGACCTTATCTTGTATATAGCCCCATACGAAAAAATCCGGCACCGAAAGATCGGGAGACCGCGCTGGCCACCTTATTGGTCCATTAGTGGCTATCCACTTTTGAGGAAATTCATTTTCCAAAAACGGACTAATTTAGAATTTTTGTACAGGTGCGCCATCTTGCTGAAAGAAGATATTATCTAAATGCTCTAGAGGAACGTTATCCAACAACTCCGGTATTGCCTCCTGCAACGTAATGAACCCCTGATAGACCTCCTTCGTATAATCGATAAACGAGTTGTGTGCCCAAAATATAGCATGCAACACTAAAGCCAAATCGACCTTGTTGCTCCCGCTCAAATACTAAATGTTTATTTTCCTGATGCCAGTATCTGGTATTTTGTCGATTAAAAATACCAGCACTTGAGAAGTGTGCTGCATCAGACCAAATAACCATCCTTGCAAAATTTACATTTCCTCTAACTTTCAGTTGGAACCAATTGCAAAAATTTAATCGACGTTCGGCATCGCCAGGGTGCAAGTGCTGCACTATGTTTACTTTGTGCGGAAAAAATTTGTATTTCTTTAATATCGTCTGTGCTCTAGACTTAACAACTTCAGCTTCAATAGCTCTACATCAGGGGTGCTCGAACTTGAACTGCTGGCGATTTACCTCAATATTTTTAGACTACTTACGATCGACCTTGAGAGGCTGCAAGTATGTGTGATGCAGGGTTGTCGTACATACACGATACATACACCCTACCTACCTACCTACCTAACTAGGTAGGGTGTACCGTAGCATATATAGATATTAGATAGGTGTAGTTAGGTTCTTCTTTACAATATCAATGAAAAAACTCATAGTTATTCAAAATTGCGAGTTTATTGGTTGTTACAAAACAAAAGAGTTACATATGGTGTTAAACTTAACTAAGGAGTGACTTTGGATGTTGAAGCGTGCATGTCCTCAGCATACTTTCATAAGATGGTACGTAACCACTGAGTGCTAATCGCAAGCATGATGACATATGATTGTCAGTTAGTCGATTGCGATATTTTGACTTAATTATCTTCATTTCAGAAAATGCAGACTGGCACAAGTAAGTTGACCCAAACATTGCTGTCAGTTGAAGGACGATTTGCCTTAGATTCGGATATTTATCTTCAGATATAAAACACCAGAAATTTGTATCAGATGCTGTAGCTTTGAGATGTATATCTGATATAATCTGCACCCACTCATTTTCAACAGAACATGAGTTCATATTAAACTGACTTGCTATTTCAGTAGCTAATTCCTCAATGTTTCTACATGAAAAATGATAACTCTTAAATGATGCTACATTTGCCAATTTACTACAATCATAAAAACGCATTTCGAATTGTCCCAAAATATTTGATAATTCAGCCTCATACGTATCATAATTCAACTGAGGAATTCTTGCTTTCAAAGACGCAAAATGTTTCAGATCCTTTCTTTTCAGTTGATCTCTCATAAGTTGCAATTTACTTTTGAATGCGTTTACTGCGCTAATCATCTCAATAGCAGTTTTTCCTTTACCTTGAAGCGCCAAGTTAATAGTGTTTAAGTGCATTGGGATGTCAGTCAAAAATGCCAAATCAATCAGCCATTTTTCATTTTTCAACATCTGAGTGTCATCACCTCTTTCGTCTAGAAAAGCTGTTATTTCGGGCAATAATTCTTGAAACCTTTCTAGGAATTTTCCGCGACTCAACCACCTGACGTCCCTGTGAAGAACTAAATCAGTGTGTTCAGGTGACTCCCTATCTTCCAACTGCAACTTAAAGAGCCGCCGTTGCAAGCTACGTGCACGGATGGAATTCACAATTTTTGTTGCAATGCCCATAATTTCCTCCGTGTTTAAAACTTTTGAACACAAAACTTGTTGATGTATAATGCAATGGATTGAAAAAATGAAGGGAAATCTTCATTAGCTCGACACAATTCCACAAAACCGTTTTTGTTTCCAGTCATTGCTGGTTGTAATGCACACTAATTTATATATTGGTAGCTTGTAGTTTTTTACAAAATTGAAGAAAACGTCATATATATCTTCGCCACGGGTCTTTCCCTTCAGAGGAATGATTGTCAAAAATTCTTCCTTAGCCAACATGGCATTGAATACCATCCGAAAAAAAATACACAGAGCCGGGCAGTGTCTGTCATATCGGTGGATTCATCGAACTGTAAAGAAAAGTTTGTACATTCCATGATATCATTTTTTAGTTTATCTGCCATGTCCTGACTCATGACTTCAATACGCCATTGTGACAGTCGGACGAGATAACTGAAGTTCTCTAATAGCAGACATGATTTCTGTTTTATTTTTAAAATCTCCAAATAAAGTCTCACCCGCTTCAATAAATGCTTCCTTCAAAATCGATCCACATCCGAATGGTTTCTTGTGTTTCGCCAATATATGAGATATTTTAAATGACGCGATCGTAGCAGCTTTTGATTGTTTGGCTGGTCTTGTGAACATGGTTTGTTCTTTTTTCAAACAAGATATCAAATCACGTACTTTTCGTTTTCTTAATTCACTCTGTGGCTGAAAATCCTTTTCATAGTTTTTATGAACCGTTTTATGATGCCTCTCTAAGTTACCACGCTTAGGTATTGCAACTGACGCACGACAAATAAGACAAATGCACTTAACCTTCACCATACAAAACAAAAATTCCTACCAATCGTTATTAAAATGATACGTTTTAGATTTCTTCGCTGCACTCATTTTGTACTATTTAATAATAAACTTTGTATCGACGTAGTATTGCCTTCAAGTTGCAATTCAGAATGACCACAATTCATGCAGGCGCAACATTTATATCGGCGTGAACGAAAGTCTCGAATGTTCCCGTCAAACGCGCCGCCCGAAATTTCTAGAAAAGCGGCAAGAATAAAAAACGCAGCTTTTCTCTGACAAGTACCGCGCGTTCCTTTGATAAAGCCGCTTTTTGCCGCTAGCAGAGTGTTATTTTATTACGTAATAAATGTTTGTAGTTTAGTTAAGTACCTACTTATAAAAAAAAAATTTCTTCTCGAGATCTACTCAAAAAGCACTGGCGATCGACTGGTCGATCGCGATCGCCCGCTTGAGCACTCCTGCTCTACATGAAACTGAAGGGTTCGCCTCGACATAGGCCACGACGTTGATTTCATCATTTTCGCCATTTTCTTTATTATATGATTTTGGTCGTGGCTGAATAAACGCTCCATAATCATTCAAATTTTTTTTCAGTCTTGAAAATATTGTGGCAAAAGGCTGTCGTCGCTCAGGATACCTAAAATTATTTTCACCTACGACCTAAAACGATAGTTAGGACAATGGCATCCGTGGAAAATTAATTTAAATACCCACAGGTAAAACACCTACCCCTTCGAATAATTATACCTACCACGCTTTATAATAGATTTTACTAACTACTAGTTAACTAGATACCTATATACCTGTATAATAAAGGGCGGCAGCCTCAACATTATTTTCATTTGACTGTATGTAACAAACTAACATATCATACTTTTCAAAATTTTCATAACTTCGACTTTCAGCGATTTTTAACAATAAAGAAAATATAAATGGGAAATAAATTAATTAGTAATGAAATATTAAAAAATACAAGATAACGAAGTAAAAACTCAACAATTAGGTATTACTTATCAAAACTTGACAGGTAATAAACAATTCAAATACAACTGATTATTTATATATATATATATATATATATATATATATATATATATATATAAATACCACAAATTATATATCTTTGAAAAGCTGAAAAAAACCCGGTCGAACCATCAACCAATATACAGGGTGTCCCATTTAAATTAACTCAAAAATGGTAGGTGATAAAAAAAATTGACTACGCCACTAGATTCTACGTAAAGAACTGCGCAACAAGCAGTGTTTACCTTTTTGATCTCTCAAACGGTAAGCGAGCTACGAGGGGGGTCCCAAAATGCAGTATTTTCGAAATCCCCCTGTATTTCAGAAACGAAGCGGCCTGGGAAATTTTTATTTACGGCATCTTTAGTTTCACAAAAATCGAGCACAGTTTTGCGTAAACCGCAAGTGTCTATCTTTTCAAATAGCCGAGGTACCCCGTAAAAGCGTCGAAATTTGGACAATCAATGTTCCCCCCGTAACTTTTTTATTTTTTGTCGTACAAAAAAAAATAAAAATACTGACATACAGAGGATATTTTTACGTTATAAATCTGCATTGTAATTCCCAGTAACTTTTCATATATACGAGGAACGACAAAAAGTTCAATTTTTTTTAATGGAATGCCCTGTAAATTTTTGCCTAAAATGAAAGATCTTTTTTTCTGATTCCAAATATATAATACAAGTTGCAATTGGTTTAGCCGTTTTCGAGTTATTTAAGTTTAAAAATCAATTTTCATTATAGACTGTAAAATTACTGGCTGTAAAATATCAGCTTTTTGAGCAGTTGGCTATGGAAATAAACAATATAAACAAATATCAAATTACTGCATACCTAGGCATTATAATAAAACAGCGAAGTAAAAATTCAATATAAACAACAATTTATTAACAATATATTTTACTGCAAAATACACAGATGAACCAAATAACACAAAACAAATTAATCAGAATGAATGAATTCCCCCCTGATTATCTACACATTCGTGATAAACGTTTCGCAAGTGCTCAACTGCGTTCTCTATAAAATGACAATTTCTTTCATTTAAATCTCTTATTTCCTGTGTTATAGAATATTTTATAACTTCAACGTTGTCCAGATCACGTTTATATATTTTGTTTTTAATATACCCCCACAAAAAATTATCCATGGGAGTTAGATCTGGACTATTTGAAGGCCACGAAATAATTCCATTTCTTCCAATCCACTCGTTGTAATTTTCATCCAAAAAAGTCTTCACGTCACGCACCACCTGTGGTGGGGCACCGTCATGTTGAAAAATTATGTTCATATACTGCCTTAACGGTAAGTTTTCTAGCATTTCCTGTAGATGAGTTTCCAGAAATTCTTGATATATTGGTCCAGTTAATGTTCCTTCGAAAAAATAGCCGCAGGCCGCACCACTCATTAACTCTACCTTGAAATTGAACTTCCCTTGTGAATCGGGGATTTTCTTGTAACCAGTGACGAAAATTTTGTCGATTTGGTAATCCACTAGTTGAAAAGCTTGACTTATCGATCCATAATATATATTTTTAAAAAAGCCTTAGAAAATTGAAAAAATAAAAAATAAAATATAATTACCCTATAAATTGAATAGATAGTCTTGAGTTCTGGGTCCACTACGAAGGTACCCGAGGAACGACACTGAAAAATGCCTGCTTTCTGGACGTTTCGAGGGAAAGTCTTTGAAATAAACTTGAAAATGATAACAATCTTAGTGAACGTACATCATTAAACATTAATACTATTGTAGAATTACTAACTTTTTGTGTAAAAACCACTTATTTTCAATACAAAAACGAATATTACCAACAAAATTTTGGCATGGCTATGGGGTCTCCTTTATCTCCTTTACTAAGTAATATTTTTATGGAAAACTTTGAGTTAAATTATATTCAAAATTACGATCATAAACCACTTATTTGGTGGAGATACATTGATGACATTTTTTGTATCTATGAACATGACGATCAACATTTAAATAACTTTTTATATCATATTAACACCAAAGAACCAACAATTAAATTTACTATTGAAAAGGAAACAGACCAACAACTTCCATTTTTAGACATACTTATCAAAAAAGACATACACAGTTTTGAAACAAAAGTATACAGAAAACCTACACACACAAACAGATACTTAAATTTTTACTCAAATCATCCAATCATGGTTAAAAAGGGAGTTGTAAAAAGTCTATATAATAGAGCAAAAATAACTTGCAAAGATCAAAATTTTATTAAAGAAAAAAATTTTATAAAAGATGTTTTAAATCAAAATAATTATCCTAATGATTTCGTTGAAAAATGTTTTTATGAATTTGAGAATCCAAAAGACAAAAAAATCCAAAATAGACCAATTACAAACCTCTTTATACCATACATACCTAATTTATCAGATAAAATAAAACGAATAGGTAAACGTTTTAACATCAGAACGATCTTTAAAACACAAAATACACTTAGAAGTAAACTTACAAAAACAAAACCTAGCAACGAACAAGAAAATACAAAAAATGTTATTTATAAAATTCCGTGACAATGCAATAAATTTTACATAGGTGAAACCTCTAGACCATTAGCCAAAAAATTAAAGAACACCAAACATACATAAAAAATAGGGAATTTCAAAAATCAAACATTTGCCAACATGCACTAGATAACAATCATAAAATTAATTGGAATGCTTTTAGTATTTTAGCAAAAGAACCATGTTCCAAAAAACGTAAAATAAAAGAAAGTGCCTTAATATTATTAAATAAAGATAATTGTGTAGCATCTTGTTCCGTTAGTTTTAATAACACTTGGTTAAATTTGCTAAATACTGAAGTAAAAAAAGGACACCTCAAAATACAATAAATTAAAATGAACATACTCTAAGTACACCTATTTCGCACCTTATTCTAACAATTAAAAATAACACCTTTAAACTGACACTCACTTGACTGACACTTGACACTGACTTGTAGGTTTGCTGAAGACGGGGGTAGACTTTCCCTCTAAACGTCCAGAAAGCAGGCATTTTTCAGTGTCGTTCCTCGGGTACCTTCGTAGTGGACTCAGAACTCAAGACTATCTATTCAATTTATAGGGTAATTATATTTTATTTTTTATTTTTTCAATTTTCTAAGCCGGAAAAACCCAAAAAATAGTTTTAAACCATGAATCCGCCACTACAATTTCGTAATTAAAGTTTCTTTCGTTATTTATTCTATTTAATATACAACAAACAAACAAACAAAATGAGCTTTATTATCAAAAGAGAAATACCCTCATTGACAAAGCAACCCTAAAATTAAGAATGTGTAGTCTTATGGGTCTAAATGTTAGTAAAAGTAAAATATGTACAAAAATATAAAACATTAGATATACATATAAATACAAAACATGATAACGTTAATAAAACAGTAGATAGTAAAAACCAGACAAAACCAATGTCAGGTCACAAATAGATAAAATATTATACACATTATAGGGGGTTTTAATAAAATTCCTGGATGTTGTAATATGCCTTTAGCTTAAGAATATTCTTAAGGGTCCTTCGAAAGGATTTTTCAACAGTAATTGACTTCAGGTACATGGGTAAGTGATTGTAAATCTTAACACTTAAATTAATGAGTTTTTAGTTAAGGCAAATTTGGGTATCGGGAGAGGGACTCTGTAACTGTTTCGGGTAGTATATGTACTGTTTCTAGAAAAATAGCTATATTTTTTGTGCATCAAGCAACAAGTCTCCAAGATGAAAATGGAAATAACAGTTAAAATTTCTTCCCGTACGAAAAGTGGCTTACAGTGTTCTCCAAATTTGGCTTTACATATGTAGCGTAGTGAGCTTTTTTGGAGAACAAAGATTGAATTAAGCAGTTGATGGTTACAGTATCCCCAGAAAGCTATCCCATACCTTGTGTGACATTCAAGTAAAGAATAATATGCCATTTTTGCAGCATGTAGACCCAACTCATTAGAAATTACTCTCACTGCGAAGCACTCATTATCAATATGAATACCCAAAAATTTGGCGACAGATGGGTTTTTTATATGAATATTATTTAGATCTATGCTATTAAATGTACACTTAAAAGTAAGAATGTACGATTTATCACAATTAAAACTTAAATAATTACAGGTACACTATTCTTTCACTCTCTCTAAATCCTTACAAATGATATTTATTAAAGTGTGGTCATCAGTTCCCCTCCAAAGAAGAGTTGTATCATCTGCGAAAATAGTGCAAGTCCCTTGAATATCTAGAAAGGCAAGGTCATTTATATACAATAAGAATAGGATTGGGCCCAATACAGAGCCTTGTGGAACACCATCATTTATATGTAGTATAGTAGATTCTCCTTCTGGTGTTCTAACGTACTGTCTTCCGTCTGTAAGGTGTGACTAAAAACCATTGTAATGAAATTCCCCTAAAACCGTAGTGTTCTAATTTTTTCAAGAGCAATTTATTATTGACACAATTAGGAAAGTCACAAAAAACCGCAGCAGTAAGCTCATCTCCATTCAGACTCAAGTAAAGGTTTTCAAGGAAAGAGAAAATAGCATCGCCAATAGACCTACCCTTTTGAAAACCAAACTGACACTTGGTCAAAACTTTATATCGTTCCAGAAAAGAAATCACTCTGACCTTAACGAGCCTTTCGACAACTTTACTAAGCATAGTGAGTAAGGAAATGGGGCGAAAATTAGAAGGATCATCGGGATCTCCCCCCTTGAATATAGATATATAGGTATAATCTCTGCAGTATTCAAAAAAGTTGGAAATTTCCCCTCTAAAAAGGAATGGTTTATTGCCTCTGCCAGCACGTTTAGTGCCTCATAGGGTAATTTTTCAAATATTCTGACAGACATCCTATCACATCCAGAGGAGTTCCTGTTTTTTATATTCATAAATACACTCTTTAATTCATAAGCATCTACTGTAACAATCATTTTGAAAATGATTATTACAACGGTCAAGTTCTTAATTATCACCTATTTATTCACAAAATATCTGATATTTTGTTTCTATAAATATATAAAATAATATATAAAATACAAACCAATAATTATCGTAAATAATAAAGCAACGACGCGACAAGTCCCTAATGTTAATAAAATTCGAGATCGTTGTTTGGCGACACCTTACGGCAGGCAACCCGTTATACCCTATGTTTTATTTCCAAATTATGTCGGGGGTTTCAAAGTCTGAGGTTATATCAGCTGATTTTGTCTCGTTAGTGGTGATCGGTGGTGGTCTTCCGTAGCAAAGGGAGATGTTTTGAGACTTTTCGGGATGATAAAGTGATTTTTTTAATGTCTGTCGAGGGTTTCTGTCATCGAGAGTACTAGGTTGGTACCATGTACCGGAACAGGATACATCATTTTTTTCGCTATGTTAGGACTATAAAACCTTTGGACCGAACAAAGAGATCCTCTCTTGCTACCTCTCTGCAGAATAATAATGAAGTGTTAGTTCTCATAGTTTTTTTGTGCCGCCATTTTACACGACGTGTAAGAAGTTCTACTGATCGGCGAATTCTATGAAGCCTTAATTGGGATTGGAAAGCACTTCAAGACTACTCAAAGCCATAACATCAGGTAATTAGTCATTCAAAATTATTAGAAAATCTTGCTAGGGAGATGGTTCAGGGAATGGTCGCCACGTGGGTTGGTACTCAGCAAATTTCTCTATCTTTTCAGGCTTTTAACGTACTTCAAGAAGCTTTTATCCTACTACAAGGACCTTTTAACCTACAGCAGGAGCATATTTTAATTAATACCGCAATTACAATAAAATCAACATCACTCTTTTATTGTGGGAAGAACAGTGGCTTAGGCAGGTCAACTTAGGGACATCAGGCGGAACTTGGAAACTTAGATTCTGGTTGGATTACCGTGGCGTAGCTGGAACGGGGCATTTGAGGTTTTCCTTGTTGGCTTGTGCTGTTTTGGGGCCTCCGTTGCAGTCTGCTCGTCTAGAGGACCACCTCCTTTTGGTTGAGCTTATAGGCTAACCGCTGCTGTGAAGCGTTGAGGAAAGTCTTCATTTAGGGAACCAACCCAACACCGAGTCTAAAGATAAGTACCTTTCCTTGTTTTAGCTTATAAAAGGTAGCTTTACTACTGGTGTTCTACTTACTCTGAGCATACATTAGAAATTTGATCTTTCGTTGCTAATTTTTCAATTATTCAGCCTTCTCGCACTATAATTACCTTTATAAAGTCACTTTAAGTCACTAACCAATTTAATTCTAAATAGTTTCTCATGAATTCATTTGCAAATCAGTAACTATAAACTTTTATTCTAATTTCGGTACCTATAACTCTCCAAAGTATTACTTTGTTGTATTTTATTTAATTAGTTGATTTTGAGTAAAGAATTCATTGCATCTTCTGGCTTATTTTATTAAATTTAAGTTTTGTAAAATACTCTTATTGTTTTTTTTTTAAATAATTGCTTTGTAAGTGCTCATAGCTTATAGGTAGTAAGAGATTTTATGTTTTTTGTAGTATAAGTTATATTAGGTTAGTTGAGTGTATATTGGGTACCCATGTCTTAGTGTCATAAGTGTTAAGTTTTTTGTAATGGGCAGTACTTCCTAAAATTACCTGTGATTTTCAGCCACCTGTTATAGTTTTATGATTGTTTGAATATAATTTGCATTACAGCCCATCTTCTTATTATCGGTGATTTTCAGCCAATATCGGTATATGATACTAATATCTGCATCTCTCATATGAGGTTTTTATAAAATAATATTTATTAAATCTGGTTTTTGCAACATTCATGCTATGCTCTTTCAACAATATTTGGTAACAAATATAAAACTTAATTAAGAAAATAAAAATTTAATTCAAGGTTGTATCCTTGCCCTCTCTCTTTCTTTTCAATTATCCATCTAATAATTTTACTTAATTTAAAATTTTAATACTTTAAATATTCACTCCAATCTTTCCACCTAATCAGTTTTGCATAATTTAAATTTTAATAATCAAAATATTTAATTACTGGTAGTTCATTTAACTTTTATGGTAAATTTAGGTATAAAAATTTTTCAGTACTTTCAAGATATTAAACTTAAAGATATAAATATTATTTCATTTGGCACATTTAATTTCATGAATAATGTGGTTATCGTGTTACCTCATATGTGGTGATTTGATTGTTACTGTTGATTGTGTTGAATAACATTTAATACCACTGTGATATTTATACTTATATTTTATATAGAATTTACAATAAATTTCCTTGCATTAGTATTTCATTCTTTTATTTATAATCTGTCCATTGCAGGAATTAGAAGGTTTTGGGAAGCTACATTACAAGTTAACTTAAGTATTGTGTCTTAGCGTACATTAGTATCTATCTTGTTTTTTTCTTTTCTGCTCAACCTCTTTGGCCACTCTAGGCCTGGCGCCCACAATATTGTTTAAATTATTTGAACTCACGCCCTAACGCCTCCGAAATAAAAGAATCTGAGCACCAAGTAAAACAACGTAAAATAAAAAAAATAAACAAAATAAAAAAAAAAAATAATAAAAAAAAAAGGTTGTACTACATAGGTAAGAAAAAAAGTCTGATGAACAAAACTATCTCTATGTAAATAGCTCATAGGATCCGTTTTTTGTGTAAGAGTAGATTTACGTCTTTTGGCCACAGAACAATAAAAATTATTTAAAATACTAGGATCCAATGATGGTTGGTATAAAGTTGCAGAAATTGAGTCGTTGATTCTTATGCCTTTGAGTTAATTTGTGAACAGTATGATATTTATAGGGCCTAAATCCATATTTCTTTAAAACCTTTCTAACATATTCACGTGAAGTTCTTTTTACTCCGTAACGGGCCCGCATTTCCTTGGAAGTAGTTCGCAGTGACTGACTTGGATTTTCTACGTGATGCAAGCAATATTTAAATCGTGATTTTCAGTACTATTGTTTAGTTCCCTCTTCTTTCTGTGCAAACCTGACGTTGTTCTAAATTTGGTGAAAATATTCTGGATTGTCGATCTTGAGGGAATCGGACCATCGGTATGATTTGCCATGTAAGCACGTCGCGTTGCAGAAGCATTATAATTATTTTCAGCATACAAACAAACAATTTTTCGTTTTCCTGCCACAGAATAAACCATTTCAAAAAAATATATCAAAAAGAATTGATTTAGTTCTATTAACAGTGATTTAAATGTCAAAGTCATTTCAAAAACATTTGTTAATATTGTTTATTTACATAGCCAACTGTTCAAAAAGCTGTTTTTTTTAAATTTTATAGTCATGTAATTTTACAATCTATAATGAAAAAACAAATGTATTATATATATGGAATCAGAAAAAAAAGATCTTTTATTTTAGGCAAAAATGTACAGGGCATTCCATTAAAGAAAATTGTACTTTTTGTCGTTCCTTGTATATATGAAAATTTACTGGGAATTACAATGCAGATTTATAACGTAAAAAAAATTCTCTGTATGTCAGTATTTTTATTTTTTTTTTGTACGACAAAAAAGAAAAAAGTTACGGTGGGTGCCAGTCTATACGAAGTCATCCGCTACAGGGTCATTGATTGCTTTAGTAACGAACAAAAAATGGCAATAGGGAGTCTCAGCTTTTCCTAAAGCCATATACTTACGGCAGATTTCAGTAAAGTTGACCGAATTGCTACCTGAATTTTTAACAATGAAATTTCTATCAATTTTGTTTTTGATATTTTTAATATTAATCATGACTGAGTGATCTAAATCAGTTACATCTTCCACCGTCAACTCAACTAACTCCTTATTGTCATAGTAAAAGGAGGAAGAGGAACTAAAAGTCCAGTCAACCTTCTTGTATGAAAATTTATTAAATTCCTACGCGTTTCGATCCTAGGGGATTAATTTTAACATGTGTTTGTGTAAATGAATAATAATTAGTGTATGTATTTCCACATAATTGTTTTACGTTCTTTTGTTATAGTTAAACTTATTTGGGTACGTAACTGTTTTGTGCGAAACTTTAGCTAATGTGAAAAGTTTTTTGTCCTGTTTGCTGTAAATACTTTTAATTTTAACTTATTTAATTTTTTTTCTATCCAACTTCGGATTTTTCCACACTATTTCAAAGTTTTTTATACTTACAGACAATCAGTTGTACCCTGATGATGATACCCTAGGATCGAAACGCGTAGGAATTTAATACATTTTGATACAAGAACGTTGACTGGACTTTTAGTTCCTCTTTCTCCTTTTACTATTACAATGTCCTTTCTGTAGAGCATTTGCTAACTCCTTATTTCTACAGACAACTGCTACACTAAAATTAAGGGCTACCTACTTTCATCATTAAAAACTAGTTGTCTGGAGCATCCATTTTGTTTCACCATACTGGAATTTACCAAAGTACTACCAGGTCATCCCTATCTGTCCCTTAATTTTTTATCAAAATTTGAAGTCAAGCGGGTTAGTAGTTTTTCAGCTATGCTGCGAACAGGCATACTGACAGACAGATCGAGAGAATTGAGAAAACATGTTTTTCGGCATCTAGGAGACTCTGTAGCGTAAAAATCTGAAAACATTTCGGAGGGTGAATTTTTTACGATTAGAATACTTTTCTTTTACTAGGGAGTTAATAGATTATGCTCTAGAAGTGGTAACTCTTCAAAGTTGTCGAAAAAAATGGAAGAAATATAAAAATGTAGAACCAATTGACAGTCTAATGCAGTTTACTTATCGAATATTTTAAAACAATTTACAGAATGTTAGTTAAGAGTATCAACAATTATTTTCTTTTCCTAACGTTCAATGTTGACCCTTAATTATATTACGTTAAACATTCAATATTGTAGCACGAGTTTAAAAATTATGGATGTAATTATCTCCCTACAGCTTCGATATAAATCCCGATGGAAATGTTATGAAGAGAAAAAAATATTATTATATCAGCACTCCCTTAGGCATCGTCTAACTCGTCTAAAGGGAGAGGAGTGGCCCGCACGAAAAGGAACATAAAGGGACGTTAAGGGAGCATTATCTTACAATAGGGCTAGTACATTTATATAGAGCGCCTATTAATGTAAATTAGTCGGGTTAAAGAGAAAATATGGCCTTAAGTTTTCGACCAATTTATTAGTTGCAAGAGCTTACTGTCTCACCCAAGATTTTTTTTTCCATTCAGAATAATTATGTTATAGTCAAAAGCAGTGTGATCGTGCGGGTCATACTATTTATCAACGACAAACTTTTTAAGTTTGTTTTTCTTTTATTACGTGTAATCATATCCTCCGCATAAAATCTGAAAGATGAATTAGATAGACTTATGATATTTTCATATGAAAAAAGTGGATTAACATATAAATACCAGCAGTTGCAAAAATCTTTGAGCGTTGTCACTTCAAAGTCAGATTGACAAGTCGGTGACAAAATGAGTAATAGAAAACAATTTTCGGGTTTTTTGCATCCACAAGCGAAAAAAAATGGTATTAAAATGAAAATTAACCGGCCAATATCCAGGAGACAGTAGCAAAAGCTCTGGGAATCGATATAAGGACTGTGCAGAAAATTGTGCATGAAAAAAAGCATAATTTACTACCGAAGAAGATTAAGAAATGTACACGAAAAAAGACAAAGACAGAAGACTCAAGTGACAATGTAAAAATGGATGTTGGTAATGCAATTTACGATTTATACACATCAAAAACTATTATAACCCTTCAAGTTTTAAAAGAAGCTTTAAAAAATCGAAGTATATTGGAAATTGGACTAAAATCGTTGTCAAAATTAATAAAAATGTTGGGTTTTCGATATAAGAAGGACGGTAATCGAAGATTTTTATGCAAGTTGCCACATATAGCAAGTCAGCGTATCCAGTTTTTAAAGAAATACATGGAAAATGTTAATTCAAAATTTAGAAAAGTGGTATTTTTAGACGAGACTTGGATATTTTCTAATGGAAGTGGTTCGAAATCTTGGCAGGACGAGTCTGTAAAAGGCGTCAAGAGTCCATCCATTTCTTTTATTTTCTTAAAACAGTTAAATGAAGGTAAACTTTCTATTTTATATTAAAAAAAAAAGGGATGTGGGACGGGAAAACGGTTCATCATTTTGCATGCAGGCTCTTCAACAGGATCTCCTAGGTGCAAGTTTACTGTTTTCTTCAACATCCAAAAGTATGGATTACCATGATAATATGAACTGTGAACTGTTTGAAAAGTGGTTAAAAGGACAACTGATTCCAAATTTAGATGCTCCATCTTTAATCATTCTGGACAATGCATCTTATCATTCAAGAATCTTAAATAAACAACCTTCTTCATCCTGGAAGAAAAGTGATTTGTATGACTGGCTAATAAAACAAAAACAAAATCCTTTACCTTTATGCTGAAACTAGAACTTCTTTTAATGGCAAAATCTATTAAAAAAACCAACAATATATGCCGTAGATGAAATATTACGGGAAAATGGACATGAGGTTTTACGACTGCCGCCATACCATTGCCAGTTTAACGCAATAGAATTAATATGGGCTGGGGCAAAAGCATATTACGAAAAACACGTGAACGATAGTCTTACATCAGATGAAGTGCAAATTGTTTGGCAAGATTCATTAAATTATATTACGCCCGAGTACTGGCAGAAATCTGTGGAACATACGGAGAAATTAATATGGGATTGGTGGAATCGAGAACGAGTTCTAGATGTCGAAATAGCACCAATGATCATTGCGCCATTTGAGGACGACTCAGATGAGAACTTTTTAGATGATGATATTTTTTAGTTTATAATATTAAAAAGTTTCTGAAGGGTTATATTAGTCTTTGAGGTGTGAAAATCATAAATTGCATTATGAATATCCATTTTTGCATTGTAACTTAAGTCTTTTGCATTTGGATTTTTTCTTGTACATTTCTTAATCTTCTTCGGAAGTAAATTATGTTTTTTTTTTCACGCCCAAGTTTCTGTACATTCCTTATACCGATTCTCAGAGCTTTTGCCACTGGCTCCTGGATATTAGCCAGTGAATTTTAATTTAAACATCTTTTTTATTAGATTTGACACCATTTTTTTGCTTACTTTTTAAGTACATTTGTAATTTTTAGGCAATAAATAAATAATTATAGAATACTTGTTCCAATTTTAAAGCGTGTTTAAAATAAGTAATTTTGTTTATTAATTATAAGAGAAAATTTGATATATAAAAATCGGTAAAATCGCTTTACCAGAAACTTGGGGCTAACGAAAAATACAGGCTATATATATATATATATATATATATATATATATATATATATATATATATATATATATATATATATATATATATATATATATATATATATATATATATATATATATGTATTTTTGGCTTGCATGGCCCTTAATTTTAGACTGAAATTTGAAGAAATCGGATAAGTAGTTTTTTAGCTATGCCGCGAACAGACTGACGGACAGACATACATACAGAGAGATGGAATTGAGAAAAGATGTTTTCCGGCATCTAGGGACCCTTAAACGTGAAGATCTGAAAAATCTCACGAGGGAAGTAATAACTAATTATCTTGTGTTTTTAACAAAAATGTATAATATTTTTGCAAAATAAAATTTTTTTGTTCTCACAATACAAAAAAACAAGTTTTATTTGCACAGGGGTGGTCAGCATTTAAATAAATGACACTATACAAGTGGTTAGATTTTTAGGTCAAGCGGGGCTCATAATTGTTGGTGATTGATAAAAAAATCTGACTTTCATTAAGTGTCTGTATAAACAGAACCTATCCTGATTGTTCCACTGATTCGAACCGCCTTCCGACTTTATTAAGGCGCTTGCTTTGTGTATTTTTATTTTTGCCAACCAAAAAATTTTAACCAAATACATATTTAGCGAATTTTCTAATTTAGTCCGTCGGCATTTAATATATAAAATAATTAATTTAATATATAAATAAATATGGCTATCTTAATTTAATATATAATAATATTGCGTAATATAATAAAAAAAAACTATTTTCTTCCTCCCTGTATATTTGTAAATAGCCCATCGAAATTTAATAGCTCAATAAAAAAATCACACAACAGTTTGTTATTCACTGTGTTTTCTGATTCTGATATTGTTGGTGACCTTTGGACCCGCACGATAAGACCGCATTCGACCATATACATATTTCCCACCTTATTAATAACACTTTTAAATTGACAATTTGTCAAAGATTAGCCACTCTGGTTATATTTCTGATACTAAACATAAGAAATATTCCGATCAAAATACAAGAGTTCTAACCACACTGCAGCAGAACTTGTTACGTTCTGGACGCGCGTTTCGCTAACCAAGTTAGCATCATCAGCGTAATAAACTGATTTATACCATCTGCTGATGATGCTAACTTGGTTATCGAAACGCGCGTCCAGAACGTAACAAGTTGTGGTTAGAACTCTTGTATTTTGATCTATCTTCCACCACAGGTTCCAGTGTTAGGACATAAAATATATTCTGCTTTTAGTTTTTAATTTGTAGATTTGCTGAAGACGATGGTAGACAAACATTTTTCAGTGTCGTTCCTAGCGTACCTTCATAGTGCACCCAGAACTTAAGACTGCCTATTGATTTTATCAGGTAAATAATTTCTTTTAATTTTAAAATTTTGTTGAGGCGAAATACCCAAAAAATAAACCATGAATCCCCCACTACAATTTTGTAATTATTTATTGTACAGGGTCTTTCCTCATATATTGACCCCCCCCCCTAGAAGAGTTATTTTAAGAGATACAAAAAAATATCAAATACAAAAGTTTTAGGGATTTCCTTGAAATTTTTGAATCTGATGTCAAAAATTTTTTTTGTCATCCGTAAATGTCAAATTTGGACAGATGGTCATTTTTTTCTTATGGAACACCCTGAATACTAATTGACAGTTAAAAAGAGCGAAATTTTCTGATTTCAAATATATATATATATATATATATATGTTTAATATGTTTAAATAAGGCGTTATTGAAATATCGGGCTCTCAACATGAAAATAATAATACATTCAAAATATCATGGTAGGCGCTGCATTGTGAATATTTGACATTTATTAAAAAACAATTGAATCAGACGCCATTATTATTTACTGTTAGTGGGTCTTACTTGTCAAAAAATGCCGTACAGCGAGGAAGAAATTATATATTTTATAACAAATTAATATCAACAAACAAATACAATAACAATAACAACAAAAAAGTTTCCTGTTAATTAACTTCAAATTTAATAATTATACTTTATAGGTTCTCAACATGACCTCCATTATTATTAATGCAATTTGTATAGTCTTGTTCAATTTTTTGTATAGTATTAACTATAAACTGTATATTATTAAAATTGAGATCATTTATAGCGGCGATGATTTTTCTGCGGAGCATCTCGACGTTTTCATTTCCCCGCTCATAAACCTTATTTTGAAGGTAACCCCACAGAAACGAATCCAGAGGCGTCAGGTCTGGGCTGTTCGGTGGCCAACGAATTGGCCCAGTACGTCCAATCCATAAATTATATTTTTGATTTAAAAATCTTATAACTGGCAATACATCATGTGGTGGGGCGCCATCTTGATGCCACACTATTTGATTATACTGCCTTAGGGGTAGATCGTCCAGCCTCTCTTCAATTTCGTTGGTGAGCATCTCCAAATATTTTTGCCCGGACAGGTTTTCATCGTAAAAAATAGGGCCAATAATTTGGTCACTTAAAATACCACAGCATACATGAAGGGATTCGGGGGTTAGTTGTAGCCAAATACCTAACATTTTTGCGGTTATATACCCCTGCCGTTGTAAAAGTGCACTCATCGGACCATAGAACTTTCTTAAAAAAATTTCTATCTTCTCCCTTCAACACTAGCATCTCTTGACAAAGTGCCACTCTTTTATTTTTTCGCTCTTCACTTAAATATTGAACAGGCAACGTTCTATAAGCATAATACTTATACTTTTTTAAAGTAGAGTACATTTTTTGGCAGACCGACCGAAGAAATTTTTGGCATGTTCTATTGAATTATTAGGGTTTTCTAGAAAGAAATAAATTTTTTTTGATATGAAATTTGAGAAAGAAAAAGATCTAACCTTCGAAATATAATAAAATGTTTAGTTCTTCGTCTTGATTGGCCACAACTGTCCGACGTTTTCTTACTAAAGTCTTTCTTGTGCGCAATGCTTGTTCCACGTTTTTAAAAGTATTCTTTGCTGGAGTGGGGCGTAAAGGAAACGTGCGATGATATTGGCATTATTATTATTTTTATAATATAAACGAATTATATCGCACTTTTCTTCCTCGCTGTACGGCATTTTTTGACAATTAAAAGCCAACTAACAGTAAATAATAATGGCGTCTGATTCAATTGCTTTTTAATAAATGTCAAATATTCACAATGCAGCGCCTACCATGATATTTTGAATGTGTTATTATTTTGATGTTTAGAACCCGATATTTCAATAACGCCTTATTTAAACATATTAAACATATATATATTTGAAATCAGAAAATTTCTCTCTTTTTAACTGTCAATTCGTATACAGGGTGTTCCATAAGAAAAAAATGACCATCTGTCAAAATTTGACATTTACGGATGAAAAAACAATTTTTTGACATCAGATTCAAAAATTTCAAGGAAATCCCTAAAACTTTTGTATTTGATATTTTTTTGTATCTCTTAAAATAACTCTTCTAGGGGGGGGGGGTCAATATATGAGGAAAGACCCGGTACACTGTGTCAAATAGAGCACGATACCAAGAACAAGTGCAGACACTATTTAGACACAAGAAAACTGTGCCAACTTGAGACACATTTTGTTCCTCGGGAATAATGGCATTTAAATCACGAAAAAAAGAACTAGAATCTGACATAAATATTTGCATTTTTTGTAAGGATATCCTAAGATATACTAACAAGGAGAAATCCGTGAGTTCTAACTGAAATTCTGACCACACATTATCAGCTTTACGACAATTATTATTATCATTATATTTATTATTTATTACATTTACTTCAACTAAGCAAAGCTGAAGAGTCTAGACTGTTAGAACTTCCATAAAAACTAATTTTTCGTTATCTTTCCCGCGCCCAAACAAGAAATCGAACCCATGTTACTTTTGTTAATGCCTCATCTGTCAATCGTTGGCGGAAACCCGATATCTGGCGTATTCGCGTGTTTCAATATAACCGCGTGCGAAATTCCCTCTTTCACGGACAACAAAGCGGGACTCAGGAAACGAAAGAGGGATGATATTGCCTGCGGTCATCGTCATTCTCCTGCGACCGTGTTGGCCTCCGGTCTATTGTGCCTAGGAATACGAGGGTGGATGCGTTCGTTGCGTATATATGTTAACCCAAAATTTATTCCCTTTCGGTCTTTAATAAGGGCACGATATATATGACCTGAACATCCTGCTTTATGAGGGGATTGTTTGAGGCAAGTATCAGGGATAAAGTAAATTATTCTATGAGTTGATTTTGGTAGTTTTCTTAACGTATGTTTTTCGGATATTTCTTTTAAATATACGGGGTCTTCTCATGTTGAGTCATTTATTTTGATAGGTTGTAGAACTCGTAAAGTTAATTTACCAAAAATCGTTTATAAAAATGTTGTAGAATAAGAGTTTAAATAATAAAAAGATTAAGTCCCAAATAGAAAAATTCAGGTCACCAATGCATGCAATCATAAATAAAATCCCAATGTCCACGAATAACATCACAAACACTTTCGAAACACTGCTGTAGTACAGTCCCGTTTTCATTGCTTTAATGGGGTATCTCTCTTATCAATGAAGATAGAGGGTTGCGACATGGTGCTACTTTTTTATGAAACGAAATATGACCCAAACAAAATTTTCATAGCCCTCTTCGTTTTTAAGATACAGTGTTATTTAATTTAAAATATTGCATTTTTAGCCCTCCCCTCGTATTTCAGTTGTTGTTTAACTTATCGAAAAGATAAAAACTGGCTCTGATACAGTTTTTCACGTAGAATCCAGAGGCGTAGTCAAATTTTGTATGTGAGCTGTCGTTTTTGAGATATAGCACAAACTTTTAATTTTTTAAATGAGACCCCCCGTATATTTTTATTTTATATTATTCAGTTCACAATAAGCTTCTCGAAAATATATAATAATATATACTTTTCTATTCGAATCGCCCAGTAATTTGCATTTTTTTAGAGATAGACTCAGTTTTTGGTAGTAGGCTGAGATTGCCTACTGTTTCTAAACAAAATATAAATATATAAATATGCGCTCCTTACATACCATTAGAAAGTACGCCATAGATAATATACAGTTCATTACTTATTATAATAGTTATCGTAGTATTTTGTAGACAAACAATTAGGACTGCTAAAAGAACTTACTATTCAAAAAGAATTTTAGATACTAATAATAAACTAAAAGAATCATGGGACATAGTAAATGAATTAAGAGGTAAACATGGTATCCCGAAACATTGTAACTCTTCTCTTAACTCTACGCAAATTAACTCTTTTTACTGTTCAATAGCTTCCAAGCTATCCAATAATTTACCGACCAATAATGATCCTTTAAATTACTTGAGCGATATTAATGTTAATGAAACTTTCTTTTTTCTTCCTACTGATGTTTTTGAATTAAAAAAAGTATTTACAGATATCAGGAACAAGAAGTCTTCAGGATGGGATAACATTTCCTTGAAAATATTCTTGAGGCTACCTGAAAATTGTTTACAGGCATTATGTGAGGCTATTAACCACTCCTTCTTAGTGGGATCTTTTCCTGATTGTTTGAAGGGGGCTACAGTGATCCCTCTCTTCAAGGGTGGAGACGTTGAGGAGCCCTCGAATTTTAGGCCTATATCTCTTCTGCCGACATTATCAAAAATAGTGGAGAGACTGGTCAAGCAGCGAGTCTTGTCATTTTTGAATGGGCATAGACTTCTCAGTGATGTGCAGTTTGGATTCCAGAGTGGTAGGAGCACAAACGATGCAGTGTTCTCATTGCTTGATATGGTCTATCTAAGGCTTAACGAAGGTGATGGGGCGGCCGCGGTGTTCTGTGATCTATCCAAGGCATTTGACTGTGTAGATCACAGAACACTGCTTCGCAAACTTGAGATCTACGGCTTTAGGGGCACAGCGTTGCTTTGGTTTGAGTCATATTTGTCCAATCGTCATCAGAAGGTGATGTTTAATGGAGAACAGTCAGACAGTAGAGAGATCACATCGGGAGTACCGCAGGGTTCTGTTTTGGGTCCTTTATTGTTCTTGATTTATGTGAACGATTTACCAAAAATTAAATATATCTGGCTCTTTTACTATTTTTGCAGACGACACAACAATTTTTTGGCATGGTAGTGACCCCTCTATTTTAAAAAATACTATCAATGGTGACCTAAGTAAAATAAAAGATTGGTGCGATGCAAATCATTTGTCCTTCATTGCCTCTAAGACAAATTTAATTACTTTCAAATGAAGGAGTGGTACTAAACGATGTGATTATCAGCAACCCCACGGTGAGCAGGTTTTTGGGGCTTCAAATAGACGGAAGGTTAAAGTTTGAACAGCACATTTTAGCATTGAATAAAAAATTATCTGCCAGTTGCTATGCATTAAGAGTGATTGCTGGGGAGCTGGATGAAACAATGACCAGGACTTCATATTTTGCTCTCATAGAGTCGCATTTGCGGTATGGGATATCTTTTTGGGGATCATGTAGTGACACTTTATTTCAGTCAGTGTTTGTAATGCAAAAAAGAGCCCTTAGAATAGTTTGCAAATTTGGCCGTGGAGACTCTTGCCGGCCCGGTTTCGTAAATAAAAAAATACTAACTCTTCCTAGCTTATTTATTCTCGAGTCTGTGTGTCTAATGCTCAGGAAGCGAAAGAGTGATATCTTGTCTGCAAGACCGGGGGGATACTCCTCTCGCCGCACCCATACTATTGCACTCCCAATTCCCACATCAGGACTTACGAAAAACTCTTTAGTATATAACAGCAAAAAGCTCTTTAACCATCTGCCCAATTCCATAAGGCGGATTGAAGAGGAAAAAAAGTTTAAATACGAAGTGAAGAGTATTCTAGTTGCGAAGGCCTATTATGGTGTGCAAGAATTTTTTGACGATACACTCTAAAATTTTAGCAAATTTTTATGTTTTGTTTTTGTCTTTTTATCTTTAACCGGGGTTAATTCGGCATTACTATTTTATCCCTTTTATTTTATTTATATTTTTATTTATGTTTTTATTGTACTGCCGGTTGTATAATTTTAGTAACTAGGTGTAGCTCTTAATTTTAATATTGACACTGTTATTTTTTCTGTTTGATTGTTTTTTTAGTACCTTTATGCATATTATTGATTTGTCATTAAAAAATTAATGATATACATTTTTTATATTGAATTTCATGGTGATAATTTTATATTGACTAGTTCTTAATTTTAATATTGACGTTGTTTTGTTTTATTTTTTAGTACCTGTATTTATTGATGGTTTTTAAATTCAATTATTTAAACTATCTTGTTTTTAATTGTAATTATTGTTTGCTATTATATTTTGTACTATAGAATTTTTCCCCTAGCTTTGTAAATGAGAACACTGTTCTTTGTACAATAAAGCATATTTGAAATTGAAAACAAAATATAATATTTATGATTTATTGTATTTACTTGCTTCAGAAAGGTATTTTGATATAAAACAATGGTGTCAATTTGTTAGGTAATATTGGTGATTGGATTTGAAACTTAGTTATATAAATTTTTCTTGTTATTTGCTTGCTCTTAGATTCACATAATACTCTTTTCTTTTATTCTATTATTGGTCATTGTATTTGAATTAATGAAGTTAATTAATTGCTTGATTATTTTGCATCTTTTGATAAATTTTTACTGTTAGATCAAATTGTTCGGTAAATTAAAACAACTAAAGATTTTCTTTATAAATATTTATAGATTTTGGAGTCTATTACTTTTACCTGTCATTAGCTGAAAATTTAAAATTTCTTTTCTCATCCTTATTACTTAATTTTCAGGTTTTATTGAACACTTAGTTTGTTGTTTTGTGATTCTTTAGCTATTTTCATAAAACATTTTACACAGTTGATCTAATATTTGGATAGTGATCTTTATTTGAATATACTTTAGATTTTTCTCTCAGCATATGAGGTATGAAAACTGATTAACATAGGATCATTACACAGTCAATTGTCATTTTTTTTTTTTAAACTTCAATTAAGGCCAATTTCTTTCATATGTTATATAAAATAACCTACAGGAGATACATATTTCTGGAAATATTTTGGGGAGCACTGAACTTCTTAATAAATATTATTTGTTGAATATGCTTTTTTTTACTATTAACTTTAATTGATTTTATCTTAGTGGTCTTAAGTTGTGGTACTCATAACATCTAGAGCGGTTAACAGTCAACTGGTATAGAACTGTTGGCGCCCTTATAAATAGAAAACGAACCAATCTCCCTGAGCAGTCGGTGATTTGCACACTAACTTTACTGCCTCTTTTTCAATCAACCACTTAGTGTAGATTTATATTATCTTAAAACAACTACATACTCTCTGCTATCAAACAGAGAAAGAGTGTGGCAACTTACATCCACGTGACTCGCAGCATCGTATGGTTTTCTGTAACTGGTATCTAGAAAAATGCGATGATGACACTGACTTTTCTAGAAACGTAATATGGTTCATTCATATACAGGGTGTCAATTAAGTACTTATATAAACTTTAAGGGGTGATTCTTTGACTAACTTTAAGATTAAAAGTTCATATGAACATGGGTCTGAAACGGCTTTGTTTCTGAGATACAGGGCGTCCAAAAAAACAATTTTATTTGGTTTTTTGCTTATATTTTTGTTAAGGAACACGACAATTGGACAAAATTTGGGATTCTGGGTATATTGATGACGAGGAATTCAAATATTAGCTTAGTTTTTTATTTAATGTTAGAGGGCGTCACATACAGTGTTGTTCCTGAATTTAATTAATTATAACTTTTTTGTGAAGCCTTTTATGTCATTTTTGACTAGGCAAACCTATTCTCCATTCAATTTTACATAAAAAAGTGACAGTTAGTATTTGTCGCTAAAAGCAGCCGTTTTGGATAAAAAGGCTTTGAAGTTAAATCTGCGTTGAAATTTTTTAAATTGAATCATTTCCGAGATTTTAATTAAGTAGGCTTAATTCTAGATACTGGTCGCAAGAAAACCAGCAGAGTAGGTTTGGGTTTAATATTTCTTGTTTCATATTGGGTTCAAAAATAGTTTATCGTATATACCAGGGGGGCTTAGATACAAATCTGTATTTCCAAATACTGGAACTTATCCTACCGGAATTACTCAATGATCTGCCTTTGGCCTATTTACGCGACATATATTTTCAGCAGGACGAAGCAGCTGCTCGTAATTCCTGTAGAATAAGGCAGTATTTGGAAAATAGTTTCATTGGAAAACGGCTAGGGACCAATGGTCCTGTCAGATGGCCGGCGAAATCGCTAGTTCACTCGATTTTGGATAACTTCCTGTGGAGTACTTTAGAAAACAAAATATATAGGATAAGACATGACACCTTAGCCGATTTAATAAACGCCACAAATAGATCATTCAATGAAATGCAACAACGACCGGTTATTATTTTTAATGCCTTAAGAAGAATATGGAAATCTTTAGGGTATAAATTTAGTTTTCTGTTTATTTTAGTGATCTTTAGTGGTAGGATTAGTTTTTGTTGTTGTTGTTGTTGTTAGTTGCTGTTTAAAGGTATTAGAGGTAGAATTATTAACATGTTCATTATATTTAATTAATAATACTTGTCAAGATTGATGGATTCACGGATTTAGCAGCGAAAAACAGGTAAATAATAATTTCATTATAAAACCGAGTTTTCGGTCCGATTTTGAACCTTCTTCAAGGCAACAGGCTAAAATTATAACAATGTAAGATAAATAATGCTATGATAGTTATTACAAACCTACTTACATTTCATATTATAATTATTCAATTATTAAATTGCTAAAATTTGAACATTTCTTGTAAAATAATACAGCAAAAGTAATTTAACGTTTCATTAGGTCGGCATGTTGGATCTTTAACAAAATATTGCTAGGTCAGCCTTATTTTTTGTCAAAAATTTGTAGTCAATCTGATGAGTAGTTTTTAAGCTATGCCGCGAACTGACAGACAGACAGTCAAACCGGCAGTCGGACCTACGGAATTTATAAAACCTATTTTTTGACATCTAGGAACTCTAAAACGCCAAGATATGTAAAAGCTAAGAAGGTGATTTTTTCAGATTACAAAAATTTCATTTGGCAGCATTTCGTTCCACAATCTTGAATTTCTAGTTTATTTCTATTCTACAAATTACTCAGGGACGTGCAGTCCATGGAAGCAAGGGAAGCAGTGCTTTCCCAAAAAAAAATTAAAAAAACATCTTCTAAAATTTAACTTTTGAAATAGGAAACCATTAATTTAGGTTATATTAAAAATTCTAAAATATTATATTAATTATCAAGCCCATAATAAATGCGGCCTTGACTCCGACCGAGCGACAATAGAAAATGGAATAAAACCTATGCGGGCCGCTAGCTTCTCTGCAGCCAAGTCCTGTATGCTTGATTTCCTGAGAATCGAGCCAGAGGTTATTGAACTTTCCACCGGCTGTTTGCAATTTTTGCATTTCAGTCGCGTGCTTTAAGTGGGGGCGGAAGCTATCCTTGGAGTAGGTCTATGTTTGAACGGCTATCCGGGTGTTGTATAATACGTACATCGTGTCGCGTCGTGCATGGTGCGATATGGAAGACAATAATACGGACGTGGATATGCAAATACCGTCAACTTCGGCTGTCGGTAATAACGTTGAAAATATTGGAGAATTTAGTAAGAAAAGTGTGTGTGAATGTGTGTCTTAATAATAAAGGGAATTTCAATATTAAACTTCGCTGATAAGCTTAACACGTTCACGACGATAATGAATAGACTAAAACACAACTGTAGCCGACATTTTGTTTTTTTGATGTACATTTTTATGGTATGTAAAATAAATCATTAAAAACATATACTTGAGTTTTATTTTGAACTTTGTGCCCCTTTTTCAAAATGTGCCACCGGTGGTACACGACGGCTCTAGTGAAAATTTTTCATTATAGCCGCAGTGTACCACCGGTGGCCACTGGGGAAAAAGGGACATAAGTAGCAATAGTTTTCTTTTGTTTCAGATTAAGACATTATAATAGCTTCTAGAGGTAAGAAATTAGTGGCAATGGTCGTTTCCGACAATGTGGAGTCAACGAACTCACGCGATGATCCACCAAAGGAGGTCCTTTCCGAAAATGTTGAGCAATCGAAACCTCAACCTGATTCACCAAGAGAGTCCATTTCCAATAATCCGGAGTCAGAAGAGGAATTACAACATGCTTTACCAAAAGAAGTGTATGATGAGATGCCGTTACACCCTCAGTCATCAACTTCATCGGCAACAGAGTGTGTTCCAACAAATGTCCCATCTGAGCAATCGGAACCTCAACCTGATTCACCAAGGGAGGCCCATTCCAATAATCCGGAGTCAGAAGAGGAATTACAACATGGTTCACCAAAAGAAGTGTACGATGAGATGACTTTACACCCTCAGTCATCAACTTCAACAGCAACAGAATGTGTTCCAACAAATGACCCATCTACTTCTTCACGTAAATATTTTTCATCTTCGTCTGAAGAATCGGAACCTTTTCAGGATTCAGGCAAACCGTATATCCCACCCGACGAGCAAGATAACTCATCCGAAGATGAATCATCTAGTCAGCCTAGCGAGGATGAAGATAATGAAGTCGCGCCTGATGAAAATGGTGATACCGCTGAGGATCGATGGGAGGCATGCAGAGATATCCCCGTCAACTTCCAATTTTCCGGGAATGATGGCATAAAAGTGCACACATTAGACTTGTCAGACCCGTATAAAATTTACAGACATTTTGTTAGTGATGAAGTGCTTGATATTATCATTTTAGAAACAAATCGTTACGCTTCTCAGTACATTCAGTCACATAATCTTCGTCCGCGTTCTATTTTCCGTAAATGGAACGACACCAACCGCAGTGAAATCAAGAAGTTCTTCGCTATCCTGATTATCATGGGCATACACCATTTGCCGCAAATGCGGTTATATTGGTCAACTAATACAATGTACGGTAACATTTTCATTCAAAAAATAATGAAGCGTGACAGATTCGACTGTTTGTTGAAATTTTTGCACCTATCTAACAACGAAGACCCCACTGCGAATACTGACCGACTTTTTAAACTGAAAAACATCGTAAACATTATTTGTGACAAATTCAAACAAACAGTTTCTCCTGCCGAGGACATTGTAATCGACGAGAGTATGATGCCTTGGAGAGGCCGCTTGACGTTTCGACAATATCTTCCCGCGAAAGCCCATAAGTATGGTGTTAAATTATACAAAGTTTGTACTCCGCAAGGTTATACTTTTGATCTACGGATTTACGCTGGCAAAAATGCCCAAGATGCCCCAAATAATGATCTGGGACATACTTATAACGTCTGTATGGACCTACTAAGGGATCTGCTGAATGAAGGCCGGACACTCTATATAGACAATTTTTATACCAGTGTCCAGTTATGCAAGGCTCTTCTCGACTCTAAAACCTACGTTTGTGGCACTCTGAGAGTAAACAGAAAGGGCAACCCACCCACAGTTTGCAAAAGAAAAGCTTCGGAAGGGAGAAATCTATGGTGAACAGAACCAAACTGGAATTCGAGTGGTAAAATGGCTAGACAAACGCCCTGTCTTAATGATCAGCACAGTGCCAAGCCACAAGGCTGAACTAAAAGCTACTGGAAGTAAAAATCGGAAGGGAGAAGACATTCTTAAACCTCCAGCAGTCATCGATTATAATAAGGCAAAAAAAGGCGTCGATATGTCGGATCAAATGTCTAGCTATTATACCTGTCTTAGAAAAACTGTCAAGTGGTATAAAAAAGTATTTTTTGAAATACTACTTGGCACATGTGTTGTTAACTCGTGGGTGATATACAACGACTTCGGCAGAAATGCAAAAAAAATGGGAATGATGCAACTCCGCGAACAAATCGCAAGGGGTTTGTTAGAGCCAGATAAAGACATAGAGGTTGAAGATGTTGCTAATGATCTTGAACCACCCGTAAGGAAAAGACCTAGAAGTAGCAGCGCTATCGCTCATCATAAAATAGAAAAATATGATGGCATGGCGAGAGATAGTCGAAAGAGATGCCTTTCATGCTACCAGAAAATTCAAAGCACAAGCGGTGTTAAAGCAGCTAGAAACAAAGCAAAGCGTGTAACTACATTTTGTAATGATTGTCCAGGAAAACCGACTATGTGTCTACAATGTTTCAATGAAAAACATAAATAATTGTGTTATAATGTTCCGGTATATATAAGGCTTTGTCTTCTCAGTTTTAGAAATTTGTATTTTAGTTTTTTAGTTCTTTCTGTAACCCTAACATACTCTTGTTTCAGTTTATTTTAAAAATAAAGATTATAAAAAACATGGATTTTTATACACCTAATAAATTCTCGTGCAAAATTGCCAATTATCACGAAAAGCGAAACCGGTATTACACTAATGTATATATACCATCGCTATAGCCGCATGGTCAATGTAGCAAGCCTTACTAGAAACCGTAGGATTTGCAAGCATATGAAACAATCAGTAGTCAGTGGTACACCGGTGTACCACTAACGGCTCCTCACAAGTTGTGCAGTGGTACACCGGTGTACCACGGCGTCGTGAACGTGTTAAAATATATTCCAAAGGAAGGACAACCTCCTATGAAAAATTTAACCACAAAAATTAAAAACTGTATTTGACATTTTTATCCGGAAAAACAATACGAACAATTTAAATATAAGTAAATTATTTTGTTGGTTATGTTTACTTTTTGAAAATGAAGAAGGTCTCTGGAATAAAACTGGTTTTTCCGATTTAAACAATTTCCATAAAGCTGTAAAAAGACACATTATGTCCAAAGCGCATTTACAGGCCGTCATAAAAGAAAAAGTCTTCGGCAAAACCAGAATTGAACCCGCCCTTAATAAACAGTTGGAAATTAGTCATCGCCAACACAATGAACTAGTCGATAAAAATAGGCAAATATTAAGAAGACTTATTGATGTTGTTTGTTTTCTTGGACAGCATGAATTGGGATGTCATGACGAAACAAGGGTTCCTTCAAATAGAGGAAATTTTCAAGATTTATTTAGTTTAATGGCTAAATATGATGATTGCTTAAAAAATCATTTAGAGCAGTCTAGCGTTATTTGCGGAACGTCGAATCGAATCCAGAATGATTTAATTTCCGCTGTTGCAACCATTATTCTAAAAAGAATTAAGCAGGAGATTGGGGAGACGCGGTTCATTACTATTGTTCTGGAAACAACTGATATCACTAATTTTAGCCAATTATCTATAGTAATACACTACATTAAAACAGACGGAATTATTCAAGAGCGATTTTTAGGTTTTAAGAATGTGTCCGAAAATCGTACAGCAGATGCATTATATACCGTAGTTTACAACGTTACTAAAGAAATTAATGGAGATAAAAAATTAGTTGCTCAAAGCTATAATGGAGCTGCAGTGATGGCTGGACTATTAAGGAGTCTGCAAGCGAAAGTTCGAGAAACTTTCCTAAGTGTTGTGTTTATTGTTTTGCTCATAAATTAAATTTAGTTTTATCCCAGTTCATCAATCACATTAAAGAGTTTAAAGTATTTTTCGTTACTTTAAGTGAGATGGCTGCTTTTTTTTTCCAAGTCAACAAAACGTACACAAGCTTTGGACTCCATTGCTCACAAACGATTGCCCAAAGTAGCTGCTACTAGGTGGAAATATAATGGAAGACTTGTGTTAACAGTATATGAAAATCGTGAATCACTGATTGAACTATTTGAGAATATATTAGGAAATAACGAAACGTGGGACTCAGAAGCAATAAATAGTTCCAGGGGTTTTTTGGACTGTTTGAAACAAGATTTTAATTTTAATTATTTGTTGAACATATTTTCAGAAATATTTCAATTCTCGGGCAATGTTTTTAATATATTACAAACTAAAACAACTGATATATTGTTTTTTGTCTAAAAAAAGTGGCCATTATGGCCAGTTCTTCGACCGAGTGTTACTACGATCTGAACTAAAAGTGATTTACGAAACAGATGACACTAGCGCAAAAAATAACGCTAAGGAACTAATGCAATTTTTAAAAGACAAGGAGCTGGAAGATGCCTACACCGAAGTGTCGAAATTGTGTGAATTAGTATTGACAATACCTGCTACAAGTTTATCAGTAGAACGCAATTTTTCAACACTTAAACGTATAAAAAAATTCGTGAGAAATTCAACGGGGCAGGAGAGACTTTCGCATACATCGCTATTGTCCATTGAAAATAAACTTCTCCAAAATATGTCGGAGCTTTGACGTTTTTATGATGACGTCATTAACGAATTTGCAAAAAAATGATCGAAGAATCGAATTACATTACAAATAGGTAAGTTTCTAAAAATTGTTTCCCTTTCTTAAAATTTCACCGCACGCCCCTGAAATACTAGTTCATTTCTATACTACAATTAGTTATGGCTTACAATTTGAAATCAGTTCATTAACTGAATTTTTAAATATTGTATTAAGCCGCCGTTTTGTTCCGCCATATTGGATTTTTGCCAATATGTTACCAGTTCCTCACCAATTTTTTACCAAAATTTGAAGTCAAACGGGTAAGTAGTTTTTTAGCTATGTCGCGAACAGACCGGCAGACAGACATAGAGACCAATGGAATCGATAAAACATGTTTTTCGTCACCTAGGGACCCTGAAACATAAAAATCTGAAAAAATCTTAGATTGTGATTTTTTCACGATTACAATACTTTCCTTAGGGAGGTAATACTCGTAAAATTCGTAAAATACTGTTTATGTAGAAACTGACAGCAATATAATGGAATCAGACGGAATCGATACGTACATGACCCGTATCTATATGCGAAGTGACGTCACAACCAATGAGCAGTCGTTTCGCTATTCCTTTAAATTTTACCGCGTACATGCGTTTTCGCGTACTTGAAATATTTGGTATCTGGAGACTCATCCCTACAATTTGATGTATATTTCGTTTCGTTTGAAACATATGGCAAATACCTAATTACATGAGAGTGCTATGTATCATTAATTGATGCAACATAGCGGCAATACAACAAACATAAATACCGTTATTCATGCATAAATTATTATTACCTATTTGCTAGTTATGCACTAAAATGTACTAAAATTAATAACGTACTATAATTTTTGAACGGCACATTGACTAATGGTAAAATAATTAAACAATGATGGAGCAGCTTGCAATTTTGTATTTGATACCATCTAATTAATCACATGCCTGGCTCCAAATATAATAATAATTGATGACTTGGTAGCAAATTTATACTTCCAAATTAGGAAAACTCGTGTAGCCATTGTGAAAACAAATACAAATATTGACGGGAACGATTGATATTTGCGACAAAAACCAGCCTTCATTCGGCATCATTTACTACGGGCGGTGAAATTGTCTTTTACGATTGAGGCAGGACAGTCCATCCGAAAATGACGATAAAATACTACGAAGGATATAATATTTGGGAAATATCGATTGTATCGCAATTCCGGTTAGCAACGGTCAAATATATAAGGTAAATCAGGGTTAGATGCCTCACTTAAGCAAAATATGTGATTAAAAATTCAAATAATATTTTAAATTAAAAAGCCGTTGATAAAAAAATAACATATTTATTTAGGCACGACATAACATGTTTAAAAAACTTAAAATTTTTATTTTTTTTTTGTTAAATTTTTTTAACAAAAACAACTTTTTTGGCCATCTCTCCCGGCAGTTAAGGAGAGTTGTCCTTGCAGTTTGGGTCAGGTGCCCCACTCTGGGAGAGTCGCCCCATAAAGGAAAAGAAGGAACTTTCATTATTTTTATCATCTTAACATACATAAATAAGATTATTAAAAATAACAGGAAATTTTTAACTTAAACTTATTTTCTAATAATATGACAAAGACTCTCAGTTTATAAGAATACTTTTTTCTTGGCACGGTCATGATTTGCAGCCCTTAGTTTTTCACGTCCACATGTGACGCAGTGGTCCCCATATATTGTACACGTCTCATGAAACCACTTGTCACATCCCAAACATTTTAACCAATCTGCCTTGTTAGTTGTTTCATAATAATTTTCCCAGCATTCTATGCAAGATTCTGATTCCTTAGCAGAACTTGTAGATGGGGACCTTTTACCCTTTTTTAAATAAACAGCAAGTGGTTCATCATCCGAGGAGGAAAAATCGTTTTTTTGATTTTGGGTTTCGCTTTGTCAAAACTTCGGCAGATTGCTTCTTTCGTTTTTTAATTGATTTTGGAAGAATTGGCACCGGACTAATATCTTGCAGATATTTTGAAGGGGTTTTTTTTGGATGAACACCATCTGGTACTATCATTGAGCTTGTACCTGGAACCGGTTCTTGTTCTACGCTAACTTTTTCTAAAATAGATTTGTCGGACTGAGCTTTTTCCGGGGCTGCCTCTAAAACAGAATTTGGGTTTTGATGTTCCTTTAAAGAAGAGCTCTTTTTACCTGTAGAATTTTCCACTGTATGTTGAGACATATTATCCGAAATGTGACAAAAATGGTCAGGAATGGCCGCCGGATCAAGTGGGAAAATTCCTGATGCCCGAAACCCAGAGACACCAGTTTCAACATTAGCTGCTTTACCCCATGCAGCTCCTATGATTTTACCAACTTGCAGGCGAGTAAGACGTCTCCCAGGGTAATTTATCATCCATTGTCTGGCTTCTTTTCTTAAAAAATGTTTTAAGGGCCGGAAAAACGATCTGTCAAGTGGCTGTATGGCTTGGGTGCAATGGCTTGGTAAGCACACTAAAATTATTTCATTTTGTTCTGCGAAGTTGAGCATTTCCATAGAATTCATATAGGATGAATGTCCGTCGAGTATTAAAATAGTTGGACCAGGAGGCTTTTTAGGAACAAAATGTTCTTGAAGCCATTTTAGAAAGAGGTCTGATGAGATATAGGACGACTTTTTGTTCATAAAAACTGTTGACCCTAGTGGAAGTCCATCTTTAAATTCCTGCTTTTCTCTTACTCCTTTAAATATGAGCACTGGTGGTATAAAATTGCCTTCGGCATTGCAGCAAGCTATTATTGTTACGTTCTCACCTCTTTCACTTGAACTGAGTACATGGACATCTTTGGCTCCCTTAGTTGCAATAACTTTTCCGGCTTCGTTGTTGATTTGACAGCCGGTCTCGTCCATGTTAAAAATATTACTCGGTTTTACAAACATGTTGTATTCCGTGTAAACCTCATTAAGCAGATGAAAAAACTTATTTACTTCCGTACGATCCATACCTTCTGCCCTAGCAATAGACAATCCTTGAGCTGCTCTAACACTCACTTCTTGGTTACGTCGCAAAAACGAGTTAAGCCAGTCATAGCCTGCCATTTGTGTTTCACGATTAAATCTGTGCTTAATTTTCAATTTTTCAGCAAACTGATAAGCAAGGGATCTAAGTGACTCTCTATCAAGCGCAAAACCACATTTTTCCAATTTCTGTACATGTTTTACTAGTCGTTTTTCATTTACAGTGCCTAAGCATCCTTCAGGGCCTAGAGGAAGATCCCTGGTAATTCCTGATTTGATGCGCCGACGTAACGTTCTAGATGGTACACCAAAGGCAGCTGAAGCTTCATTAGTGCCCATCTCACCAGAATTTATAGCCTCAATAGCAGCTACTAAATGTTCTTCACGCCACTGTTTTCTTGGCTTAGCAGATTGTTTTCGTTTGTATCGGGTCGGCATATTATCTAAAATAAAATTTAGTCATTAATATACTATCTAAATTTACAAAATACAAACATTCATATGGGGCATCTATCCCGTATTATTTTTGGCCATCGATCCTTTTTGTACGGGAGAGATGCCCCAGTATATTAAAATGCACCAGTAAAGAATTTGTCAACCATTTTATATTCTAAAGTGAGCCAATAGACCCTTTCAAACAAGGCTTCAAGAATACAGCTGTAAAAATTAAACGAAAACATTTTTCGCTGCGATATGTGCTCACCTAAATTAGATCATAGTAGTAATTTATCAATTCTTACCTGTTTTTCTTAAATATTTCACGATTGAAGAGATATTATTGGATTATTAATTGTGCCTCTCGCTAAACACACAACAAGTAAACAACCACCATACTTATGGCGCCAACTAACGATTAAACCCGAATATTTGCCGATCGGGGCATCTGCACCGGTGGGGCATGTAACCCGGAATTACCTTACGTGTTTATATTACGAAATCAAGTGACTAAAAAGCTATTTTTTGATTGCTGTTTACTGGGGATTAGGGAAACGTTACACTGAGAAAAACGTTTATTAATAATTAAAATTTAATCGAAATAAATGGTTTACTTCTTCTTCTTCTTCTTTTTCAACTTCAAGTTCAAAAATACTTTATTGTCAGAAAAAATATAAATTTTCATTAACAAAGCATACTATACTACATAGTTAATCTAACAATTAAAATAATATAAATATATATAATAATAATAATAAATATCTTTTATTTGAAAAGATTTACAATGTAGTATATAAAAAGAAATGGATTGTCAAAACCTGGCGTAGTCTAGCTTTAATAGCTACTCAACTCAACCAGGCAGGGACAAACTAATTATTAATTTACATATTTTCTTGGCGAGAATGTAACAGTAATGCACTAAGCAAAACCAAAAAACCTCTAACAGTTAATATGACAGTTTATGTTCTGCCACAATACTAAAGTAAAAAAAATCTTCAATAAAAATACCTGACTGAACAGAAAAGAATTATATTTGCTTTGTAAATAATAATAATAATATATTTAAGTGTGAATTAAGAAAATATCAATTAATGCAGAATCAGTTTTTTATGCAATGGAAATTCATTAGATGCATATTATATTTGGATTTTAACAAATCAAACTTTAAATCAAAAAATGCAAATGGTAATAAATTATAGAATTGGCGCTCTGGTGATTGGGCATAGTCAATTCTAACGTTAACATTATGAATATCACTACGAAATAGTCGCTGTGGAACTGAAGAAGGAGAAGCAGGATCATTGACAATTTTAATTAAAAAGTACAAAAGTGAAGATTTCTTCGAGCATCCATTCGTAACCAGTTAATTTCCTTAAATAGATGTGACATATATCATATTTTCTTACACTATATATAAATCGCACGCAGGCATTTTGGACTTTTTGTATTCGAGATTTACTGTCTTGATCCAAACAAAATCAATTGATAAAGTCACAGTAATTAAAATTGAACAAAACAAGGGATTCACATAAATGTCTTCTTAAATTCCTATTTAATATAACTCTGTTATTATATAACATTTTTAACAACAGGTAAGTTTTTTGAAAAATGTTTTTAAAGTGGTCCTTGAATCTAAGTCTAGTATCCAACAGTAAACCCAAATTTTTCGCACAATCAACAAAATATAGTTTTCAGTCGTTTATTGATATATTAAGTGAGTTTTTCAGAAAATCAACTTTATTGTTATTGCCAAAAATTAAAAGACACGATTTAAATGAATTTAAAATTTTTAGGTCATGATTTATCTTGGTCTCAATTTCTATGTAATTATTAGAATAAAAACTACAATATATTTGTATCATCGGCGAAAGCTTGGACCTGACAAAAAGTTAAAGATTTTAGTATATCCGAGGTATAAATAAGAAAGAGTAACGGACCTAAAATTGAACCTCGAGGTACACCAGAAAGTAACTTAACTCGATCAGAATATTTATTATTGGAAAATATAGCTTGAAATCTGTTAGGTAAGTATGACTTAATAAGAAGAAAAGATTCATTTTCAAAACCGTAATATTTCAACTTAGAAACAAGCAATTCATGATTAACAGTGTCGAAAGCTTTTGAAAAGTCGAGCAGTACTAACAAACTATTCGTTTCCTTGTCACAAGCCCGAACTATATCATCTATTACGTTAGCAAGAGCTACTGTAGTACCAAATTTCTTTCTAAATCAGCACTGGGGTATAATACTATTGTTAACGAAATAAATATACATTTGACTATGTATTATTTTTTCAAAATTCTTGATATAGAAAGCAGTATACTTATAACACGCAATTCATTAAAATTTTTCGAATTTTTGATAGAGGTTTTCATATTGATATTTTCCATTGATCAGTCAATTTTTATTTCAGTTTTTTTTTGCTATAGGAACTAGCTTAGGCTAAAGTTTATTTATTTTGGTTTCGCAGTTTTCCTTTATTAAATATATAAAAAAAACAGCGTGGCGCCCTTTTAGTAGTCTACTTGGATTATGTAATGTATTTTTTTTAAATTTACTTTTGATTTTAAAGAACACACCAACATTTAATAATTAAATTCTAATATCTAACATCAAAGTTAATTTAATAAAATTATTTTTCATTTAACCCCGGACCCATAGTGCTCTGCAGATGAAAAGCTGCCGTTAGCTGAGCGTAAAAAAAAACAAGGGGTATGATACGCTACATTATATAATTACATACTTCCAACAAGGCGGAGCTCCACTGCATTTTGGAGTAAAAATGCGCGAATTTTTAAATTATACATTTCCGGACACGTGAATTGGCAGAAGAGGCCTTATTGAGTGGTTACCTAGGTCCCCTGAATTGGGGCCAAACGTCTACTTTTTATGGACATTTATAGAATAATATGTATGCAACTAAACCTCAAGATCTGGCTGAACTACAGGGTCGAATACTGGATAAAATGGAATTAATAGCACCAGAGATGATCTACAATGCAATTCAACGGTTTTAGTTTCAATTAGCTCACTAAGCAGCAGTTCAGGGAAAACAATATTGTATATTTTTGATATAATTTGTTATTATTTAATTCTTTTGAAGAACGTCTCTATTTCAAGGACTATTGGTAATAGGGATAGGGCATGTTATACCAAAAGTATTAGTAATTTACTGTTCAATGGTATAAATAAAAAAATACAGGGTATTCTATTCAAAAAATTAAATTTCATTAGATTTCTGAAGAACTAGATATGTAGCAACAACGCCGATACATTATTGTGCACATAATACCAAATTTGGTTTAGATCGAACAACAAATTAGGAAGAATTTAAGCCGTTTACAGCCTTTTTACACACCCTGTATAACAAACGAAGAAATGTCAGAAACTGAGAAAACTGACATCACTGGTTTTGCTTATTGATAATTGTATTCCTCAGGACTGACTTTGCAATAATTAATTTCACCCTCATCAATATCTCTCCAGCGATTAGGATCCATTATTTTACTTCGAACGAAACAAGGTAAAAAATATTGCCCATGTAATATAACTAAGAAAATTATTAATTTTTATTGGACCCCACTGAGTCACATGACACATGAATTATGTCCTCGCGATTATAATACTCCCCTTTCGAGGGAAGTAAAAAATTGAAAACATAAAATTAATTTTAAAACACATCTTGTTATATTTCAATCAACCAATTACATAAATGAAATCCCACAACAGAACTAACAACCTCTTTTCAGCCCATATTCAAACAAAACGTACTTTTTATTTGATATCTAGCAATTAGCACCATGACCGATTTTCGGGCTACGCCTCGCATCTGTCCGTCAAAAACACATTCATCAAAATCTATTTTAAAATGGAAATTACACAAAATTCGGTTTAATCAAATTTTTCCGTGAATAGTCGGCCTTTTTATGATACTAATTTGTTTCTCTTTTTTGTTTATTGGCTCATTTAAAACAATTTCTATTTTCCAGTACGCATTAGTTTTTTGGTATAATGAACAAATGGGATGTTTTGTTAATGAAATATACGCACATATTTATTTATATATTGTATATTATTTAATTTCATTTTTTCTTATAATTCATTTCGTTAACTAAGTCCGTGTATAGTTTAAACAATGTTCTCTTTGTTTGGATTTAGCTAGGCTGTATTAAAGACTTCTTGTGTCGCCTTCTAAATCATTTTATTAAATGGGTTGAATGCTATAAACCAGTGGTCACCAACCCGTCGATCGCGACCTACCGGTAGGTATCAAAGTAGCTCAACACCTTGGAAAGTTAGCGACCACTGCTTTAAACTAACAAAATTTCTTAGTAAAAAGTTTGACCTTTGTAGAAAACACATGCCACTTTACGAGCTTAAAATGAAAATTGTCTACGATCGTGTCAAAAATAACAGCTTTTTAAAATATTTCTGATGTCACACAACTTTTATGTTTAATGCACTATGTCCTTCACAACATATAAAAAACACGCATTTTATATCCTGCAGTCATCATTTAATTATCAGGAAGAAATCAACTTAAAGAAACAAAATAATAGTAGATATTATTTTTTTTATGAAAGTTAAAATTAACTTGTCAGTTAGAACAATTCTGAATATTAATTGTCATTGGAACTGTACTGAATGTAGATGCTTCCAAATTGATACACTGTGTGTATCAATTTGGAACATCTTTAATTACATTTTGCACATTGCACTATCACTTTCTTGTCGTAGAATTTGATAGACAAATTTTAAGAAAATGAAATTAATATCCTAAGTTTCGCCTTCGATTGGACGAGGTATCTTCAGGAATCTTCACTCCACGAATTCAGAACATTGATTGAGCTCGGAGAGATTCAGTAGTATGCTAGTGTTCAGCTATAGCATACTGAACAATTTGTTTTTTTTAATACATCGTTCATGTTCCTTAAGTCCAGTTGATATTGAGAGTCCTGTTTCTCAAACATATACTTCTTCACAGGAGCAAGGAAGTTTATATACTTCTTCTGTATGAAAAGGTTCAACATCTTTCGGTGATCGTAAGCATTGTCCAATCTTTTTATGTGTATTGAAGATTGAATGTATGTTGGACCGTCGAAGTAGATTCCCAGACTCTATGTTCTTTCTAAGATACACAAGAACAATTCATTCGATCGTCAGTGCAATAGACGTATCCACATACGAACTTATTTTTTTAATCCGTTTACTGGAAAAACTGATTCTTTTACAAAACACTCTGCAATCCAGTTGGATCCGGAAGATATTTTGGTCAGTTTTGATATACACAAATGTTCCTGTCAGCGATTCAATTTCCATTATATTAGACATACTGAATCATAATAATCTTCATAAGAACTTAATAGACCTAGCTCCTACTTGTCTTATATCTACTTATTTCATTTTCAAAGAACTTTTTGAGAACAGACTTCAGGGATTGCTATGGAATCTCCTATATCACCTTATGGAAGCCTTTGAGGATATTGCTCTAACATCCGCTCCACTAGAACCAAAACACTGGTTCAGATATGTAGATGATTCTTTTGTAATTTGGTCTAATGAATAACCATAACCATAATCAACAACATCAAAGCATCAATTTCACAACGGAAATTGTTTAGAACGCCGACGCAACTAGTGTTTAGAGCAGGGGTGCTCAAACGATTGATCGCGATCGACCAGTCGATCGCGAGTGCTTTTTGAGTAGATCTCGAGAAGAAATTTTTTTTTAATAAGTAGGTACTTAACTAGACTTCAAAAATGTATTACGTAATACAATAACACTCTGCTAGCGGCAAAAGGCGGCTTTATCAAAGGAACGCGCGGTACTTGCCAAAGAAAAGCCGCGTTTTTTATTCTTGCCGCTTTTCTAGAAATTTCGGGCGGCGCGTTTGACGGGAACATTCGAGACATTCGTTCACGCCGATATAAATGTTGCGCCTGCAGGAATTGGAGTCATTCTGAATTGCAACTTGAAGGCAATACCACGTCGATACAAAGTTTATTATTAAATAGTACAAAATGAGTGCACCGAAGAAATCTAAAACGTATCATTTTAATAACGATTGGGAGGAAGAATTTTTGTTTTGTATGGTGAAGGATAAGTGCATTTGTCTTATTTGTCGTGCGTCAGTTGCAATACCTAAGCGTGGTAACTTAGAGAGGCACCATAAAACGGTTCATAAAAACTATGAAAAGGATTTTCCGCCACAGAGTGAATTAAGAAAACGAAAAGTACGTGATTTGATATCTTGTTTGGAAAAAGAACAAACCATGTTCACAAGACCAGCTAAACAATCAAAAGCTGCTACGATCGCGTCATTTAAAATATCTCATATATTGGCGAAACACAAGAAACCATTCGAAGATGGATCGGTTGTGAAGGAAGCATTTATTGAAGCGGGTGAGACTTTATTTGGAGATTTTAAAAATAAAACAGAAATCATATCTGCTATTAGAGAACTTCAGCTATCTCGTCCGACTATCACAAGGCGTACTGAAGTCATGAGTCAGGACATGACAGATAAACTAAAAAATGATATCATGGAATGTACATACTTTTTTTTACAGTTCGACGAATCCACCGATGACAGACACTGCCCAGCTGTGTATTTTTATTCGGATGGTATTCAATGACATGTTGGCTAAGGAAAAATTTTTGACAATCATTCCTCTGAAGGGGAAGACCCGTGGCGAAGATATATATGACGTTTTCTTCAATTTTGTAAAAAACTACAAACTACCAATATATAAATTAGTGTGCATTACAACCGATGGAGCACCAGCAATGACTGAAATTAAAAACGGTTTTGTCGCATTGTGTCGAGCTAATGAAGATTTCCCTTCTTTTTTTTTCAATCCATTGCATTATACATCAACAAGTTTTGTGTTCAAAAGTTTTAAACACGGAGGAAATTATGGGCATTGCAACAAAAATTGTGAATTCCATCCGTGCACGTGGCTTGCAACGGCGGCTCTTTAAGTTGCAGTTGGAAGATAGGGAGTCAGCTGAACACACTGATTTAGTTCTTCACACGGACGTCAGGTGGTTGAGTCGCGGAAAATTCCTAGAAAGGTTTCAAGAATTATTGCCCGAAATAACAGCTTTTCTAGACGAAAGAGGTGATGACACTCAGATGTTGAAAAACGAAAAATGGCTGACTGATTTGGCATTTTTGACTGACATCACAATGCACTTAAACACCATTAACTTGGAACTTCAAGGTAAAGGAAAAACTGTTATTGAGATGATTAGCGCAGTAAACGCATTCAAAAGTAAATTGCAACTTATGATAGATCAACTGAAAAGAAAGGATCTGAAACATTTTCCGTCTTTGAAAGCAAGGATTCCTCAGTTGAATTATGATACGTAGGAGGCTGAATTATCAAATATTTTGGGACAATTCGAAATGTGTTTTTATGATTGTAGTAAATTGGCAAATGTAGCATCATTTATGAGTTATCCTTTTTCATGTAAAAACATTGAGGAATTAGCTACTGAAATAGCAAGTCAGTTTAATATGAACTCATGTTCTGTTGAAAATGAGTTGGTGCAGATTATATCAGATATACGTCTCAAAGCTACAGCATCTGATATAAATTTCTGGTGTTTTTTATCTGAAGATAAATATCCGAATCTAAGGCAAATCGCCCTTCAAGTGACAGTAATGTTTGGGTCAACTTACTTGTGCGAGTCTGCGTTTTCTGAAATGAAAATAATTAAGTCAAAATATCGCAATCGACTAACTGACAATCATATGTCATCATGCTTGAGGTTAGCACTCAGTGGTTACGTACCATCTTATGAAAAGTATCCTGAGGGCATGCAGTGTCACGCTTCAACATCCAAAGTCACTCCTCAGTTAAGTTTAACACAAGTTTTTTGTTTTGTAACAACCAATAAACTCGCAATTTTGAATAACTATGAGTTTTTTCATTGATATTGTAGAGAAGAACCTAACTAAACCTAACCCAAACCTTGACTAAAATAATGTATATTGTGCGGAAAGCTAATATCTATATATGCTACGGTACACCCTACCAAGGTAGGTAGGTAGGTAGGTAGGGTGTATGTACGACAACCCTGCATCACACATACCTGCAGCCTCCCAGAGTCGATCGTAAGTAGTCTAAAAATATTGAGGTAGATCGCTAGCAGTTCAAGTTTGAGCACCCCTGGTTTAGAGCTATTTTGACTTCTGATCAAGATTCTCTAACATCAGAAATATCGAAACTAACTAATGCTCTCACAGGAAATATTATGCGTTCAATTGAAAGATATAATAATCCAATTCTGCCAAAGGAGAATGATGAGAAGCCAGTCTTAGACAGTGTTGTTCTTCCCTACATACATGGCACTACAGACTAAATAGGATGATTACTTCCGCGGTCTAACATACGTCCAATCTTCAATAGACGTAAAAAGATTGGACAATGTTTACAGGGCCGGATTTACCCATTCAACCGCTTCGTACAAAAATTAAAAAATTGCTCCCCTGTGGGACCATAACGTAAGCATTTTAAAAAAGGTATAGTAAGAAATCGATTTTTACACGCCCCCATATGTAAAAATCGATCGATTCATGTCTCTTTCTAGATTTGCCCAGATATGTAAGTTTTTTTTACATTTTTGAACGAACGTCTTAAAATCAGCAGTGCAACTTAGTAATTGACACAATTGACTTAAAAGACTTTATATGTATATATATATATATATATATATATATATATATATATATATATATACATATATATAGTTTCTTGCGATATGATCCTCCAATTAAAAATTAAACAACTATTTTCACGTATTCATGTCTCGTTTTAATAACGTTTTGGCTATAACTTGAGCCTTTATCAAATTAGTAGGAAATTTGGAGAACAGACATAGTTTCCAACATATATGGACACAATTACATTGAAAACAAATTAAAACTACTATGTATGTATATATATATATATATATATATATATATATATATATATATATATATATATTTTTTTTTTTTTTTAATTATTTTCTGAGCATAGGTTGACTCATTGAGAAATTGAGAAATAAAACTACAACTCAATCGACGTTTCGCTTATTATAATAAGCTTTCTCAAGATATTTATTTTCTACAATAAAAACATGAATAGTTAATATTTAAATTTTAAAATGGTTAAAAACATTACTGAAAAAACATGACTCAAAAAACATTACATTTAAATCAAACAATGATCACATAAATATATTTAAAACAAAATTAATATTATACATAGTACACACCTTGGAAATATGTCAGTTTTACGAATGTTTTGAGATAGCAAGGTCTGGAATTCTGGTATGAAAAAACGAGACAATTTTTTCTTTTTTTTTATATTTACTTAGATTTTTATTGCGAGTCTGGATTGTGGAGTGGTTTATTTATATTTAAATTAATTTACTTAGGTATTAGATTATGATAAAGTTATTGATGTCTTTTTTATCGTTGACGCCATCTTTCTCCTTTTTAATTTGTATCATTTCTTTTATTGTGAGTTTTCGATAATTAGTTTCTTGCTCTAAAATGTTGGTTTGTTTAAAATCTAATTCATGTTTTTCTGAATTTTCGTGTTTGTGGAGTGCAGTAGATGCATTTTTTAATCGATTATCTAAGTATTGTATTGTCGTTCATATGTACTTTTTTGGGCAATTTAAACATGGAATTGAGTAAACTAGGCTTGATTTCTTTTTTTTTTTAATTACTGTGCTTTCCAAGGTAGTGAAAAGACTGTTTAGTCAATTCTGTGCTTTATGGCAGACAGTTATGTCGTGTTTAGACAAGATGTGATTTATTTTTTCCGATAGACCGTCTGTGTAGGCAATGCAATTTAGAATTAACATTTTTTCTTTTGTTACTTTCTTTAAGTTATTATAAAAAACATGAGTTCGTTGTTTAAAAATTCGTAGTATGTTTTTTTTGGATATTGGTTATATATATATATATATATATATATATATATATATATATATATATATATATATATATATATATATATATATAAATAATTTGTTTTACATTGTTTGTATTGTTATGTTTATTATTATAGATGGTTTTGTTATTTTAGGTAAGTTTACTATTAATGATTTTTACTAGTAACATGGTTAAGTGTAAGAGTAGCCTTAGGCTAAACTTCGCCATTTACATCTATTTATCATCTTGTACTATACCACGCCATTGTAAAAAAAAATTATTTAAATAAAAGCCGTTAAGTAAGTAAGTAAGTAAGTATTAAAGTCTCCTTGACCTTCTGTAAAATCTCAGGACGATATTGTGGGGAAGTAAGTGAGATGGCACGATCGGTTAGACCTATAATAACGCTATTTTTTTTGATTCTTTGGAGTTTAAGTAACGCCCTGACCACGTTTTTTTGTATACCTCTTGGTTTTTATATTTTGATCTTTCTTGTTTCTAATTAGGGTTAAGTCTAGAAAATTAATTTTGTTTTTGTCTTCAGTTTTCATGGTAAAATTTAATTTGGGGTGAAAATTATTAAAAGCATTTAATAGGTCATTAATATGGTTTTTTGAAACGGCAGTGACACAATCGTCCACAAATCTTTTAAAAAAAGGAAAGTTAAAATCGAGTATGTCGTAACAGCAAATACTAACATGTTTAAAACACAATTAAGAAGTATTTATAATCTGTGTGGCCTATTATGTATACATTGAGTAATAAATGTAATCTATAGAGTAATAAAACCTCATTATTTTTAAATGTGTTCAGATTATTTGTTGCGTTTAGATTGACAAACAAAAATCTTTTTTGGCTTTTTGGCAACTGAATAAATATATTTAACTTTAAATGAATTGAAGCAAATATTTAATAAAATTACATACCTCAACAGGTAGACTAGTCTGTCAACGGAATGTTTTGATACATAATATACACAATATTATTTAAGGAAGCATAATATATGTTGAGATATGTAATTTTAATAAATATTTGCTTCAATTAATTTAAAGTTAATTATTTTTATTCAGTTGCGAAAAAGCTAAAAAAGATTTTTGTTAAAACCCCATTAGGAAAAAAAGGACAAGCATTTAAAAGGATCTTTATTATTTTTTGTATAAACCACTTTACCTACGCCTATGGACGACCCCGAATTCAGCCAAACTGGATGGAATTCCCTATTTTATTTTACTGTGCATTTATGAAACATACTATAAACGGAATATAATACAAAGAATATTTTACATCCTGTATTTAAAGTATTTATCTCCCTTTGTCATTACTTACGTAGAGAAAAAATTCTGACTTACACCCCGTAATTTTTCTTATGAAAACTCTTAAATACTTCGGTCAACCGAGTTGTAGATACTTTCAATTATGATTAAAGATCTACCTGGCTCTCGCACGTGACCAAAGTTGAAAATCCACGATATCCTCGTTAGGAGTATTTATTGTTTTGGTCGGAACAGGTAGAAATACTAACAAGGATATTGGTTCGAGTAAACTAACTGAAGTTAAAAAGGGATTTCTTTTGAACCGGTTTAATTGGTTGAGTAAATACTTGAGACCGAAGTAATTGAATGCTTGTCTGGGTTTTAATATCTTTTGGAATTAGCGTTTTATGTGTTGAGCTTCAATATCTGACTGTTTAGAAGAACATTGTTATGTTCAACAAACATTTTTAAAGCTTGTGCTAGGTTTGAATTTACTTCTTAAAAATAAATCCTTGCAGTATCTTTAAACAGAGAAAAATACAGATTTTATCTGTTTAAATGTCGTTATAGTCAGATTTCTTTACGATATAGTAGCAGTAAGCAAAATAATATGTCAGGTAGTCCCTGTGTACTCTGGGTGTGTGTATAGACGTGTGCGTGACCTTAGGTATCTAGTCTTACACACTTATTTCCGATCCTATTTTACTATTATCATAACATTGACGTCAATTTTTGATTAGCAAACGTCCGCTAATTCGATACTTCCGGTTACGGATATACCGGGTGTCAACGAATCTATTAGACAGGTCATAACTTTTATAGTATAGGTAAATAGTACATAAAGAGGAGACTACGCATATTTTTAACTTTCCGGTCACTTCCGCTTTCACAGGAAATGGCTCCAGTTTCGATTTTTTAAATGGAACACTCTATATATTTTTACATTTTTGGATTCCTGAGACAATTCTGAATCAGAATGTGACATTTTAAAACGCGCTTACTTGATTTTTTTATAGCCATTTTTAAAATTGCATCTAGGTGGCCGTGACCGGACGCAAATTAATCTAAGGATTTGAAATGATGACAGAATAATAGATAAAACTAAATAAGTTTTAGTGATTAGTCTGATAGCTAGGAACAAGAAAAGTTGATAAAATCAAATTTCTGTATCTAACTATTTTTTTTCAAATGGCGACCTTTTTTAGACGAGCACTTTTTGAAAAGAGGATTATTTTTTGCGAATCTTACGGTACTAAGTTTTTTGGGATTGGATTAAAAATAAGCTCAAAAATGAAATATTACTAATAGTCCAGGAGGCAGTGAACATTTTTGGTACTTATGTTCCCAGTGAGCAAACATCGATAAAATTATTCGGTTAGTAATTCTAAGCAAAATTCATATATATAGGGGGGGGTTTTCCGATGGGGTGAGGCGGATACAACATACAAATACACTGCACTTATTTTCCCAGTGAAAAAAATAGTTGTAGCTTTAAGAGGTGTACCGGAGTAAAAAAAAAATAGTCTGTCTAATCTCTTAGCATGAATAGTATGTCTGGCAGGTGAAAAGCTAAAGAAAAATTATCAATCAATTTCCCTTATTTTCGCAGTTCTGAAAATTTATCAGATGGTAGTCTACAATGTAATAACAGTTAAAAATGCAATCTGGCTAATGTGGAGTACTTCGAAAGGTGTGCCAGACTCGACTGACGGTCGTCAGGTGTGCTGAATTCTGCGGTTCGGTTAAATATGTGATATACCTACATGTTTTTGTCATCGATTGGTTTTAAAATTTGTAGACTTATTCTTGATGGTCTAACGATGACCCTTTTGGCTCATTGAACATGATATGGAATATAAATATAGCCAAAAATAAAATTTTATACCGTGAGTAACTTTGTAATTATTGGAGATATAAACATGTTATATTACTGTTTTTTATAGGACATTTAATTCTCTACAAAATCGATCTCTTGACATTTTGTCGTACCTTCCTTAGTTCTTGTGATATAACGATAATAAGGAAATTTGAATAAAGGTTGAGTCTCGCACACCTTTAGACGTATAGATCTCTGAAATCACATCAGATACGAGAGTACGACTAAATGATTTTTTAGTAGAAAATTTGACTGTCTACAAAATAGGTCTCTTGACTTTTTTCCGTGAAAGCAAAAAAATATATTAGAACGCCAAAGTCTATGAAAATTCGAGAAGATGTCTGAGAACTAATTCTGTAGAGAATTCAATTTGCAATAAAACATTTGACGAAGAATGAACGAATGAGTAGAAATTCTGTTAAAACGTCGGAGAATATCACCATTATCTGTCGAAAAGAAAGACCGGTGTGCAAGATATTAATTTCTGGTCTCTACCTGAGCCAGGTATAATTATCATACTCTAGCTGTACTGTGACGCATAATGATGTGGGAGAAATTTAGTAACTGTGTGTGTGTAGTCATGAAAATGGTTTTAGCATTGAAATTTGAAATATTCAATTCTAGATGAAAAAATATAGTTTTACACACCTATGATGCGAAGACAATTTCAATGGACACTTCGGGTTCACGATATTTACTCATGAGTCCAGTAAAATTGCTGTAGCATTTTGCATGAAAGCCTCTGTTGTCACGCCCTTCGAAAATTACGCATCTAAAACCTAGTATACTACGGTTTACGTGGCCATGTGGCTCAACTATATATATAGCTATATCTCATATGGTATTACAAAACCAATGTAACTGACAGAGATAGGCAAGACCAAGCCTTATACAAACGCGCATTCCAGCGTCGTTATACCTGAATGCATACGCACGCTACCCTTATTCCGCTATATGACTTGTGAGTTTGGCAAGGCCTTCGTGACTGTAAATGACAGCCAGACCCATATTTTCTGTCAAATTATAGTATGATCTACCATGTGACAAATTTTCAAACCTGGAAAAATGAGAGAAAATTTTTTTCTATTTTTGTCATTTTGAAGATGCCGCCAGACTCATTTGTCGATTCCGTAAATCAGCCAGACTTATTTTTAATGATAGCTTATAATTGTATCAATATATACGTTGAATTTCAAGCGTAAGAAAATAAGGGTTACGGATCGCAAAAATCAGTGCAATTTTTGAATCCGAAAAATTCCAGCCAGACTTACTTTCCTCCATCTGAGATAAGCCAGACTGCTATTTTCATAAATGGTATGCTCTATTTTAGTGCACGTGACAATTTTTTTACTGTGAAAATAAGTCAACTTGGTTTTTTGATTTTTCTATTGAACTCACCTGACAATTTTAGCCAAACTCAAAAAATTGTTGTTTTGTGTTACTAAGAGAACAAAGTAAATCATATACTGTAACTGGGAAAATAAGTACCAAAAAAATTCACTGCCTCCTGGACTATAAGAAAAATACTCGATAATCAATTATTTACTTTTATAAAGTGCGCCATGGATAGCCATGCTGGATATTAAGTAGCATTTTTTGTTTTGACAGTGACACTTACCTATTTTTTCTGTATATATGTATAATGTATGCTCAAAAGTCGATATGTAATTAATATTTGGAGAATGTCATAAAAACTCAAGGAATGCTTCTGAGTTGTATGCTCAGAGATACTTCGTCTGGCAACATTCAGTTCATTAGTATTTTCCATATTTCGAGAATCGTTTTAGGCATCAAAAAGGAAATCAGGTGGCGGAAGGCAGATTTATTATAAATAAAGAAATGGAGATTAACGTTCTTGCTGTGGTTGAAGTTGGTACAACTGATATCGAGCTTTTAAGTACCAGTTACACCAACATTTGTATCTGACGATGGCGATACACGGGTATTGTTTTGTGGTTGATTGCTCCGGATTTGTAGAACTGACCCAAATTTTATCAACTTTATCTTATTTTCTGACGAATCCAGATGTACTAATAATAGAATGTTTAACAAGCAAAACACTCGTTACTGGGCCTAACAAAATCAACATGAAATGAGAGTAGGAAATTTTCAAGAAAGGTTTGGTGTCAATGTCTGGGCTGGTGTCGTTAGAATAATTGGGCCAATTTTATTTCAAGGCCAATTAATAGGGGTTAGGTACTTAGGCTTTCTCCAAAATCAAATTGAGCTACATCTTAATGATCTACCTTTAGAAGTTTTACGCAGAATTTACTTCCAGCAAGATGGAGCACCGCCTCACAATACCACAATAACATAAGTTCTTAATTATTTAATTGAATATTTTTAATAATAAAGTTATTGCAACCAATGGCCTAATACGGTGGCCCGCCCGTTCACCGGATCTCACTGTTCTCGATTTATTTATTTGAGGATATGCTAAAGAAAGAGTTTATGTAACAGTTCCAGCTACTCTTGAATCTTAGAAAAAAGGATTATAAGTGTATTGTTATTGACGATATCTGAAGAGGGACAGCAGAAAACTGTATAAAAAATACTGCTCCGAGCGTTAGGTTCATAGGCATGCATTCTTTTCATCAACACAGATAGGCTGGGCAGCAGGGGCGTGCGGTGAAATTTTAAGAAGGAGAAGCAATTTTTAGCTATTTGTAATGTAATTCGATTTTTCGATCGTCGATGCTCCGACATATTTTGAAGAAGTTTATTTTCCATTGACAACAGCGATGGATGCGAAAGTCTCTCCTGCCTCGTTGAATTTCTCACGAAATTTTTTATACGTTTAAGTGTTGAAAAATTGCGTTCTACTGATGAACTTGTGGCAGGTATTGTCAATACTAATTCACACAATTTCGACACTTCGGTATAGGCATCTTCCAGCTCCTTGTCTTTTAAAAATTGCCTTAGTTCCTTAGCGTTATTTTTTGCGCTAATGTCATCAGTTTCGTAAATCACTCTTAAAATCAGATCGCAGTAACACTCGGTCGAAGAACTGGCCATAATGAAGAAGAAGAGATTTAAACGCATCTTCTGGAAAAGTTTTTACTTTAAATACATCAAAATTGCAGAGCTCGGGGAATTTAAAATCATTTAAACCGTTAAATAAATATATAGTTTATTTGTTGCTGAATTTGATCGATTATTTCATAAAAGAGGAGTCTGTATGATGTTTGAACATCTCCCACCTTGTCTGTTCGAAGACGCTTGGCTTGTGGCTCTACATTTAACGTCATCGTTTTCTCCCAAAATAGGTCAGTCATCTCTTTTTTGTCTTAACATAGACTTAAAATCATCCATTTTAGGCAAAAATTATATCATTTGTTTCAGGTAATATATTAAAAACATTGTCCAAGAATGAAAATATTTCTGAAAATATGTTCAACAAATAATTAAAATTAAAATCTCGTTTCAAACAGTCCAAAAACTCTCTCGAACTATTTATTGCTTCTGAGTTCCACGTTTCATTATTTTCTAAAATATTCTCAAATAGTTCAATCAGTGATTCACGATTTTCAGATACTGTTAACACAAGTCTTCCATTATAGTTCCACCTAGTAGGAGCTACTTTGGGCAATCGTTTGTGGACAATCGAGTCCAAAGCTTGTGTACGTTTTGTTGACTTGGAAAAAAAAGCAGCCATGCTACTTAAAGTAACGAAAAATACTTTACACTCTTTAATGTGATTGATGGACTGGGATAGAACCAAATTTAATTTATGAGCAAAACAATGGACAAACACAGCACTTAGGAAAGTTTCTCGAACCTTAGCTTGCAGACCCCCTAATTGTCCTGTCATCACTGCAGCTCCATTATAGCTTCGAGCAACTAATTTTTTCTCTCTATTAATTTCTTTAGTAACGTTATAAACTACGGTATATAACGCATCTGCTGTACGATTTTCGGACACATTCTTAAAACCTAAAAATTTCTCTTGAGTACTTCCGTCTGTTTTAACGTAGCGTATTACTATAGATAATTGGCTAAAATTAGTGATATCAGTTCTTTCGTCCAGAACAATAGCAATGAACCGCGCCTCGCCAATCGCCTGCTTACTTCTTTTTAGAATAATGGTTGCAACAGCGGAAATTAAATCATTCTGAATTTGATTCGACGTTCCGCAAAAAACGCTAGACTGCTCTAAATGATTTTTTAAGTAATCATCATATTTAGCCATAAAACTAAGTAAATCTTGAAAATTTCCTCTATTTGAAGAAACCCTTGTTTCGTCATGACCTCTAAATTCCAATTCGTGCTGTCCGAGAAAACAAACAACATAGATAAGTCTTTGCGCTTTGACATAATGTGTCTTTTTACAGCTTTATGGAAATTGTTTAAATCGGAAAAACCAGTATTATTCTAGAGACCTTTTTCATTTTCAAATAGTAAACATAGCCAACAAAATAATTTACTTATAGGTTCACACCCTGTTAGCCATTTAAATTGTTCGTATTGTTTTTCCGGATAAAAAAGTCTAATACAATTTTTCATTTTTGTGATTAAATTTTTCATAGGCGGTTTTGCCCTTCCTTTGGAAATTATTTCAAGCTTATCAGCGAAGTTTAATGTTGAAAATCCCTTTATTATTAAGACAGGCACCACACATTCACACACACACACACACTCTTCTTGCTAAATTCTCCAACATTTTCAACGTTATTACCGACCGCCGAAGTTGACGGTATTTGCATATCCACGTCTGTATTACGCTATGTCCTAGGTGAACACGGGTTCTGCGGTGCGTGCGGTGCGATGCGTGCGTTGCGAGAAACGTTCGAGAAAAAACAACGCGAATCAAATGAATTAGTCCAACGTAAATACGTCGGGCACTAAATTCGCCCGCAATTGGATCAACGCAACGCACGCATTGTTTTTAAATTAAAACGTGTTTTATTTTCACCGGCGCGGCGTCGCGTCAGTTCTTGTCCGATTTTCGCAATGGAAAGATTGATTTCTGAAGTCGAAAGGCGCAATATTTTGTGGAATAAGAAAAATCCACGCTACAAGGATCGATTATTTGTGGACAAGGAATGGGATAATGTAGCTCACAGTACGGGATTTTCAAGTAAGTACATAACCTACACAAAAAATAATAGAAAACTAATTAATAGAGAGTTTTTATTTATTTTTGAAAAGAAATATTATTCCGAATGTTTCTCAAATGGAGGAAGAATACTCTGTATCCCGTGCAATTTTTTTTATTAATAATATAGTTTTCTGCTAATTTCTATGATGTGATGTGTTTACGACGTAGGTATCATATAACACACGTATAGCCGTTCAGACAAAGAACCTACTCCAAAAATAGCTTCCGTCTCCACTTAAAGCACGCGACTGAGATGCAAAAATTGCAAACAGCCGGTGGAAAGTTCAATAACCTCTGGCTCGACTCACAGGAAATCAAGCATACAGGACTAGGCTGCAGAGATGCTAGCGGCCCGCATAGGTTCTATTCCATTTTCTACCGTAGCTCGGTCGGAGTCAAGGCCGCATTTATTATGGGATTGATAATTAAGATAATATTTTAATATTTTTAATATAAATTAAATTAATGGTTTTCTATTTCAAAAATTACATTTTAGAAGATGTTTTGTAATTTTTTTTGGGGAAGCACTGCTTCCCTTGATTCCATGGACTGCACGCCCCTGTTGGGCAGACTTTTCGTGACATGGCGCATAGATAGATCCAACGTAAGTAATCTTGATCAACCAACTGTCACAATTAAATATCCTGCTTAATATTCAGCATGGATATCCATGGCACACTTGATAAAAGTAAATCATTGATTGTCGTAATATTTAAATAGTTCAGGTTATTTTTAATCCAATCGCAAAAAAGTTAGTACCGTTAGATTTGCAAAAAATTCGTCTTTTCAAAAATTTCTTGACTAAAAAGAGTCGCCATTTAAAAAAAAATATTTAGACACAAAGATTTAATTTTATCAACTTCTCTTGTTCCTAGCTTAGATCAAGTTGCGTCTGGTCATGGCCTCCTAGATGCAATTTTATAAATGGCTATAAAAAATCAAGTGGGCGTAAAAAGTTTTTAAAATATCCCATTTTGATTCAGAATTATCTGAGAAATCCAAAAATGTAAAAATATACAGAGTGTTCCATTTAAAAAATCGAAACTGCAGTCATGACCGGAAAGTAAAAAAATATGCGAAAACTCTCCTCTTTATGTACCATATACCTAAACGAAATTTCGTTTTGATAAATCAAATACTTTAAAAGTTACGGCCTGTCTAATAGATTCGTTGACACCCGGTATATGCTATCCATTTATCTGTAAAAATCTCATTTAAACAAAATTTAGCTATTTAAAAGTTAGGAATACTAGACGTTTCTTTGGACTGCATAATTCTCTAAATTAAATTACGACATTTAAATTTACAAGAAACTGTGAAACCCGTATCTTAAAATTTTAAGCAGTTCAGAAGTTATGGAGAAAATAATTTTTTTTGACATGTCAATTTTTTTTAATTACCTCCATAAAACATACCTACTATACCTATTTGAAAATCAAATAACTGGGAAAATATGTTTTTTTGACATGTCAAAAAAATGCAAATAAATGACGCCCCTAAATGTTACATGGAACTGTGACAACCGTATATGAAAATTTTGATAGTTCAGAAGTTACAGGAAAAAAATTATTTTGAGAGCTGTCACAATATTTTTTTTAAATAAATTACTCCCCTAAAAGTTACATTGAGTTTACGTTGTCTTATTTTTTCGCATTTTTTTTTAAATTTTTTTTATCGCCTTGTTGCCACTTTGGAATAATTTCTTTTGTGTGTTTAATAATAAAAACTTATTTATATTAACTGTTTATTAGTGTTTTTCCTTTTTATAATGTCTCTCCTGCTGAATGAGATATGAGCGATTTTGTTGTCAATGGCTTTTAACACTGCATAATAAGATATGCCCTAATATGATCGGCTCCGTTTCTGACACTCTGTGGTTGCCTCCTAAATATTAAATAAGGAACTTAACACGTTAGCGACGACGTGTACCACCGATGGTATACGCCGACTCTTCCAGACGGCCTTCGTGGTCCACCGGTGTACCACGGATGCATTTGGATTAAATAGGTACGTTCTAAATTTCAGCGGACACCAATAATACCTATCAAATTGAGTGAATAGCTTTAGAAATAGGATAATTATATCAGTGTACCACCGGTGGCGCATCAGGCCAAAATATAGGTTTTACATAACAACAAAAAATAAACGCATAACAAATTATTGTAATATATTTATTACATATACATATATTTATTTTTATGAAATTTCTTGTTATTCTAACAAGCTAAAATATCTTATAAAAATACCTAATTGTAACTTAGTAGAAAATCAAAATAAAACGAATTTTTTTAGGTACATTTAGGTATGTCAAAATCAAATACAAATTATGATATTTCTTATTACTCTAACAAGCTAAGATTTTCTAACAAACATACGTAATTATAACTTATGTTAAAAAATTAAAAAAACGAAAGGTAAGTATAGGTGAAAAACAGATAAGTATATAACTAATATAATTCAAACTAAAACTACTTTTGATGATTCTCATTGAAACACTCCAAGCACATTGTCGGTTGCTTAAGACAGTCTTGACAAAACGTAACTACTCTTTTGGTTTTATTTCTAGCTTCGGCAGCATTGCTTTGTGCTTAAAGTTTTACGTAACACGGTTGGCGTCTTTTTCGATTCTTCCGCGCTGTACCCTCATATTTTCACATCTTGTGCAGCGCTAAAGTATTAGTCCTAGGCCTTTTTCGAACAGGTTGTTGAGCCTCATTGACTGGTACATCATCTTCGGCTTCCACGGTATCAATATGAACATTGTTTTCGTCTTCGTCCTTCAATAACCCATCTACAATTTTTTCTCGAACTTGAAGTATGTCCATTTTTTTCTCATTACTGCCAAATTTGTTATAAATAATCCACGAATTAACGATGCATGTACCCACCACAATTTCAAAAAAGACTTTCTTGTACCATTTGATACTTTTACGAAGAGAACTATAGTACGCTGACACTTGGTCTGACATGTCAACTCCCTTTTTGTTTTTATTGTAATCAATTACAGCTGGAGGTTTTAAAACCTGTTAATTTTTTCGGTTTTTTTTTTCCAGTATCTTTTAGGTTGGCAGTATGACTGGGCACAGTACTAATCATCAAAATTGCACGCTTATCAACCCACTTTATCACACGGACTCCATCTTGGTTTTGTTCGCCATAAATTTCTCCCTTTTTCAGTTTTTTGTTGCAAACGGTTTTTGGGTTACCCTTTCTTTTAGATCTAAGAGTTCCACACAAATAAGTGTTTCGATCCAAAAGAGTTTTACTCAACTGAACACTTGTATAATAATTGTCTACATAGACGGTTCTACCTTCAATGAGAAGTCCTTCAAGGAGGCTCATGCAAATGTTGAAAGTATGTCCACGATCATTATCTGGTACATCTGGGTCATTTTTTCCTGTATATATTCTAAGATCATATGTGTACCCTTCCGGTGTGCAAATTTTGTACAACTTTACCCCATATTTATGGGATTTGGATGGGAGGTGTTGTCGAAATACCAATCGGCCTCTCCAGGGTACCATTGACTCATCGATTACAACACTATCTCCAGGAGAAAGAGTTTCTTTGAACTGGTTACAGATAAGGTATAGGACGTTCCTCAATTTGAAAAGTCTGTCGCTAATAGCAAGAGGCTCTTAATTATTTGACAAATACTTAAGAATTTTTTTTCATTTCGTTACGAGTAGTGTCTTTCCACTTACGCAACATTGATCGACGACTAAGAACATGTGACCTAATATAATGACCGGCAAACCGATTTGTCTCTGTAACTGTAATGTCTAGCACTTCATCAGTGAGAAACTGCCAATAAATCTTATATGGATTTGATAAGTCCAAGGTTTGTAACTTTAGACCAATCTGTCCGGAAAATCGATAAGGCACGGGAATATCTTGGCAGGCTTTCCATCTATTATCATTATTTACAGGTGCCTCTTCTTCGCCTTCATCCTCATTGACATTATCTGCTTCATCGACTTCTTCCGGTACATTATTCAAACCTTTATTTTCAGTTTCGCTTTCCTGATTTGATTCTTGATCCGTATCGGTGGGTACATATGGTTCTGACGAGTCTGCATATGGGTCAGATTGAGGTTCAGAATCTTCTGAAGACGATAGAGCTGACGAATAATAAGCTCCAGTGTGGAATTTGACTTGAGAAGAAGCTGAAGTTGATTGGTTTACTGATACATTGGGGTCTGCTCAAGATGTTGGCGGCCTTGCAGGCGATAGCGGCAGTGATAATTCTGTTTGGTCTGGAAGAAGTACAGGTGAAACTTGTTCTAATTCTGAAGGTATCACATTCTGCAAATCCAAATGCAATTCATGTGACTTTCTGGTTTGCGAAGGAAGCATTGACAAAATTTTCTTGCCTCGAGAAGTCATCTCCAATAATTATTCTGGAATAAAAGAGGTAGATTAGTTATGAAATAGTAATGTATTAATGAAATAACACAAAAACGCTAATTTCCAATGGGTCACCGGTGGTACACGACGGCTGTAATGAAAAAATATTCATTATAGCCGTCATGGGCCACCGGTGGTACACAACAAATTTGGAAAAAATACGTACTTATACTTTGTTAGGGCTTATATTACACAAAAAAAAATAAAAATGAAATAACACAAAAACGGTAATTTCCAATGGGTCACCGGTGGTACACGACGGTTGTAATGAAAAAAAAATTCGTTATAGCCGTCATGGGCCACCGGTGGTACACAGATACATTTGAAAAAAAAAGAATAAAAAAACACTTATATTTACTTTGTTAGGACTTATATTACACAAAAACTACATTATAAAATGAAATACCTATAACAAAAACGTATATTTCTAGTGGGCAACCACCGGACGGCTGTAATGAAAAAAATATTCATTATAGCCGTCATGGGCCACCGGTGGTACACAGAAGAGAATGAAAAAGAAAACAAAAAAAAACACGTATACTATCTCTGTTAAAGCTTACATTACACAAAAATTTCATTTATAAAAGAAATATTACAAAAACGCATTTTCGGCTGCGAGGAATTTTTGCAAATGTACTGCCGATGCCGTCGCGAACGTGTTAAACAATAAACCCAAAGTGAACCGCCTAAATACTAATGGCCTACCCTGGCAAATCCAAGGAAAATTGTCTAAAAACAAGGTCATTCCTCGTACCTGTTTCGGAATTCATTTGTCTTTCTAACATGATCGTAAGAAAAATGACAGACAAAACAACTATATTTTTATCTCGGGTTTTATTTATGTTCATATTATTCATTCATTCATTAAAATATTAAGCAATTAATTACACAACGAAAGTGGCCAACATTTCTATTTGGCACCAGTTCTAAGAGCCTACAGTGCATCTTTTATGTTTTATTTTCCAGGTCCGGGGCGGCTTTGATAAACTTATTAAAAACAGTTGCCGAGTGGCTCTTGACTGGTGTTAAAGTGTTTGTTGGCGTCTGTTTACAGTTTCAAAGATTAAAGAGCAATTTATTTTTTGCTTCTTAATGGAGCTTCTTGTCCTACTTTTTAACTATTGACTAAACTGCTTAAGAGTTGTGAGCTATGAAATTTTCAAATGACGCGTTACTTTTAATGAATGATGAAGCTGCCAGTAAAAACCTATCAATAGATTTTTTGACATAATACGGCTGAAGCACATAAATATGCGTTGGAATTTCTGAGGCTGAGGTCAATTAATTGAAAATTTAAAAGGTTGTGTACAGGGTGTCCCACTTTCATAGATTTTACGAGGTTTCTCGCTTATAAGTAGAGATAGAGAGATGTTGTTTTCGCGATGTTGTGCTAGAAATCCCGCCGGCTAAGAAATCTCTTTAAACCAGTGGTGTCCCGTCATTCTTTAAATAATATGGCACTCCTTTTTGACTATACGCACTTCAGATAATTAAAACATGTAACTATGCTTAATGAACCTTTATCTATATTTGTCTGTTTTCTTTCCTGTACCGCACTTCTATATCTCTTTTGTGTTGCAAAAACGGCGAACTTTCGAATTTTAAAATGATTTAATTTTGATTTTTCTTGATCGATTTACCTACAAATATATTTTTTTTTGAGTTCTGTCATTAACGGTTCACGGGCTACTTCCTACGACCACTGTTATTGGACCACCCAGTATAGTGATACATGATTTACAAGTCCAGATTTTACAAGGGCAGCCAGCAGAGTGAACGAGATTTATCAAAATTTTAATTTATGCAGTTCGACTTTGGGTTACTCGGGTATGCCAAAAGGGGCCGTCTGTCTGCGTGTATATCTTTATACAGGGGCCGTCACTGTGAAGTACTATACAGGGCGTTCCCTAATTGCGTGCTGATGTTAAAGGGGGGGTGTTTTTATGTCCTAAAACTCTTACCTTTTGAGATACAGGATGGTAAAGTTTAAAAATAAAACATTTTTTTTCATCCCAATTCTGATGCTATTGTAGATAACTGCATGAAATTTTATACACGTTCTATGCATTAAGGAGCATACGGATTCACAAAGGTTAATTACATATGCACGCCACTGGTAGAAATTTCAAAAATTAATTGTTAATAAAAAATGCCCTTTTATGCATAAAACACCTGTATCAAATTTCACACAGTTATTTATCTATAATAGCATCAGAATTAGGATTAAAAAAAAACTTTTTTAATCCTGTATCTCCAAAGTTAAGACTTTTAGGTTCATATTAAACTTTTTTCTTAAAAAGGTCCAAGAATCACCCTTCTTTAACATTAGCAATTAGGAAACGCCCTGTATAGTACCTCACAATGACGCCCCCTGTACAAAGTAATCTGACAGACGGAGATAAACGGTCACTTTTGGCATACCCGAATAGCCCAAAGTCGGACTGTATAAGTTAAAATTTTGATAAATCTTGTTCACTGGAATCAGTGCTGGCTCCCCTACTATAACTACATTGGTGGGTTAATTTTGGAAAAATATGAGTTCTGTAGTTTTTCAAATATTTATTGCAATATTAGATATTTTTTGACATCCGGTATTGAACAGAAAATTAATTATTTTGAAACAGTTTATTGACAGCTACTACTAGAACAATTTTACAAAATATATAAAAAAAAACTAAGCTATTTTTGAGGTTGACGGCTGTGATTCTAATGGTTCGATTCCTACTAAATCGTTGTCTTACTCTGAAAATGATGACGTTTCGTCGTCACTACTTGAAGATCCCAGTGTGATAACTAAATCATCAGTAACCGTTTCATTTTGCCATCTACTTCCCAGTATTTATCTTCAATAGAACGAACATGTTTAACGTACGATTTCCAATTTTCAGCCGATATTGAGTCAATCGCTTCTAATGTTATTTTATTAAAATCTTTAATTAAAAGTTCACCGGTGTTGCGCTCTCGAATATATTTTTTTATTCTTGCCCATGCAAGTTCAATAGGGTTGAGGTCGCACATGTATGGAGGCAGCCTTAAAGGTGTATGACCGAGGTTACGTAAAAGAATGTCAATTTTATACTTTTTTTCTCTAGGCTTGTTGGCTGATATTACTTCATATAATTGATATTTTCTTCATGTTGGATTACATACAAGAATGTTCGATTTAAGCCACGATATCATATGAGCTTTTGTAGAGTATTTAGTCGGCACTTTATCTTCTACGTGATAATGATAAGACGCATTATCCATTACCATGACTGATTTGGGAGCGAAAAACTAAACCTGGAACAAATCCAGCTTCTGAACCAGCATGAACTATAATAAAGCGACTACTAGAGCAGATTCCCTGAACAACACCTGTAACACTTTCACTTTGCCAGCATTTGTTCACTTTCATATCATTATCTACCCAGGTTTCGTGTAGATACACAATATTGCGTCCTTCTTGCCTATATTGCCTTACAGTTGATAAATATTTCACCCGCCAGTGAATAATAGTTGGTCTCTCAATGAGCAATTTTCTTTTATTGTGGCACTTGCGCCAAACAAACCATTTGATCGTAAAAGCCGATTTAAGGTTTTATACCCGTACGAAAAATTTATTTTGTTCTTTACAGCACGAAGTAGGGGTTTGCAGGTCGGAACCTTCTTCAAGTTTATATAAAAATCCTCTATTGTTCGTCGAATTACTTGAAAATCACCATCGTCAATTTTATCTTTGTATGACAATCGGGGTCTTTTTTTACCAGGAGATTTTAAAGGTAAGGTAGAACATGAGCGATCATTATGTTCTCTTTGAATTTTTCTTACAGTACTTTCCGAAACACCAGCGTAAAATGCAGCGCGTTCTGTTCGATTTTGAATTGGAATAATCACACTATTATTTTCAGCTTCTCTAGTACAGGCCTCTATAACGCTCGAAATAACTTCACGTGCACCGCTTCGAATTGTTTTTTCTCTTTTGCTCGCCATCATTGCTTCGAAATAATAATTCAAATTCAACGCAACGCATTTAAATAGAAATGAAAACAAATGCTCCAAATGTATAGGCGCCACTGGAAATAGCTAGAACCTTCTAGCGGCAAGTGCATGGAGACTCTAGGCACATCCCAATTACAAGTGGACCAGTGCGAAATTTACTAAATCCTCGAATAATTTTCAGTACCGCTTAGCTAGCGCACTTTATAGGTGAAGCGATAAACTATTACAACAAATAAAATGACATAAAATTTATTTGCGTGCACAAATTTTACTTTTCCGCATGCTTAAGACTATGAACCTTTATTTTTAGGACCACCCGGTTTATTTCCACTTTCACACTTAAAAACTATCTGCAGAACTCCATTCTTCTCTCAGCGTCACCAGGGTGTAAATGATGGACTAGTTTGGATTTGTGTGGTGTGAATTTATGTTTTTTTGGGATTCTCTGTACTGTGGTTTGGGTATATCTATATCTTTTTCCATTTCTCTACATGATGTTTCCGGATTTGCTTGAATAAGAGCTAAAATATTGATCCCAGATTGCAAACAGGTCCATATTGTCGTAGATTTGATAAAATGTTTTTAAATATTCTTTTATCGGGTTGTCTTCTTTCATGATATCTGTAACAAAATTTACGCAAAAATAAATTCCAAAATGCATATTTCGATGATAAAAAATAACTAAATCGAATGGAAAATGTATTGAAAGGTATTTAAATCCATTTAAAACGTATTGAAAGGTATTTAATGATAAATTCGAGTATTTAGAGAAGAATTTAAAGAAATATGGCATATTAAAATGATTAAATAAGTATTTAAAAGGTATTTTAGAGTGAGGTGTACACAATCAGATTCCATATACAAAAAAGGTAGTAGAAACAATTCGTAAATTTCTTTTTTCTACAAGCGTGCGGAAAACTTTAGTTTTCTTCACTCATTTTAGTTTGGATAAATAACCCCATTTTTTTAAAATGTACTTATTGCTTTTAGATATTTAAAAATATATTGATACGCTGATAGCAAAATGATTCAAGAACATACATTTGCTAAAATCCGGCTATAATTTTCAACAAAATAGTAAAAAATATGGAAAACGTGTTTTAAAAAATTATTAATGGCTCTCGTATTATGCCTTATAAAATCAATGTTACACAATAATAAACACCTGCTTTTTTTATTTGGCAGTTTGAATTACCATAGACACAAAGTAAAAACACGCGTGTCACTCATTATCAACCAAAACCAATTTTGCTGTCGCTGATTTTCGTCATAGTAAAACCTGAGTAAAAGTGTTTTTAATGGATTCTTTAGAAGATTTGCCAGAGTCAGTGTTGGAAGCAGCTAGAATTGCCAAGTTCAATCTGCTACCAATCAAAATTACTATATTATGTTTAAAACCTGGTGTCAAACTAAAAGCATCCAAACTTTTGAAAGAACACTTTTTTGTAAGCCAAACACGCTTTGTCCAGATACTGAATGTTAAAAAGTATGATCAAACTGAATGAAAACATGGATTTAAGCAAGTTTTTCAAAGGCACGGCCTATTTAAGAAAACATAATGTTGGATCTAGACCAAAGAAGGCGAAAATTTTTTCAAAAGGGGCAATTTCTAAATTTAAAAATGAAGCGCCGGACGAAATTTATCTCCATATTAAAGTAGCAAAACAAGAATGTCATTGGATCATATTGAAGACAAAGGAAATATTTTATTAATAAATATTCCAGACACAAAAAAAATACCGTTCTAGGAGTTTTGTACTGTCTGATCAAGCTGAAAGCGGAGAATATTTAAAATTTAACCCGACATACAAGAATCCAGTAGGAGTCTCAGAGCGCTCAAGTAACAAACCTGTAATAGTCGGCACAGGTACCGACAGGGGTCTATTCTCTGCAGGCGAGAGGCGTCAGAGGCTGTATCTGGGTCGATGTGATCCAGATACAACTGAGAAACAGATTTCTGATTATATGAAGAATCAACTATCCATTTCTGTTGCCAAATGTTCAGTACTGGACAAAAATGATGATGTGGTTTCATTTAAAATTGGAGTTAAAGAATCACTTTTGAAGGGCCTGCTTGATCCAAAGATCTGGCCGGCAGGCATTGCTGTTAAGGAGTTTCGTCCTCGCCGTATAGGCGCTAAAGCTTCCACAGCAAATTTTCAGAGGCGGGACAGAGAAGACCATACTTTTTGTGCTGTTCGTGCTGAAAATTACTCAGTAATTGCACTCACGGAAACCTGGCTTGATTGCAGTATAAATGATGCCGAATTTCTGGACTTTCGTTATACGGTTTATCGTACTGATAGGAGCAGTCAAAACAGTACTAAGAGCCGTGGAGGTGGGGTTCTTCTGGCAGTACATAATTGTATTAAATCTCATCGCCTGGCAATTGGTGAAGCATCAGTGGAAAAAACGTGGGTGTCAATGACATTGGGCGATTTGGTGTATTGTATTAGTTGTGATAATACTGCCTCTCTTGGCCTGTCTCAATACAATGGGGTAACTAATGATCACAATTGAATCCTGGATTTATATTTTGCCGACTTTGAGCCTGATTCAATTATAAAATCTGATGGTTTGGTACGTTGTGATCCTTATCACCCAGCTTTAGAGTTATACTTACCAGTGAACAAAACTAACTATCTAGAACCTCTGAATTATTTTTCTTATAACTTTAAAAACGCTAATTTCGATTTAATTAATGAATATTTTCTTTCGGTAGATTGGCAATCAATTATGTCAGAGGATCTAGATGTTACTGTCAATAAATTTTATTCTGTACTTTTTGACTGCTTTAATATGTTTGTACCCATAAAGGCACATTATTCTAGTGAGAAATTTCCTATTTGGTTTTCTTATGAATTGAAAAACTAATCTATCAAAAGACAATTGCTCACAAACAATACAAACAGTCGAACAGTGAAGTTGATTACAATGTATTTAATACACTTCGAAGGGAATGTAATAAAACCTAACGTAAACAAGGAGTGCTACAATTTGTACATAAGTAAAACTGAAAGTGCCATAAGCAGTAATGTAAAAATTTTCTGGAAGTGGACATCAACAAATCTGCAGGTCCTGATGGTGTTCTTAATAGAGTACTAAAATTTTGTTCTAACCCCTTATAGCTCCCCCTATTTTACATTTTCAACAAATCCCTAACTTCCGGAGTTTTTCCAGAGACATGGAAGCTTTCTTATGTTTGTCCGATTCACAAATCTGGCAGCAAAAATGACGTAACAAGATACAGACCAATCAGCATTCTGTCGGCAATCCCTAAATTGTTTGAATATTGCGTTGAAAAAATTCTGTCGAATATATTTCATCAGATTGTGATCAGTCAACAGCATGGGTTCACAGCCAGTAGGTCTGTTGACAAAAATCTGTTTCTCTTTACAAATTTTATAAATTCATCATTTGAAAGCAATGCAGAAACTCATGCAATATATACTGACTTCAGTAAAGCCTTCGATAAGGTAAACCATAACATCCTTCTTTCAAAGCTCTCTAGTCATGGTGTTTCTGGATCTTTACTTTCATGGATGAAATCTTACTTTACTAACAGAATGCAGCAAGTCAAGATTGATGGCTATCTATCTTCATGTTTCCATGCATCTTCCGGGGTACCTCAAGGCTCTCACTTGGGTCCTCTTCTTTTTAGCTTACTTATCAACGATTTAGGATCCTTGCTCTCCTCAAGTTTTCGGCTTTTCGCTGATGACATGAAATTGTATCGTCGGGTGACGTCCACTCACGACATGATTATTCTACAAAATGATTTTAATATTGTATATGATTGGTGTCAGCTTAATGATATGTCCCTCAACATTAACAAGTGTTGTTATATAAGATACAGTAGACTCATCGATAAAGATCCTTTTCAGTATTACTTAAATAATGTCCCTTTATCTGAAGTTTCTGTTATAAAAGACCTTGGCGTATATTAAGATGCTCGGTTAATGTTTACTGAACATTTTGAAGTGGTCATTGGTAGGGCTAATAAAATGTTGGGCTTTATTAAGAGAGCTACTAGAGACTTTACATGTATATGCGCTATCAAAATTCTGTATACATCACTAGTCAGATCCGTTCTTGAGTCTTCATGCATAGTTTGGTCACCTTACTATCAGACCCACACCAATAGGCTCGAGAATGTGCAACATAGGTTTATAAAATTTGCAAGGTACAAACTTTTCCAGAGGGGTGTGTGTCTCAGTGATGACCAAACTATGACTTACTTAGACTTAACTACTCTAGTTCGTAGAAGGGAATACTTTGATGTCTGACCACATAAAAAGCTCAGAATGTCTTCAGTGTTTTTATTTACACATTCAAAATTACCGGACACGAAGTAAGTGTCTTCTTCATATTCCATATTGCCAAACTTGTTACTTATTATTAAGTCCAGTTAATAGAATATCTGCTAATGCCAATAAATTCTATGAAGGTCTTGACTTCTTTAATTTATCTCAAGATAGATTCAAGTCTCAAGCTAAACGAATTATCTTAGGTTAGGTTAGGTCTGTAATCTCTGTATAAACTTCAAATGTATTTTTATATGTAAATAAATAAATAAATAAGAAAGGAGCTTGCACAGTACAATGCATCGGAATAAATACCGTTGGAAAAATGCCATCAAATATTGCAGGTTATACGAAGCGCCCAAATCCTGAACTATATACAGGCCACAGTTTCCGACATTCAGCCGCCACAATGCCAAAGTTTACTAAATAATTATTTAGTAAACTTTGACAATGTTTGCAGATTCCGGAGAAGGAATAACAAATATCAAACGCCTCGGAGGTTGGAAATCTTCAACTGTGTCAGAAGGTTGTTTGCTCAACAAGTCTTCAAAAGAATCTTTCCAATAAAGTATTGAACTTCAGTGCCATTCCTTCCACTAGTCACCAACTTTCACCAGCGCAAATCGACCTCTTCCAACTAAAAAGTTACCCCCTCGGCGACGGTTACCACAATAAGTAAGGACGTGAAAGAAAACTGGAAAATCCAAACCCAACCTGCAAGTTCTTGGAAAAAAATCTTGCCTCTGCAATTAACTTACAAAACGCTACAAACTGCACGTTTACTATTCTTATTATTAATAATATTTAATTTGTGATTATGTATTTGATATAAATAAACGATTCTTTTTAACTTTTGGGTTCTTCCGCCCGATTCTAGAAAAAACAGTGTACCTTATATGTGCGTAAAGTTACTTTTCCGCACGAAATTGCGTGCGGGAAAGTAGCACTTTCCGCACTACTATTTTGGCATTTGAAGACGCTAGAACGTAAAGATATTGAAAAGGGGGTGAATTTTTTTTTACAATTACAAATATTATATTTGGCCGCCGCACACTGGATAGAGGCAATGTAAATGGCCGGACATTGGCGAATATTCAAAAATATGGTTTTGTTTGAACTATATTAATTCAAATTCAAATTTAAAATTCAAATTCAAAAAACGTTTATTTCTTCAATTAAAATGCAAAAAACAAAAAATACAAAAATTGAAAAAAAAGTCGTGCAGTTCATAAAACAATGGCAAAACCAGTACTAAAAAATTAAAAAAAATAATATTATAAAATATAAAATTCCTCAAAACTATAACAATTTACGTTTAGAAGGTAGGTTTTTAGTATTTTTTTAAAAATATTGACGTTAACAGCATCTCTAATATTTGCATCTAACTTGTTGAAAAACTTGCACCCTGTAAAGTAAACGTATTTTTGAAAAAGAGCAGATCGGTGATTAACAGGTAATAAAAGTGTTTTTAATCTGGTATTATAATTGTGGTCTGGCCTAACATCCTGAAAAGTAACTCTGTGTTGATAGACAAAGCAACAAACCTCGTAAATATATATACTTGCTACAGTCAAAATGTTCAAATTTTTAAAAGCATTTCTACACGATTCTCTAAATTTTAGTCCAGCTACTATGCGTACAGCGTATTTTTGCATTATAAAAACTCTATCGACGCTAGCACTCATCCCCCTGTTTAATATTCCATATCTAATTCTTGAGTGTATGTTGGCGTAATAAAGCGATAAAAGTATTTCTTTACTGCAATGCATAGACATAAACTTAAGTGCGTAACAACCACCACGCAACTTACTGCAAAGACCCTCAATATGCGGATTCCATTTTAAGTTATCGTCGAAAATGACTCCGAGCAGCTTAGATTGGTCTGCCGAGCGTAAATGCAAATCCCTTCCTTCAAGCAGTTCCAAATGCACATTTTTGGGCTTAAGAGAGAAATTAATGATTGTCGTTTTATTTTTGTTTAATTTAAGTTTGTTTTTTTCTGACCAGTTCAAAATTTTAATATAAGTTTCTTCAGCAGTTGACTTTAACGATGTAGAGTCTTCTCTAACTATTAAAACATTGGTGTCGTCGGCGTAAGAAATCACGAAAGTATTTTCTGCAGAGTTATTGATAAAATTTATGAGGTCGTTGACAAAGACCAGAAAAAGAAAAGGACCCAAAATTGAGCCCTGGGGCACACTCTTTTCAATAGTCATGCAACTACTTTGTACGCCATTTACAGATACTCTCTGCATTCTATTTGACAAATATGACTTTAGCGGTTTACCTCTTACCCCGTATCTATAAAGTTTAGCGAGTAAAATATCGTGATTTACTACATCAAATGCCCGTGAAAAATCTATAAACATTCCCAATACAAGCAGTTTTTTATCAAGGGCCTCCACAATCAACCGTTGAAACTCGCACAACGCAGTTTCTGTGCTTTTCTTAGGGGTGAAACCATGCTGTGACGGCGAGAGTAATTTATTTCTATAGAAAAATTAAACAAGCTGATCTTTAATTATTAATTCAAAAATTTTTGAAATGCTGTTTAAAAGACGGTAATTCCACGGTAATTGTCGAAATTATTTTGGTCACCCTTTTTGTGTAAAGGAATTACAGTAGTAAGTTTTAGCTCATCTGGCAAATATTCATTTTCAATTGAAATATTTATTAAATATGCAAGAACATCTGCAATAAGTTCTTTACATTTTTTAAAAATATTATTAGAGATGCCATCGTGACCACTAGAACTAGAATTCTTAAGCCTACCTATAACATTTAACACATCTTCCTTACATATGGGCGATAAAAAAAATGATTTATTAGATAGAGGTATATTATGTTCCACAAAATCCAAATCTAAAGGCATGTTATCATTGAGCAATGTGAACTGTGTGTTAAACCGCTCGGCCATTTCATTATTAGACAACAAAGTACCGTTTATACTGATTTCAATATTATTCTTTCCTTCGTTTTTCTGAATATTCTTTATGCACTGCCACATTGCTTTTGATTTGTTCTCTGCGTTTAGAATTTTCAAATCGTTTTTACTACACATAAAAAATTTTAGTTTTTCCCTGTAAATCCTATTCATTTGCTTGTAAAGAGGAAGATACTTTTTGTCATATTTAGCTAAAGTGGCAAACATGCTAACTTTTTCTTTAAGACGTGTTAACTCAGGATTTAATTTAATTTTCTTACTGCTTTTATTAGAAGGGTAGTATTTTTTTAAAGGGAAAGACAAATTAAAGTAATAAAGAAATATTTCTGCAAAATTATTAAACGCTCCATTTGGGAGCGCTGTTTTGAAAACCGAATCAAAATTCTCATGTTTTAGAAAATGTAAGAACGGTTTTATATTACTTGTACAAAAATTTCTCTTCAAAAAGCTCTTCCTCTGCGATGTATTTATACTATTTTCTGTTTCAAGACATAAATATTGGGAATAATGATCTGATACATGTAGATTTATAACCTCACTAAAACTACTAACCAGAGTGTTTGTCAAAAAATTATCAATACATGTTGCCGATGTACTATTTACTCTAGTAGGTGAGTTTATTTTTACAGTTAAGTTATAGATACCCAGAAGATCCAACAAAAGACTAAGATTATAACAGGATGATAAAAAATGTACGTACGTAATCGGGTCTATTCAGTTCAGATAATAAATCATTTAACAACTGTAAGAAAATATTAAAATTTCCAAGAGGTGCTCTGTATATCACAATTTCGAAGAGTTTAACACAATCAATCCTTATACAACAACACTCTACACAAAATTTTGACACATCACAGACAATAACAGGTTTACAGAATAAATCATTTTTAAAAATGGCGACACCGCCATGTATTGAGGCTTCTCTAGAAAAAGATGTCACAAGAGCGTAATTTTTAAGTTTAATTTGGTATAATTGGTCCTTATTCAACGAGTGTTCGCTTATTAACAAAATATCACATTTAGACTCTTCGAGTGCCACGTCAAGAATCAAAATTTTATTTGTTAGACACTGAACATTTTGATGACAAGAAATAAGTGGATTTCTAAACGTTGACGGGGGCTCGAAAAAAACTTTTATTTATTATGTGATCATTGATATTACTTACAGTTTCTAGTGTCGCTGTTTTGCTATTTAACTACTTTGCCGGTACCACCGGAAAATTCACAAAATTACCTTTGTCAACTCCCGAAGTATTTACATTGCCGTCTGGGAGGGTAAATCCTTCTGGAAAATCTCCGAACCGTTTATGATTTTCGGATAGAACATTCTTCTCTCTTGACACCACAATTAAGTTAGAAGTATTTATAAAAGGATTGTTTAGGACTTCATGAAAAATTCCATTCAGCAATACCATTTTCAAAAACCGGTTCAAAAAGGAGGACCGACTTTCATAGTTTAATGTTGCAAAGAAAAAATTAGTGTCAAAATATGTGACGTAATCAAACATATTAGCACATTTACTTAGCGTACAGTTAACATTATGAGCAAAATTATTTAAAACTTTTCTGTCTTTTGAGTACGTCGTACTGAGAAGAGTAATATTAGTGTGCCCGAGTGTTTTCAGGCATTGAAAAATTGAGATCTCGACCGTTTAAGACATCCACAATTATGTTTTTATGTTGCAAACATATTGTTCTTTATAGAAAAAACCATATTATGTTTTTGGTTTCCGATATATGTAGAAAAAATTATAGGTGTTTAAGTTATGACCAACATTGCTTAAATCAGACAAAATATTTACCAATTTTTACTTAATAAGAAAACATATCTATTTTTAGTTGTTTCCAAATTTTGAGGAACTTAATTTTTTTTAAATGATGTTTTTATTCTACTTTTTAAGGTTTTTTTTTTGACTTACAAAAAAATGGACAAAAATGGCCAGGCTAAGAGTATGTGTTGTAATAAGGTTAAACATCGCTTAGATGGTATCCACAAGAATTAGCTGCGACCACTTGCGACCGTTCGAAATAATCGTATATAAATTTTAATAAAAACGGTGCCGGGCGAAAATAAAAAAAATTGACTCCTGTGTTCACTAAAAAGGTTTAAGGGTTGCAAGTTGCCTTCGAAATTAAAACTCCTAATTCACCAATTAGGTTCTGCTTATGTTAAAAAAAATATTTGTTTCATTTTTACATATGTGATCTTAAAACTGTAACAATCCAGTTAGACTTGGTATAAATTTAAACGCCTTTAATAAATACCGCTCAAAAACATTTACGGTTGTCAATTTGCTATTCTCAGCAAACTATGGTATTGTACAGAACTCGGGTAACTATGCAAATGCTGCATGTTATCAATAAAAGTCAATCCAAGAATATATTTTATTCGCGAATATTCAAAAGTTACTGTGATTTAACTTTATTTATTATGGAAGGTTTAAAGTGTAATCAAAATTTATTTTTTTACATAAAGGCTCAAAATGTTGATAATGGTGATTTTAAAACGCTATCAAAACAGGATAATTTGCGCGCTAAAATCTAGTTCTACTGCAAAGCAAATTAAAGAACTTTAGGAATGTGTGAGGCTCTTTTGTAAAATTTTGGTTAATATATGGAAGAAAGCATTTAGAAACGAAGGAAGATTTTTAATTCAGAATCGCTCTTGGCTTAGCCCGAAATTTAAATAGCCAAAATTTGCAACAAACAAACAAACAAAAGTATGCTTTATTGCCGCAGAAAAATTTTAGAATTTTATGGACAAAGCAAAATATACCTAAAATAAGACATATCAAAACATTAATCGAAAAGAATTTCGATACGTCAATGCTTTTTAAAAATGTAAATTATCAATTTACCAAATCGTAAAACACACGTTAGAATATAACATAACATTGCCGCAAAACAGTTAATGAATCCTAATAACCTTATAAAAGTAAACAAACACACATCTACAAGGTGAATAATTTCGATGACATTGAAATCAAAATTGCAACTATGCGACCTTAAACTCTATGTTATTATAGTTATACACATAATTGTGATGTTAAACAGAAGGTATAATGAACTAGTGTAGAATGTAGTATACAAAAAAGAATTAAATTTTGTTTTTAATCCAATACCTAACAAAAATAATTAAGTTTTAAGTGAATGTGTGACAGTTCTTTTCTCTATATGATGATTTTCAAAATTCTATGCTACGAGTTAGGACATGACTCACAAAAGATTTAAGTAAACAAGCGAATTTAGTGACAATTTAAAGAGACTTACTCACTGAAAAAAAAAATCATTAACGCTGTAAAATGGTCTCTCAATGAGGTATGCTTTGGTGTTTTTTCGAAATTGTGCAAGCATAGGGATAGATTTTAAATGTACTGGCAGATTGTTGTAAAGTTTTATGGCGTTGTAAATAATTGATTTTTTTATTAATTCTGAGGAAGGAATGGGAAGATATATATCATGCCTAGAGTTTCTGGTAGGGTATACATATTGTGGCCTTTCTGGGAGGGTGTTTATATGTTTTCTCAGCAAACATACCGTTTCCAAAATAAATAATGCAGGAAGTGTTAATATTTCATGTTTTTTGAAATAGTAGTGGCAGTGAGCTCTATTATTTAGACCAAACAAATAACGAATGGCTCTCTTTTGAAGCATAAAAATACTACGAAATTGCTCGGTGGTACAGCAGCCCCAAAAGGGAAGGCCATAGCGGAGGTGGGATTCAAATAAAGAGAAATAAGTGAGTCTGGCAGAAGGAACGTCTAGTTCTTTTGAAACTGATCGAATGGCGAAGCAGGCGGTAGAAAGTTTTTTAGTTAAGGTGTCAATATGATTAGACCATTTAAGGTTGTTATTTATATTTAAACCCAGGAATTTAACCGACTCTACGTATTCACTATTGCTGTTATGTACCTGAACTGGTTGTAAAGTTCCCTTATAAGATAACGGCACCGTTTTATCGACATTAAAACAAAGCATATTGGAATCGGACCAAGCCTTAATTATAACCAAGTCTTTGGAGATACTAGAGTGTAAAGACGTTGTATCAAAATCACTCCAAGTTATGCTTGTGTCGGCAGCAAAAAGGGAGATTCTTCCATTAATTTTAAGGTTCGTGATATCATTAATGTATAACAAAAAAAGAATAGGTCCCAAGACTGAACCTTGAGGGACTCCATTTGTAATCAACTTACAATCGGAATCGGAATCATTAGCCCTTACAAGTTTAAAGAAGTACCACGAATTCCATAAAAATTTAGTTTGTTTATCAGAATTTCATGACTAACACAATCAAAGGCTTTCGCATAGTAACAAAAAACTGAGGCAGTTGGGTGGTTGTTATTGAGAGATAAGTAGACGCCTCTAAGCAACGTGAACATTGCGTCGCTGGTGCACTTGTTGGGTAGAAATCCGAACTGCTGCGGGGATATTATCTGATGTTTCAATAGAAATGGCATAAGACGATTCTTCAGTAGCCTTTCGATGATTTTTGATAGTACTGGTAGTAGTGCAATTGGGCGATAATTGCAAGAGTTAGTTTTTTCGCCGCCTTTATGAAGTGGAATTATTATAGCTGTTTTAAGGCAATCAGGGAATACACCTTTTATAAAGGACTCATTTATTAATGTTGTAAGGGCCTCTATGACTGGGAGTGGCAAGTTTAGGAATATTCTAATTGATAGGCCATCAGTGCTACACGAAGATTTACTTTTGATATTATTTATTACCTTCAATAGTTCAGTGTTGCTAACGGGACTTAAGAAAAAGCTATCAGCTAAATTTTTTGAAGGAGGAATAAAATAATCAGAGGGTCCAAACTTGGCGAGATACTAGAGGTAACATTTTTGATTACATTAATAAAATAATCATTTAGATCATTAGCCCCTGGCAAGATCTGAGTCACAGGGTTTGATTTGTTTCTTGTTATTGATGAGTTTGTTAGACGTTTTCGGTAGTGCAATTTTTTTGCTGACTTAATAAGAATAGTGTAGATCCTCCTATAGTTAGAGATATAGTCGAGAATAAGAAAGAGGTCGGTGAATTTTTTTATATATGAGAGCGAGCGCATGTTTTTAGCAGAAATTCGTATTCCTTTCGTGGTCCACGGTTTATGTTGCTTAGGTTTGATATTCTTAAGCAGGAAGGCCTTGTTAAAAGCACTTAAAGTTTTATTTAAAAAAGTTCTGAAGTTTGTGTTGACATTATCAGATTCAAAATTCCAATCGGTTTTAAAGCAAATATTATGAAATACTGAGAAATTTGCGGCCGAGAAAATTCTGCCCCGATGGCGAGAACTTGGTAAGGGCCTAATAGGTAAACTAAACCTGGAAATTACCGATTCGTGATCGGAAAGACCTGAGTTATAGACCTGTGAATGCACCTCTGATGGAGAAAAAACAGACGCCATGTAATCGATGATAGAAGAAGAGTTTTTTGAAATTCTAGTTGGCGAGGATACATGCAGGATACATGCATTGAATTGGATGGCACAAATAGTAGCATAGTCAATATTAAAGTCCCCGCATAGAATTTTTTTACCTTTAATCGGTAGAGTGTCTAGCAACAGTCCGGAAACCGATATTAATAGTAGGCAACGAAAGCTCTTTCAAAGTTTGTCGGATGGACAAAAACGAAGACGGACGGAAAAATTAAGGCAGGAAAATCTTGATGAACTTAATTTTGCAATATCGTCAAAGAAGTTGGCAGGTTAGTAACGAAGTAACTAAGTTTAACTTAAAAAATCTATACAGTTTTATTATTTGCTCCCATCACTGTAATTAAAATATCTAGATTTCTGTGGAAAAAATTACTAATAATACAAATATATAACAGTAATAATAATAATAATAATAAATTACTTATTTAATTGACATGGCTGTCCCAACGACGAGAACATCCAAGCGAAATACAGTGAGAAGATCGCCAAATACACCGACTTGGCAATTGGAGTAAAAAAGCTGTGGAAACAGGAAAGAGTCATCATTGTTCCTCTCGTCATATCAGTAACAGGTCTCACCTTTAGTTTTATTAGGACTTAATACAAACATTCACAGGAACATCCAGAAATCGGTCATTTTGAAAACATGTAGCATAGTTAGATCATTTGTTAATACACAATAGTTGCTTTTTTTCATTTCCTTTTTTTTATTTTTATTTTTTGTACTGACTTGGTATAACCCGTCAGTATAAAATACAACCACAGGAATACTGTGAGACAACAAGTCATAATAATAATAATAAATAAAAGTGATGAAACATAGTTAATAATTTTTAGGGTCGGAGAATCAAGGCATTAATAAAATTTTGAATTTTTACACGGAAATCCCAAACAAGTTCAGAACGTCCTTAAGCCGGCATCCATACACAAAATTTTCATGCATGGAGCCGAGATTATAAAAAATTTTATATTTTCTGTAGGCATTCTTACTGACGAAGCCGCAGAAGCAAGGAATAAACACTTCCGCTATTATAGAGAGTTTCGTTCAAGAAAATGTAACAGAAAATTCACAAACGAAGACATTTTGCACAATTTATTACTCTCATCAGATCACCTTATTTCTACCTTAAGACTGAAATGTTACAATAAAAAAGATATTTAATGGCTGAAGAGATTCTTTCCTTGCTTTTAATTTAAATTTTAAGTTAAATTAAGTTTCAATTTAAAATTTAAGTTAAATGAAGTTATTTGGTTTCTTGTTTGTAAAAAAATACTAGATTATAGTTTTGTTATTAATTCTTATTTAAACATATTCAAAATAATTGTTAATAATATTTTTAAGATATTCCTTTTTTTTCGCCTGTTGTATCGTATAATATACAATTAAATTCAAATTTTGTGATTTCGTGGCTAACTTAACAGCATTCACTGATTGATTAGTTGAATTTTTGGTTCGTTGTAATTTTTAGTAAAAAAATGGCGGTGACAGTCATAAATAAAGAAAGACGTAATTTAAAAAATATTGTTCACGGAATCCTGGTTTTAATAAAAAAAAAACAGAAAGTAAATATTTGTTAGTGTGGAACTGAAGTCTTTAGTTTTTATAAATCAGTAAAATCGCCTCTAAAAGCTATATTAGTGCTTAAAATATGAATTTAATCTGCTCATTTGTTTTTCAAATATATACTGTTTATATTTTTTTAAACTAATTTTTATATCACCCTGTATAAAAATATTTAAACATTTGATTGCACGTGTGAATAGAACTTGGTTTACATTACGTTTATTATGTTTGCTTCTCTTAAAATAATATGAATAATAAACCTTATGAAATTATCCATCTTATTTAATTTTTGACGTAATAGTTTTGACAATATAATATACATTTTTGACATAATAATAGTCATATTTATATGAAAATCTAATATTTTATCTTAATGTGACTTTTTTCCTTTTTGCTAATCCAAAAGAAACAAATCAAAGTGTAAAACAAAAAAGATTATTGAATTTTAAAACGAATGTCCAAATTTTCCTATACCTCGATCCGCTGTGCGCCGTTTTGTTCCGACATCTTGAATTAGTATCACAGTTTTACTAGCTCATCTCTATATTACGCGGCCGTTTTATTTCACCATCTTGAATTAGTAACACAGTTTTACTAGTTCATCTATACAGTGTGTCCGAAATTGGTTATGACAGTATTGGGATCTCGGAAACCGTGATAGTTACAAAAACGTTTAAATGGAGAAAGTTTTAGACAATTATGTTTGTAATTTAACGCAGTTTTGCTCGCGATTCTATCTTTTTTAGTTTTTGAGATATTTTGAAAAAACCAAAAAAATGCATTTTCGAAAAAGTCCTATAATTTATTTATTTATGAAAATTTTCAAAATCTGTAACAACATTATTAAGGCAACTTTTTACGTAGAGTGCACCTATTAAGTCAGATTTTACATACAATGTTTCGATTTTCTAGAACCATCATCAATTTTGTTTTTTCTTATGGCCGCTGTATTCGATTTTAACAGTTTTGAAAAGAGTATTTCTTTAGCTTTTCAACGGTGTATCACACTTTGTAATTAGGTTATTACTAAAGGTGCAAAAAGTGCGTAGAGGAAATATTTAAACGTTTTTTGGAATTATCAAAGTAAAAAGTTAAAAATTAATAATGTTAAATGGCAATATATTGTAATTTAACATCCAGTACTACAAAAAATCAGTAAAAACTACTTAATAACATAATTGATTCGTGCACAATGTTCACACATGTTCAAACTACCACCCGCATATAACACTAACATCTTTGCCCAAGTAGGCTTTGCGTTTGAAATAAGACTGTTTAAACATTTTTTCGAATTATCGATATAAATTAAAATTTAATAGTTTCAAATAGCAATATTTTTAAATTGGACATTAAATTCTGCATAAAATCAGTAAGTTCTACTCAGTAACATTAATACTATGTGCACTGCACATAATGTACCCCGAAGAACGACTGTCGACAGAACTTCTTTTCAAGCGCTGCACTGATTAGAAGCTTGCTAGGGTTAGCCAATTTTAAGAATCGCAACAGAAAGTATGCAAGTATGACAAGGAATGGAATAGGCAAATATTAGAATATTTTAATGAAAATCTGGTTTTTTCCATAAGAAGAATTGAAACAGAACTTCACATTCTGAAGTCAACCGTTCATGGCGATTTAAAAGTACTAACCTTACAGGAATTAACAGAAACTCAGTATGAACTACCTACTCAATAAAATTACTAAAAAAAAAGGTACATAATACTAGGATTAAAAATGTTGACCGTTTTTTTCTATGCAGTGTCCGCATTTCCTTTCAACTGTTCTGATTACCCGTTGAATGGTATTTCTATTTATATTTTCTAGAATATTTCGGGTTCGCTGCTCAAGAACTTGCCTATTTTCTGGGAGGTCAAATTCATATATTTCATTTTTCGCACATCCCCATAAATAAAAATCCAACGGCGTGATATCCGGGGATCTAGCTGGCCAGCGGACAGGACCACTGTTGGATATTACGTTTTCACCAAAAGTTGTTGTTATAAAGGTTTGTACATCCCTGCTGTTATGTGCAGGACAACCGTCTTGCTGAAACCACAAGCTATTAAACTGATCATCTGGCACAGCTTCTCGAATGGCAGGAACTATTTGATTCTGTAACATGGCAAGGTATCTTGGGCCTGTCAGTGTCTGATCAAAAATAAAGGGACCAATGAGACGATTTCCCAAAAAGTAATGGAAATTATTGAATTATAAGCAATTCAATTAGACTATGTTTATCTTACCAAGCATTCCGCACCACACATTAAAACCAAATCGCTCTTGCAGCCTGCGTGGATCGCGTAGTTGCGGATTTTCAATAGCCCAATAATGGTGATTTTTTTTATTAAAAATGCCACAGTTTGTAAAATGAGTCTCATCTGACCAAATGACTTTATTGCAAAAAGCGGGATTTTCTCGACATCTATTGATATACCAATTACAAAAAACAATTCTTCTTTCGAAATCACCTGCTTGAAGTCCTTGCACAATTGTTGGCTTATAAGGACGATATTTAGTTACTTTTAAGACGCCATGAACGGTAGATTTTGGAATTTGAAGTTCTGTTTCGCTTCTTCTTGTAGATGAAGTCGGATTTTCATTAAAATATTCTAGGATGCCTATTGCGTTGCTCGTTGTCTTTTGCATACTTCTTTGTGCGAATCTTATTAAAACTGCCAAACTCAAGCAAGTTTCTAACGAGCGTTTGAAAATAAGTTCTGCCAGGCTGCCGTCTTTCGGGGTACGTGTCAAAATACACATCCATGGCCCTGTTTGCATTTCTTTCATTTTTAATATAACACACTAACATATCAAACATTTCTTCATTAGAAAAGTTTAACGCCATTGTAATCCTTATTAAAACAGCGATGAATGTTAAACAAAACTTAAACGTTGCATTTTTGACAGATTAAAAGCATTCTATTATTTCAAAACCAAAGCCTACTTGAGCAAAGATGTTAGTGTTATCTGCGGCTGGTCATTTGAACATTTGTGAACATTGTGCAATATTATTGAGTAGTTTTTACTAATTTTTTGTAGAACTGGATGTTGAATTACATGTGCCTTTTAACACTATTAATTTTTAATTTTTTACTTTGATAATTCCAAAAAACGTTTAAATATTTTCTCTTTTTTTGCACCTTTAGTAATAACCTAATTACAAAGTGTGATACACCGTTGAAAAGCTAAAGAAATACTCTTATCAAAACTGTTAAAATCGAACACAGCGGCCATAAGAAAAAACAAAATTGATGATGGTTCTAGAAAATCGAAACGTCGTATGTAAAATCTGACTTAATAGGTGCACTCTACGTAAAAAGTTGCCTTAATAATGTTCTTATAGATTTTGGAAATTTTCATAAATAAATAAATTATAGGACTATAGGAAAATATCTCAAAAACTAAAAAAGATAGAATCGCGAGCAAAACGGCGTTAAATTACAAACATAATTGTCTAAAATTTTCTCCATTTAAACGTTTTTGAAACTATCACGGTTTCCGAGATCCCAATACTGTCATAACCAATTTCGGACACATTGTATACCACAAATTAGTTATGGCAGATAGTTTGAAATCAGTCCATTAAGTAGTTTTTCAGGCTGAATTTTAAATAATTTCGCTAGTTGATTCTTAAATAATTCTTGATTTTTGTTTCGGCATATTGGATTTTTTCCAAAAAATTACCAGGCTTTCATCATTTACCCTTAATTTTTCCAACATTTGAAGCCAATCGAATAAGAGTGTTTTAGCTATGCTGCGAACAGGCAGACCGACAGACAGGCAGACAGACCGACGGAATTGGGGAAAGTTTTCAGCATCTAGGGACCCTGAAATGTGAAGATCTGAAAAAAACTCGGAGAGCGATTTTTTCACGATTACAAGACTTCGCTTTTACGAGGAAAGTAAAAACTATACACATACCTCAGGAGGGAATGCATCTCCTCCTTTGGTATGTAAATACCTGTAAGTGAATGTTTTCCCTTCGAAAATAACCATACTTCAGAACATATTAAACTTTATATTAATTTCTACATATATTTTATTTTATAGGGCCGACAATAAAGCCATTACCCAAATGACCTCTACATCGGAATGTGTAATCCCCGAAGATTATTATGACACATCAAATGGCTCTTAGCCGGGCAAATTACCTACACCTAATCCTTTAGTGATATTAATGACCGTCGCCTAATTAGCGTGATTCGTGTTTTGAATATGTAAATCCGGAAATTAAACATACATTAATCAGTCGCCGACTCCATAAACGCATTTATTACAAGTATTAATTTATAACAGTCAGTGCCGACACACGCACGCCTGCAACGCCCCCACATACTCGTTTATTTATTAGACCAGTAAAATTGAACGAAAATTAATAATTGTGGCTACTTAAGAAATCTGACTAGGCGAGTTATTTAACTGGGTCTGATATTTGTTCATAAAATGTTCCAAAATATAATTGAAGGACATATACATATAAACAATTGCATAAAGTACCGAAAATTCGTTTATTTCAAACTGTCTATTAAATTCTATTAAGTCCAAACCAAAATTAAGGAAAGAAGTCCTTAGACTGTTCAATCGAGCTAAAATATCAGGTGAATGGGATAGAACTGCTTTAACAAACTATAATAAAGCAATCATGAAAGCCAAAACAAAGTCGTGGAAAAGATTCTGTGAGGGTATATCAGATATACCCACCAGTGCCAGAGTCGACAAGATTCTATCCAAGGAGCCTGTTCAGGAACTGGGATCGCTAAAACGGCCAGATGGAACCTTTACAGGCTCTAGGAAAGAAACTTTGGAGCTTTTAGCACTAAATCACTTCCCAGGTAGCCTGACAATGGATAGTCGGTCAACTTTCCATTTCGTAGGTCGACACAAACGACCTCACAGAGATGATTGGCTGACTGGCAATAAAATAATTACAGTAAGGGCGGTCCAAAGGGCCGTAAATTTCTTTCGGCTTTTCAAATCGCCTGGGGAGGATGGAGTCTTTCCAGCGCTGATACAAAACGGATTGGACGCACTCCTTCCTTTCATAACAAGACTATTCAGAGCAAGTCTGGCTAGGGATTATATACCGGCCAGATGGTCTGCAACTAAGGTAATATATATACCTAAAGTGGGTCGAAATGATCCTCTACCAAGTTCGCTTAGACCAATAAGTCTAACCTCCTTTCTGTTGAAAAGCCTGGAGAGAATCCTCGATGAGCACATCAGGGACGTAGCTCTTAGGCGACATCCGCTGAGTGAGCATCAGTATGCTTACCAAACGGGCAAATCAACAGAATTGGCTCTCAACAATCTTGTTGAGAGCATAAAAACTCTCTAGAGAACAAGGAGTTTGCAGTTGCTGCATTCTTAGATATCGAGGAGCATTTAACAATGCCCTTTCTCGATCAATCTATTATGCAATTACTGAAAGAGTGTGTGGCTGGATACAGGCAATGCTTGAAAACAGGAAAATAACAACATCTCTACAGGACGAGACAGTGAGCTTTAGGGCTGCAAGAAGGTATGCACAGGGAAGAGGGTTATCGCCCTTGCTGTGGTCACTGCTGGTGGATAATCTGCTGGCTGTGGTTCGGCTGTGGGAGGTTGATCTGCAGGCATATGCCGATGATCTAGTCATCATAGTAAAAGGAAAGGCAAACAACACATAAAACGATAAAAATATTCTCGGATAGTCAAGTGGCCCTTAAAGCACTTGAAGCGAGTCTTCGTACATCCAAAACACTCTGGAACTGCCAAAAGGCACTTGCTGGCCTGTGGAGCGACAATAAAATCGCTCTTATCTGGATACCAGGATATGCAGGTTTGGAGGGAAATGAGTCTGCGGACCTTCTAGCAAAGAAAGGAGCAGAGGCGAGATTTGTGGGACCTGAACCAGCTTTAGGAGCATCCCACGAAACGGCCAACGCCCTGTATATTATTTGATTTTCAGATTCCTTTCTTTTTGGCCATTCGCCTAATATAGGGTTTGTGGGGGAGTCTATACAGAGTCGTTCAAGATTTATGACCGCTTTTCGAAAATATTAGAGGTAGATTTGACGTTAAGAGACCACCTATTTTGACTGGTTGTGCGAAGAAAATGAGATTTTTTAGTAGCGTTATAACGTAAATTACGTCTACTGATATTTCTATTTTTATGGAATGTTGCTTCGTCAGGAAATACTACAAAAAAGCCAGCAAATCTTGGATCTCTTTGAATCTAGTGAGCTTTAATTTTACAAGTGAAAGTAAACTGTCAAAAATACAAATTTAAATTGTCAAGTAATGCTGGTGCTTGAGGTTTGTAATAAAAACTAAGTACAGTTGCTATTGTAAGACGTAAAGATGTATTTTAATGTTTTAGTGTTTGTATTAAGAGAAAATAATTGTTTTTAGCGATAAGAATATATCACAAAAAGTATCCTGATAGGAGACAACCACACAGAAGTGCTTTTGAAAAGCTTACGCAACGCTCTGATAGGACGGGAAATGTAGAATACGCGAAAACTGATCGAGCCAAACTTGTTTTAAATGAGGAAAACCAGTTAGCGGTAAACCTAAAACCTATAGACGACAAACATATCGGCTCAAAAAGAATTGCAAGGAAAACAGAAGCAAGTAAAAACCATTGCTCTACGAATTCTAAAGAGAATAAGTTTCACCCATACCACATACAATTCTTGAGGATCACAGGCGACTAGATTTTTGTCACAGGGCACAACAACAAATTCAGAGAGCGCTGAGATTTACTAACTTTGAGTTTTACTGGCCAAACAACACTCTACAAATAAATATGAAAATATTAATAGACATAAAATCTTCATTAATACGCTACTAATAATACAACTAGTCAAAATAGGTGGTCTCTTAACGTCTGGAGTGGAATTTTTGGAATTTTTTCATCTGCCGTATTTTTTTGAAGAAAGGATTACTGCACACTGATAACTCCAGTTTTTGAGAGAAAATTTTAAAACACTGTTATACCAAATCACTATTAATGTCAGTGGTCAAATATGTGCGGTGCCCTAGTTCTCAATACGGCTGACATTCATGCATTTCTTAATGAACAACTTTAAGAACGCTGGTTAGGAAGAGAAGAATCGATTACGTGGCCGCTTAGATCCCCTGACTTGACAAAAATTGACTTTTTTATTTGGGTCTTTATTAAAAATTTAAAATAATTTATAAAGATCCGAAGTGTATTTAATAATATTAATCTTATTATAATAAAGATGTTAGATGCCGAGATGTAGTACCGAAATCGCTACAGGTGAGACATCACATTACTTCTAGAACTGCTAAGAATATTTATAAGTGTGCAAGCAATACATTAGTTAGAGAAAGGATTAAGGCAACACGCCGTTAGATATAAATGCCCGGAAACTATTAGAAATTCATCTGAAATTAGCTTCTAGACTAGAAAGAACTACATTTACAACTTTGGACAACATTACCAACGCACAAGTAGAAAAAATCGATCAAGAAGTTTCACTTAAGCAACAAAAGAAGTTTGAAGCCCTCCTGAACAGAAAAAATCCAGTGAAACTTCCTCAGAACACAGTTATCATCCTGCCATCGAAGCCGTTATCCGAAGCAGAACTTTCCGTCCTTTCCAAGGGCCAAAACTTCGTAATAGCACCGAGTAGCATTCCCGTAGAAGACATAATATCTTGTGTTGAAGCAGCAATCAAAAGATTACCGGTCGAACAAGCCGATGAAGTCAGATATGAGACAGCGAAGATCATTAAAAACTCAAAACCACCGAAGTCGAACCTCTCTGCAGCTGAAAAAACAGCAATGAAGATCTTAAACGAAGACAGAAACATTCTAGTACTTTCAGCAGATAAAGACAACGCCACAGTCGTCATGGACAGAACAGAATATGTGGAATGTGGTTTCTCAACTTTTGGACAAAATACCTATAAGGTTATGCAGGCAGGCCCCACAAGTAGAATAGAAAGACGCATTACCAATTTGATCAACACATCCAGTCTACCACCAGCGGAGAAAAATTCATTAAAACCAAGCAGCTCCAAGACTCCCAGGTTCTACGGTCTTTCGAAGATACACAAGGACAACGTACCATTCCGACCGATCGTGAGTGCAATAGACTCGCCCACATACAAACTAGGTAAATATCTTTCAAAGTTTCTTAATCCATTTACTGGAAAAACAGATTCTTTTATTAAAAACTCTGCACATTTTGTGGGAAAACTTAAGACAATCCAGTTGGATCCCGAAGATATTTTGGTCAGTTTCGATGTAGAATACAAATGTTCCTGTCTACAACTCAATTGCCATTATATCAGACATACTGGATAACAATAATCTTGATAAGAATTTAATAGACCTAGTGGAAGCTTGTCTTACATCTACTTATTTCATTTTTCAACTTTTTATGAACAAACATCAGGGGCAGCTATCGGATCTCCTCTATCATCTGTGGTAGCGAATATCTTTATGGAAGCCTTTGAATATATTGCTCTAACATCCGCTCCACTAAAACCGAAGCACTGGTTTAGATATGTAGATGATACTTTTGTTGTTTGGCCTCATGGACAGGATAATCTTCTCATATTTCTGGACCACCTTAATCAGCAACATCATAATGTCAAGTTCACGATGGAAATTGAATCTAATGGAACAATTCCCTTTCTAGATGTATGTGTCCAAAGGAAGAAAAATGGTACATTAGGACATTCTCTGTATAGAAAACCGACGCATACAAATAGATACTTTAATGCAATTTTTCGTCACCATCCAGCATAAAAGAAATCGGTTATTAACTCACTAGTATTCAGAGCTATTTCGATTTCTGATCATTTAACATCTTCAGATTCTTTAACATCGGAAACATCGAAACTGACCGAAGCTCTCAGAGGGAATGGCTATTGCACTGAAGATATTACGCGTTCAATTAAAAAATATAGTAAACCAACTCCGCCAAAGGAGAACGATAAAGAGCCACCATTAGGTAGTGTTGTTCTTCCCTACATACATGACGCTACATACAAAATAGGACGATAATCTAACACAGACAACAGACAAAATAGGACGATTACTTCGGCGGTCCAACATACGTACAATCTTCAGTACACATAAGAAGATTGGACAATGCCCCGAAAGAACTTATACCTTTCCAAATAGAAGGAGTATATAAAATTCCTTGCTCCTGAGAAGAAGTGTATGTGAAAGAAACAGGACGTTCAATATCAACTAGACTTAAGGAACATGAACGATGTATTAAAAAGAAACAAATTGTTCAATCTGTTGCTAAATACCAGCATAACACTGACCGTTTCATAAATATAAAGGAAACCAAGGTTCTAGCATCGGTTCCAGCTTTTTATAAACGAAAAGTTAGAAAATCTATTGAAATATTTAAACATACATAGAATTTCAATAGAGATACATGTTACGGTCTACATCACACGTGGAAACCGATCTTAACACAGGGCCACGGTTCGGCGAGCACAAGTCGGGTATAAAAGCCCGCCTGAATCTCTTCGAGCTCATTCAGTGTTCAGATCTCGTGAAGTAAAGATCCCTGAAGATGCCTCGTGCAATCGAAGGCGAAACGTCGGATATTAATTCCAATTTGACATGGTCTAATCCCAAGAACCATGATTTCTTAATTGACCAAAGCCGTTAAAGCTTACGTTCTATCGTTTAAATATTTGTGTCGAACAAAACGGTGGTCATTTCGAACATCTAGTTAAGTAGTTTTTGCTGTTCTATACGATTTGCTGGTATGAATAAATAAAAAAAATAGTTGTTGAAAAAAGAACACTTTGCAATATTTTGCCGTAATAAATTGAGATGTCCACCTCTAATATTTTCGAAATGTGGCCATAAATCCTCAATGACTCTGTATAGACCCCGCGAACTCTATACTGGGCGAATGGCCAAAAATCTGAAAATATAATAATATACAGTGTCAAATGTACCTCTGATATTTTCGAATAGTGGCTATATATCGTGAATGACTCTGTATAGACTCTAGAGCTCTACATTGGGTGAGTGGCCGAAAAGGGAGGAATCTGAATATAAAACAATATACAGGGTGTTCCATTTAAAAAATGTAAGTTTGGTTTGTGGCAAACTTATCCTAAACCCTGTATAATCGAAAACAATTTTAGGTTGTAGTTCTCAGCAGTCCCTAAAACTGTCATATAGATTTTTTTTTTAATTCCCACAATAACCGAGATATTGGACTTGACCGCACTGTTAGACCACCCTGTATATAAAGTGCAGACAAATAACGAGGGCATTTTATAACTTCCAGAAAAGAACTCATAATATAAATAAATTGCAAACTTATTAAATTGTCTCTAGAGAAAACGGCTGTTTAACCAAATTACCTAGTCCTAATTTCGCAATGTCGTAGTTTTTCTCACTGAAAATTAAATATTTAAATAATAATTGAAAATTATGGCGCTCAGATTCAGCCCGACTAATTAAAGCATTTCCGCCAGGTCTCCTCCTGCGTTCTTTATGAAGATGACAAGCCTCGGGGGTTCCACAATTAAATCTGAACGGCCCAAGATTTCTCTAAATTAAACACCGGCGATGTAAGGGAATTGTGTTTTTATTTTTTTAAGGGCGAATTATAATTATGTTCCGACTAATTAGGGACAATACAAGATGGAAATGGAAAATGGAAGGAATTAATTGTATCTCGGGGGTCTTCCAATGGAGTGTACATCTTTTCGGGTAGCAAGGTCGTAATGGGATCGTGTAGCTTTTTTTGGGTAAAGGATGTTTTCCGAAGGCATGTATTGGGTTTCAGTCTGTTATCAAAGGGCATTACGTACAGGGTTATTAATTATAAATGAACACATCCCCTTAACTTTGTTGTTTTTTAAGATAAAGAGCTGAATTTTTAATGTAATGAAAATATTATACAATGTTCCATAGATATAGATTGGGAGCCCGAAAAGGCCAGCACTGGGGCCCAGTGTGCTATTCCCTAAGTAGGCGTGGTCAGGAATCCACTACTCTCAGGTCGAGCATGTCCTATAAGCTCGGATTCCACATAGGTGCAAGCAAGGCAGTCTGGCGTTGACTAAAGCGTCACATTGACAGACCAGATGCTCGGTAGTTCCATCAACCTCACAAAACCTGCAATATGGATCCAATCTTATGCAGGTAATATTTCTCCAGCCAATGTCCAGTTAGGGCCCAGGTAATGGTTCTAAGCTAATCCCCCCTCATTACTCCCAATGTTCTGATGGCCAGGCACCCAAATGCGTCTAACCCTATTTGACTCACACAGCCTGTCTAGGATTCTCCTGCATTTAAGTATTGGCAGCGAATTGACTCTGCTCGAGGACAGAGCCCTAATCGCGGCCTGACTATCACAGCATATATAGGTATCATTTATCATTATCTCGATGTCCGTGATGACCAGGCACATATGACCTCCCCCTCATTCACTTCCAGTTGTCGCGGTTCTGTGCCACCCTTATCCAAGACAATCCTGCAGTTTTCTTGATGTCATCCGTCCAGCGCACTGGTGGTCGTCCTCTGCAACTTTTTCCTAAATAAGGTCTCCACTGCAGTATGACCTTCCATCGTTCATGTTGGCACCTAGCAATATGTTCTGCGAAACCCCATTTGAGTTTAGCAATAGCTTCCCGACGTCCCTTATTTTCGTTATTCCTCGTATAACTTCGTTTCTTTTTCTTTGACTTAAAGATATCCCTAGCATCTGTCTCTCCATAGCTCGTTGTGTCTTTCTGAACATAACCATTAATTTCTTCATTATTGTCCAGGTTTGACAGCCATAAGTGATTACAGGGAGTATACACTGGTCGAACAAACAAATAACTTTCCGAATGCTGACCATGCTAACCTTTTTCTTCTTTGTATCTCCTGTCTTTAATTTTCTTTTCCCAGTGGCGTTATGTGACCTAGGTAGACATAGTTTGGTACATTTTCTAAAACTTGATTTTTTATGAATATACGAGGATCTTCCCTACACATTACTTTGGTTTTATTCAAGTTCATTCGGAGTCCGATTTTAGCTGACTTTTCTTCCAATTCTACTAGCATTTCACCAAGTTCTTCTTTATTTTCAGAAATCAAAACAATATCATCTGCATATCTCATATGGTTTAATCTCCTACCATTTATAGACATTCCTCTATTTTGCCAATGCAACTCCTTAAATATGTCCTCTAAAGCCAGGGTGAATAGTTTTGGCGATAGAGTATCCCCTTGTCTTATATCTCTTTCTATTTTGATTGCATTTGTTATTTTGTTGTTAAGCTCTATTGTGAAGGTGGCGTTCTGGTATATATTTAAGAATTTAGGTATAGCGGCTATCTATTCTGGCGTTGGAGAGTGAGTCCATCATTGCCCAGTGCTCAACGGTGTCAAACGCTTTTTGAAAGTCAACAAATGCCATGTAGATATCTAGGTCGTATTCTATCGTTTTCTCTGTTAAAATCCTCATTGTCAGGAGATGATCACATGTACTTGGTTGATACTGATCTAGTTTATTTGTGAGTCTATTGGTGATGATCTTTGTGAATAATTTATATACTTGTGATAAAAGGGAGATCGGTCGGTAATTTTCTAAGTCAGACCTATCACCTTTCTTGTGTAAAAGTATTACAACGGCATTAAGTTAGGAATTTTTCCTTGGTACATGCATTCGTTGAACAAATCGCACAACCGTGTTAACAGCACACTTCCACCATATTTAAGCATCTCTATCAATACTTGGTCACAACCCGGAGCTTTGTTGTTCTTCATATTATCTAAAGCATGACTAATCTCAATTTTTGTGATTTCTGGGAAATCTTCCGATCATACATTTAATACGTGTTTTGAAGGTCCTTGGTTTCCATTTTGCTGAACTTTTGAGCTATACAAATTCTCATAGAATGTCTCCGTTATGTGTAGTGTTTCATCTTGTTCTATTATTCCATTCCCAAGTTGGTCTTTCAGTGCTATTATATGTTTCCTATGGTTATTCTTTCTTAAGCTTTTCATCCCTCTATTGCTCTCCAGTAATCTTCCAGTTTCGAGTTCGTAGAATCTGTTCAGATCATGTCTTACCATTTACCTTGTTTCCTTAGCCAGTTTTCTAAATTCCTCGTAACGCCCTTCTCTGAATAACTGTCTTTTCTCATCGATTTGTCATTTTGTTCCTGGGCTAAGTTTGTTTTTTTTTTCTTATTGTTCTAGGGGCGATTTCTTTTGCTGTTTCAGTTATTGTCGTTACTAGTATGCTGCTGGTGTCTTGGATTTCTTCAATTTTTCTTATTCCTTCGCTTGGTCTTTCTTCGTATCTGAAAGAATTTCTAGCCAATCGCGATAGATCTATTGACTGTTTTTTAGATTTAAATAGTTTTGACCTTTCAGATTTACTTTTGAAGTATATCTTAGCCCGTAGCAGCCTGTGATCACTGCCAATATTGCAACAATTCAAAACGGTAACGTCTAGAAGCGTAGCTCCCCTTTCGTTTCGGTTGTCAAAGCTGAAGTTTCCTACATATTCCTCATTTTATTCCCGTCTTTTCCCTAATTTAGCGTTGAAATCTCTCATCACAAAAGTGTGCGTTGTCACCTCCTTGTTAAGTAGCATTCTTAAGTCTTCATAGAAAAGTTCCATTTCTTCATCCATATGGCTTGTCGTTGGGGCATAACATTGTAAGATTTTGAATCTTACACATACTGGACATCCTTATACATACTGAAGCAAGTCGGTCTGCTGTATTATCGAATTTGATTATGTTAGGTGACAAACATTTATTGATGATAAAACCTACGTCTCGTTGACTTTCGTTATCTGAGCCATTGTAGTAGAATGTGTGTCCCGATTCCAAAACAAAGCATTCATCTCCTCTCCGTCTTATTTCACATAACCCAATAATGTCCCATTTTATGTGGTTTAGTTTTTCTTCAAGTTCATATAATTGGGAGTCGTTCATTAAAGTTCTGACATTCAACAACACATACATAACTAATTAATAGCTGTAGACCGACGATATTGGATTTTTAGCAAAACCATTTCATCCCCTTATGACTTATGCTGCGTACAGACAAACCGACAGGCCGACGGAATTAAAAAAACATGTATTTTGACATCTAAAATCCTTAAAATGTAAATAGTTGATTTTTTCACGATTATAATACCCTTTTGCGAAGGAAATAAAAAGGTCTAACCTGGACTAGCCAAAAAGGCAGGACAATTATAAAACACGATTACATATAAAATTATGTGAATAGTAAATCACGAGAGAACATTTATCGCTAAGATCCCGTCATCGAATTTAATCAGGCAGTTTTAGGACCCCAGACGCAAGGCGATCATAGAAACCTATTGAGTAATTCGTCTAAATCAAAATACAAGAGTTCTACTACACTACACCACAACTTGTTACGTCCTGGACGCGCGTTTCGCTAATCAAGTTAGCATCATCAGTAAATGATATAAACTAAAGTAACTTATCCTAACCGAGACTATTTATAGGTAAATGTGGTCACACTTGGTTGTGCCCGACTGCACCGTTGTCAAGTAAACAATAGAGGGACTGCTTTCTTACCACATTTAACTATTTCTATACTCTCTATTGCATCCAATAATCTATTATTAGATACATTTTTAATCAACTTAAGATTATTTATTCCTCTTTGGTGATTGTTTTCGTTCCTTCCGTATCTTAAATGTGCCCTGTGTTCTTTAAAACGAATGTTTATGGAGCGTTTAGTTTGCCCAACATATTTTAGATCGCAGTCATTACGGCTAATTTCATAGATGCCACTCCTCTCCTTCAAGCCGACTTTGTCTTTAGGGTTTCCAAGGAGATTTTTCAAACTGTTCTCCGTTTTGTAGGCTACTCTAAAACCTACGTTTTTAAATACTTTTTCTAGACCTATCGTATATCTGGGATCATATGGGATTACTATGAACTTATTGGGAGCCTCAGGTGCTTGAAGAGTAGTGGCATCTTTTAACATTTTCTTATGCTTATGTCCATTTACTAATTTATGTAGAAAATTACCATTATATCCATTACTTTTAGCTATATTTTTAATCCGATTCATTCCATTGTTAAAACGTTCTTTACTTAATGGAAATTTGACTAATCTGTGAGTTAAGAAATGAAATGCTGCCATTTTGCGTTGACGGCAATGAAATGAGTCGGAAGTTATATACCTATCAGTATTAGTAAATTTCCTATAAATATCAAATTCTATTTCTAATAACTAACATGTCGAGAAAAGGTAATTGCCCATTGTTCTCCTTTTCGTACGTAAAATTAATAGAAGGATATTTATTGTTTAATATTTCTAAGAAAGTGTCCAAATTTTCTGTTTTAGTATTAAAAATAGCAAATATATCGTCTACGTATCTATACCACACCCTTGGGAAATACTTGAGTTCTTTTTTGAACTGGGTTTCTAATCTACCCATAAACAAATTTGCAAGGAACGGAGACAAGCAATTGCCCATTCTTAATTTTATCTAAGAATTCTAACGAGTTAGTAACCTCAAAGTTATCGTACGAGATATTTAATCTGCTGAATTCTTCTACTAACCGTTTTGAAATATTGTACGTTGGTGATCCAACAGCTGAAACAATAAGTCTCATGGACTTCCCAGGTTTATGGATTTTGGGGGTATACAGTCTATATATAAGGCAATACAGTCTAGATAACTGTGATTACTATGTGTTAGTTTAAATTTTAGTTTATCGGACACAAGGTTTTTACACTGTTTTAAGGTATTTTTTACTTCTGTTATCATTTTTGATAACGGGTTCTTCTCAATTAAATCGTAGGGACCAGTTTGAATCAAATGGTCTACTCTTTCAAAATAATCTGTTTTGTCTAGTATAACAATCTTATTTCCTTTGTCAGCTTTTAAATAGAAACATTCTTTTTCCTTCAGTCCCTGGATAACTTCAGTATTTTTACGAGAAACATATTTTGACTTGTTGTTAACAACGTTTTTTTGAGATTTGATTTCTGCAAGTCTCTCTAATGAATCCTTCAGTTGACTCTGGCACGTATTGAATAGAACTTTCGATATTCACTATAATAGTTGGTAAACTATTTTTTTCTGGAGGCTCTGCAAAATTCAAACCTTTATTGAAAAGGGCGATTTCTCTATTATCAAAGGACTGAGAAGAAAGGTTTTCTACAATGTTCTCGACTTCCGAAGAAATTTGTTTTTGTGGTTTCAACTTTCTCAGTTTGGTTTTAAGTGAACACAATTTCTTTAAAAATTTGGCATCAATATGGAAATCTAACCATATTGTTCAAATTCTAAATTACTAAGTTTATAAGTGAGTTTTTTTTTTTTTTTTTTTTTTTTTTTAGGACTTAATTCGATAAAGATAATTACTCTAAAACTAGTTTGTCTAGTTTTCGTTGGGACACACTGTATATTCAATACCATATAAAACACCCTTTTGGACACACACCGTTGGGACACCCTGTATATTCAATACCATATAAAACAATAAATGTTCTCTCAATTGAAGGAGCAAAGTTTAAGGCTACGAATACTTTTCAAATTTACGATACACAACGAATTTGCGGAAAAGAAAACCGAGAGCTTATTTTTCTAAACAACATAAGATTTATCGGAGCCATAAATGGGAAAGCGGTGAACGTGGCACGCGAATCAGTGGCGTTTAGTCTCTTTCCTGAAAAGCGAGTGCATTATCATAAACTTGAAAATTTTATTTTCCCACTGCAAGGTATTTTTGAGCGCAATCCCGTAACCCGTAATTGACGTCATAAAATATCTCCCAAGGAAAAAGCTGGTCTAACACAGAACTTCTGTTGCGATATAAATCAGTTCTTTTATCGAGGACTGTGGACAGATAACCAAATAACTGATTTTATATAGGGAGTTTTTAAATACCCTGACCGCCTTTTGAAGCGTTAATAGAATTTCCAAACTATTTTTCTATTAACGAATTAAGATATACAGAGTGTCCCAGAATATAAAAGCAATCTCTCGGGTAGTGACGGAAAATAAAAAAAATTATAAAATTCAATGGTCAATTAGCCTAATGCCTTCAGACGTGTTTGGGACATTATAGTACGTATGAAATTAGAAAATGATCGTTCACTACTTGCGCTGGTTACAGGTAATGTCATAAATAACGTGATTACAAATATAACTTTCGTAAAACTGACAAACAAACAAACAAAAGTATGCATTATTGCCGCAGAAAAATAGTTACAACATTATGGACAAAGCGAAATTTACTTTAAAACAAAAAGAATGAAAAAACGAAATATTGATCGAAAAAAAAATTATATTTTTTGATAGGTCAATGAATCTAGGTGACCTTAATAATAAGGAAATAAACTTAAATTAAAATTAAAATTACGTGACATTAAACTTTATTTTGTTATCGTTATACAAGCAAAATAAGTGAAGTTGAACAAAAGGTGTATTGAACTAATATAGTAATTAAAGTTTATTAAAAAAAAAGAAAATGTATAACTTTAATCTAATACGTAACAAAAAAATTAATTTTAACGGACTCTCAGACATTCATTCCCCTATAAAATGATTTTCAAATTCTAGCTGCTGGAACATGACACCCAAAAAGATTTAAGTAAACAAACAAATAAAAAACATTTGAATGAGACTTATTCATTATAAAAATCATTAACGCAGTAAAAACGTCTTTCAATGTGGTACGCTTTGGTTTTTTTTTCGAAAGAGTGCAAACAGAGGAATAAATTTTAAATGTTCTGGAAGGTGAAGTTTTATGGCGATGTAAATGATTGATTTAAACAAATAACAAATTGCCCCCTTTTGAAGCCTAAAAATACTAAGAAATTGTTCGGTGATACAGCAGCCACAAAAGGGAAGGCTATAGCGAAGATGAATAGAGAGAAATAAGTAAGTCTGGCAGAAGACACGTATAGATCTTTAGAAACTGATCGAATGGCAAAGGAGGCGGTGGAAAGTTTTTTAGTAAAGGTGTCAATATGCTTAGACCATTTTAGGTTGTCATTTATATTCAAATCCAGGAATTTAACCGACTCAATGTATTTAATATTGCTGTAAGTAGCTGAAGTGGTTGTAAAGTCCCCTTATAAGATAAGGCCATCGTTTTATCCACATTGAAGCGAAGCAGATTGGAATGGGACCAAGCGTTAATCATAACAAGGTCATTAATTTTTAAGTTGGTGATGTCATTAATGTGTCATAAGTTTGTTTTCTTTGTTTTCTAATATAGTGGAAGTATTAAGTAAAAATGGGTTTATTTTTTATTTAGTGTCATATATTCGAGCATATATAACAATTCATATGTTTTTATTAAAAATTGTTGGGAGCAATTTTGTCTAGAATATCGTCACTGCCATTGATATTACACCTACACAATTGTTCTGTCTACAAAATTTTGGCAGATATTGGTAAAAGGTGGAAGGGGTAATTTACTCTGTTATCTCTGACGGATAATACCGGATATCGACGAATCTATTAGACAGGCTATAACTTTTAAAGTATTTTATGTATCAACACGAAATTTCGTATAGGTAAATGGTATATAAAGCAGAGAGTTTTCGCATATTTTTTACTTTCCGGTCACTTCCGGTTTCACCGGAAATGACTCCAATTCCAATTTTTTTAAATGAAACACTCTGTATATTTTTACATTTTTGGATTCCTAAGACAATTCTGAATCAGAGTGTGACATTTTAAAAACTTTTTACGCCTACTTGATTTTTTATAGCCACTTTTAAAATTGCATCTAGGTGGCCATGCCCGGACGCAAATTAATCTAAAGGCCGTTTTACATGCTGCAATTCTTCTTTGCCATATGCAAAGTCTTGAACAAAGGCATGCGCTGTTTGACAAAAGGTACAAATGTCTTGCCACTATGCATGCTTTTGTTCAAGACTATTGCAACTTGCAAGAAAGAATTGCAGCATGTAAAACGGCCTTAAGGACCTGAAATGATGACAGAATAATACAATCGTTAAGTTTTAGTGATTAGTCTGATAGCTAGGAACAAGAGAAGTTGGTAAAATCAAATTGAACGAAATTTTTTCGTTTCAGAAAAGTTAAAGTTATAAAAAATGTAATAAATTGTTTACATTATTTTTAACTATATCTACTAAGTTCGAGACTGTTCTAAACTTGTTTTAGTGAACTTAAAAACTATAGCAATCTAACAATCAACAATAAATAAATAAAATAATAAAATTGAATTATAACAAATGTTCTATATGCTGTCCGTTCATTTGAAGACACATTTCAATTCTTCTTTGTACAGTTGCTGTGGCCCGTTGAATTTGTCCGTTTTCTAATTCGGCAAAAGCTGTTCGTATCCTGTCTAGTAAATCTTGTTGGTTATTTACTGGGGAAGCTTTTGATAAATCACCATAAATAAAAGTCTAGGGGTGTTAAATCAGGCGATCGCGGGGGCTATCTCCAAGGGCCATTGGGACCAATCCAGCGATCTTCAAAAATTCGAGATAATTGGAGATAAACTGCAGCGGAATTATGCTGGTGCCCCATCTAATTGATACCAATAATTTTGCAGCTCACCAATAAGAATTTCTTCTATAAATTCAGAAACCGTCCCTCGTAGAATTTCCAAATACTTATCACTGTTAAAATTGTCTTCATAAATACAGTACCGCACCTAATCATATAATACTATACCGAAAACATTGAAGCTAAACCTCTCTTGAGAACGCGTTTCGCGTAAAGCGGGCGGATTTTCTGCTGCCCAGAAATGTTCGTTTCTTCTATTTGTTATTCCTTCTCTAGAAAATTTCGCTTCTTCGGTCCAAAATATTTTTGAAAGGAATTGAATTTTCAAAAACATGAATTCGCAAAATTCTACTCGTCGGACGTCATCACCAGGTCTCAAGCATGGCTATCCATGGCACACTTGACAACAGTAAATAATTGATTATCGAGTATTTTTCATAGTAATATTTAATTTTTGAGTTTATTTTTAATTCAATCGTAAAAAAGTTTAGACCGTCAGATTCGCAAAAAGCTCCTCTTTCCAAAAAGTGCTTGTCTAGGGTCGACATTTGAAAAAAAATACTTAGACACAAAAATTTGATTTTATCAACTTCTCTTGTTCCTAGCTATCAGACTAATCACTAAAACTTAGCGATTGTATTATTCTGTCATCATTTCAGGTCTTTAGATGAATTTGTATCATGGCCACCTAGATGCAATTTTAAAAATAACTATAAAAAATCAAGTAGGCGTAAAAAGTTTTTAAAGTGCCACATTCTGCTTTAGAACTGTCTCAGGGAATCCAAAAATGTAAAAACATACATAGTGTTCTATTTAAAAAATCAAAACAGGAGTCATTTCCGGTGAAACCGGAAGTGACCGGAAAGTGAAAAATATGCGAAAATTCTCCTCTTTATGCCCTGTCTAATAGATTCGTTGACACTCGGTATAAGCTAAAGTTTAAAGTTAAGATTATTAACTAGACAAGGTTCATCAAATGTCTTTTAACGTCCCTAGAGGTGAAGTAATATAAATAGTGTACGACCAGAAAGCTTCTCTTCAAAACTTTTCTGCTAAATTATTTAAAAGAATTTCCCAGCGCTATCGCGACTTTTAAAACAGACAATGACTTTATCACGGCAAAGTTGGCAACTAAGTTTGAATTATTAATGATATTTTTGGCGAAACTCTGTAGTTGTACTCCGTTCTCGCTAATCTTCTTAGAGGTTCTGATAACTTTTATATAAAACAAATCACAACTTGTCTTATCTCCCTGACCACTAAATAATGCTAGTAAAACCTAGTGTATTTATTTTAAAAGAATCGTAACTTTTTTTCTACGAGTATCAAATAATTTGTAATTACAATAGCAATTTTAGTTAGATACTGTTATTGATTATCTATACCGTGGATAATAAGTATCATACTGCAACCATTGACAAAACACTTGCAACGTTCAACTGTTTATGTTACCCAATACAGTATCTAACACTGCGGTTAAAACAATTCATCACAAAGAATTGAAATGTGTCTTCAAATGAACGGACAGCATATAGAACATTTGTTATAATTCAATTTTATTATTTTATTTATTTATTGTTGATTGTTAGATTGCTATAGTTTTTAAGTTCACTAAAACAAGTTTAGAACAGTCTCGAACTTAGTAGATATAGTTAAAAATAATTTTGGCATGAAAAAAAAAACAAAAGAGCCTAATCGGCACCTGAGACGACGCCATAATTTTATATGCTGTCACTTATAAAATAAATTGTTTTACTTATTTTTTTTTCTTAACCGCGTAAGGACCGAATTATTTTCTTACTTTTTGAGTGAACGCTGCAACCGACTTTCTTTTTTAACGTATCTAATTAGGAACTCAAATCAAATCAAATCAAAAATATATTTATTTTTAATATCATCAAAACAGCACAAAATAACCTTAAACAGTGGTAAAATAATAAATATATGGATTGGCAATTACGATATTTGTTTTATCATATTTTCATAAATAAGTTAAATAACACAAAACGGTTGTGCAAAGCTGATAGCTTGACTGCTACTAGCCGATTGTGGAAGTTACTTGGTTTAAATCTTACCAAAACATTATTAATTTGTACAAATTCATATCTGGCTACATTCTATAAGCATCACAGTGTTAATCCTAACCATAAAACAATATAAATAAACGGTACCCACAAATAATACAAACAACCAACCTAATTATGAAATTGTAGTGGCGGATTCATGGTTTAAAACTATTTTTTGGATTTTTCCGCCTTAGAAAATTGAAAAAAATAAATAAAAAATAAAATATAGTTACCCTATAAATTGAATAGATAGTCTTGAGTTCTGGGTCCACTACGAAGGTACCCGAGGAACGACACTGAAAAATGCCTGCTTTCCGGACGTTTCGAGGGAAAGTCTACCCCCGTCTTCAGCAAACCTACAAATAAAATACTAAAAGCAGAATATGTCTTATGTTTCGTATCAGAAATATAACCAGAATGGCTAATCTCTGACAAAATGTCAAAAAATCAAAAAATAGTTTTAAACAACCAACCTATTAAGCACTTACAAAAAATTTACCTCAGTACAAAAAATATATATTTATATATGTTACGTAAGTAATTTGAATTTAATACTAAAGTAATTTAGGACTATTTTCGATAATCCATTTCGTAATCTTGCGTTTGAAGTTTGGCAATTGAATCAGGTTTTTTAAATCTAGAGGAATCAGATTAAATAATTTGCAACCTATATATTCAAAACTTCTTTTTCCTATAGATTGGTTCACTTTAGGTAATAATAGTACGTTAATTCAGGAGAAGTAAAATGATTATTTTTATTTAGGTGTAGGATTAAAGTTTTGAGAAAAATATTTCTAATGTCAAGTAGGTTTACCGTCCTAAATAGTTGTTCAGTGGGATATCTTATATCTAGATTAAAAATTATTTTATTTTTTTTTTTTGGGCTATTTTTAATGGGTTCAATGTACTATCATAGGCTCCTCCCCATGCAATAATTCCGTAATTCAGAAGCGATTGAACAAGAGCAAAATAGACAGTCCGTAAATTGTCCATGTCTGAAATACATTTTAGGTGTTTAAAAAGGTAAAACAATGATCTAAGCTTCTTGGTTAGTTGATTTATTTGGTGGCCCATTTTAAATGTTTATCGAAAAGTATTCCCAAATATCTTGTTTTTGTTTTTGTTAAATTTACACTTAAAAGATTGTAATCTAGCTATTTTATAATATCACGCAAATTATTCTATTTTAGTTTCTACTTCATTCCAAGAAACTCGTGTCGTACGCAAACGAAATTATATCCCCTGAATAATTTTGGATTAGCAATGAGTTGCTGTATATATTAAATAATAACGGGCCTAATACCGTCCCCTGTCGTACGCCATACGTAATTTGTAAATAACTAGTTAGGAGAGATAACGCCGGACCACGTATACCAACATCTTCCAATTTCCCAAGAAACTTCCCGTGATCCACTGTGTCGAAGGCTTTCGCCAAGTCCAAGAAAACCGCGGCACATGGTTTGCTTACATCTAGATTTTTGTATATTCTCTTTGTCAGATCTGCCATTGCATCGTTGATGTTTTGAAATAAATTTATTTTTTTCCAAAAAATTTGTTATCCTAGTTTTAAGGGCTTTTTCGAATATCTTTGCAATATTTGATATTAGGCTGATAGGTCTATAGTTTTCAATTTGAGTAGTATCGCCCTTCTTGAAAATTGGTTTTACCTTCGAGACTTTAAAAGGGTTTGGGCATATACCGCTAGTGAAAATTAGATTTATCATGTACGTTAATGGTTTTGTTATAAAAGGAGATATGTGTTTTAATGTACTACTATTTATATTCTCAAAGCCGGGGGAAGAATAATTTTTAAGGGATTGAATTAAATGCCTGACTTCAGTTTCACCTACTGGTCTAAGAAAAATGGACGTATCATTTTTATATGAGATAAAATTATCCTGGCATTGACCGTGATTTAAGTTATCTTCAATTTTAGCAGCCATTTTTTCACCTATCGAGATGTAATGATCGTTGAAAATGTTGCTGACTAGGGAGGGGTCGTTTTCAATTATATTAGAATCATTCTTTATTTAGAGGTTAGTGTTTTTTGACTTCTCTGTTGATTTATTTGTAAATTCATTAAATATTTTCCAAATTTTCTTAATTGTTTGTTTTATTTTTTAAAAGAGCTTTTTTATAATAATCTTCTTTAAGTTTTGACTTAAATCTACTATCTTATTTCTTACTACTTTGTATTTCTGAAAATTTACCACATTTTGGTTTTTTACGTAATCTTTATATAATGTGTCTCTATTTTTGATCGAATTAAGTTATCCCTGAGTAATCCAGGGTTTATTTCTAGTTTTCGAACTTGTTATATTTTTTGTTGTTTTACAGGAATTTAAAGAGTTATTAATAATGGTGATAAAGATGTTAGCCACAATTTCAACATCGTCAGACCTATGTAAATCTTAATAATAAATTAATAAAATTAAATAATTAAAATATAAATTAAAAAATTAATAAAGTTTAATATTACAAAAAATGCAAATTAAGCAAACATCTCCACCAAAAGTCCTAATGTCCTTAACCCGAGTTAACTCGTATGCCGATTGCCGAGTATAAAATAAAAAAAGTATTAGAATATGAACTTATATTTTGTGTTTTGAATAGAATTTCTTAATTACATAGAATTCATAGTATGATATGTGCGAAAAGGTTACAACAAACATACAAACAAACAAGAGTATGCTTTTTTGCCACAGGAAAATTGTTTCAATTTTATGGACAAAGCGAAATTTACCTTAAAACAAGAAAAAACAAAACAATGGAAAAACGAATTATTAATCGAAAAAAAAAATCACATATTTCGATAGGTTAATGCAAAAATACATAAATTATAAATATACCATTCGTTAGGACATAACATTTCTGTAAAGCGGTTAATGAATCCAGGTGACTTTTTAACAATAAGGAAATAAATATTACCTATGCGAGAGGAATAATTTTGATGACATTGAAATTAAAATTACGCGACATTAAAGTCTATTTTGTTATCGTTATACAAACAAAATAAGTGAAGTTAAACAAAAAGTGTACTGAACTAATATAATAATTAAAGTGTATTACAATAAAAAAAAATGTGTAACTTTAATCTAATATGTAACAAAAATAATTAATGTTAGACAGACAGTTCATCCGCTATAAAATATTTTCAAATTTTATGCTAGAAGCTAGAACATGACACCCAAAAAGATTTAAGTAAACAAACAAAAAAAATGTAATGAGACTTATTCATTATAAAAATCATTAGCGCAGTAAAAAGGTCTAAATGAGGTACGCTTTGATTATTTTTCGAAAGAGAGCAAACATAGGGATTGTTTTTAAATGTTCTGGAAGATGATTGTAAAGTTTTATGGCGTTGTAAATAATTGATTTTTTTATTAATTCGGAGGAAGGAATGGAAACTTATATGTCATGCCTAGAGTTTCTGGTAGGGTATACGTGTTGTGGTCTTTCTGGGACTATGTATATGTGTTTTCTCATCAAACAGGCGGTTTCTAAAATAAATAATACAGGAAATGTTAATATTTCATGTTTTTTGACATAGTATTGGCAGTGCACTCTATTATTTAAACCAAACACATAGCGAAATGCTCTCTTTTGAAGCCTAAAAATACTAAGAAAATGCTCGGTGGTACAGCAGCCTCAAAAGAAAGGATTCTAATAGAGAGAAATACGTAAGTTTGGCAGAAGACACGTCTTGTTCTTTTGAAACTGATCGAATGGTAAAGCAGGCGCCAGAAAGTGTTTTAGTTAAGATGTCAATACGCTTAGACCATTTTAGTTTAGGTTGTTATTTATATACAAACCCAGGAATTTAATCGACTCAACGTATTTAATATTGATGTTAAGCAAAAAAAAATTACAAAACATCTTCTAAAATGTAATTTTTGAAATAGGAAACCTTAAATTTAGTTTATATTAAAAATGCCAAAATATTATCTTAATTATCAAGCCCATAATAAATGCGGCCTTGACTCCGACCGAGCCACAAAATCGAATAGAACCTATGCGGGCTGCTAGCTTCTCTGCAGTCAAGTCCGGTATGCTTGATTTTCTGTGAATCGAGCTAGAGATTATTGAACTTTCCACCGGCTGTTTGCAATTTTTGAATTTCAGTCGCGTGCGTCAAGTGGGGGCGGAAGCTATCGTTGGAGTAGGTTCTTTGTTTGAACGGGTATCCGCGTGTTGTATAATACGTACGTCGGCGTCGCGTCGCGTCGTGCATGGTACGATATGGAAGATAATAATACGGATGTGGATATGCAAATTCCGTCAACTTTGGCTATCGGTAATATCGTTGAAAATGTTGGAGAATTTCGTAAGAAGAGTGTGTGTGAATGTGTGGTGTGTGCCTTAATAATAAAGGGATTTTCAACATTAAACATCGCTGATAAGCTTCAAATAATTTCCAAAAGAAGGGCAAAACCGCCTATGAAAAATTTAACCACAAAAATGAAAAACTGTATTAGACATTTTTATCCGGAAAACCATACAAACAATTTAAATGGCTAACAAGGTGTGAAAATATAAGTAAATTATTTTGTTGGCCATGTTTACTTTTTGAAAATGAAAAAGGTCTCTGGAATAAAACTGGTTTTTCCGATTTAAACAATTTCCATAAAGCTGTAAAAAGACACATTATGTCCAAAGCGCATTTGAAGGCCGTCATAAAAGAAAAAGTCTTCGGCAAAACCAGAATTGAACACGCCCTTAATAAACAGTTGGAAATCAGTCACCGCCAACACAATGAACTAGTCGGTAAAAACAGGCAAATATTAAGAAGACTTATCGATGTTGTTTGTTTTCTCGGACAGCACGAATTGGAATTTAGAGATTATGACGAAATAAGGGTTTCTTCAAGTAGAGGAAATTTTCAAGATTTACTTAGTTTAATGGCAGAATATGATGATGGCTTAAAAAATCATTTAGAGCAGTCTAGCCTTTTTCGCGGAACGTCGAATCGAATCCAGAATGATTTAATTTCCGCTGTTGCAACCATTATTCTAAAAAGAATTAAGCAGCAGATTGGCTAGGTGCGGTTCATTGCTATTGTTCTGGACGAAACAACTGATATCACTAATTTTAGCCAATTATCTATAGTAATACGCTACATTAAAACAGATGGAAGTATTCAAGAGCGATTTTTAGGTTTTAAGAATGTGCCCGAAAATCGTAGAGCAGATGCATTATATACCGTAATTTATAACGCTACTAAAGAAATTAATGAAGAGAAAAAATTAGTTGCTCAAAGCTATGATGGCTCTGCAGTGATGGCAGGACAATTAGGGGGTCTGCAAGCTAAAGTTCGAGAAACTTTCCCAAGTGCTGTGTTTGTCCATTGTTTTGCTCATAAATTAAATTTAGTTTTATCCCAGTTCATCAATCATATTAAAGAGTGTAAAGTATTTTTCGTTACTGTAAGTGGCATGGCTGCTTTTTTTTCCAAGTCAACAAAACGTACACAAGATTTGGACTCCATTGTCCATAAACGATTGCCAAAACTAGCTCCTACTAGGTGGAACTATAATGGAAGACTTGTGTTAACAGTATCTGAAAATCGTGAATCACTGATTGAACTATTTGAGAATACAATAGAGAATAATGAAACGGGGGTCTCAGAAGCAATAAATAGTTCGAGGTGGTTTTTTGGATTGTTTAAAACGAGATTTCAATTTGAATTATTTGTTGAACATATTTTCAGAAATATTTCCATTCTCGGACAATGTTTTTAATATATTACAAACTAAAACAAATGATATTGCTTTTTGCCTAAAAAAAGTGGATGATAAGTTCATGCTAAGCCAAAAAAGAGATGACTTTGACCTATTTTGGGAGAAAACGATGACGTTAAATGTAGAGCTACAAGCCAAGCGTCTTCGAACAGACAAGGTAGGAGATGTTCAAACATCATACAGACGTCTCTTTTATGAAATAATCGATCAAATTCAGCAACAAATAAACTATAGATTTAACGGTTTAAATGATTTTAAATTCCTCGAGCTCTGCAATTTTGGTGCATTTAAAGGAAAAATTTTGATGCGTTTAAATCTCTTCTTCTTCATTATGGTCAGTTCTTCGAACGAGTGTTACTGCGATCTGAACTAAAAGTGATTTATGAAACTGATGACATTAGCTCAAAAAATAAGGCTAAGGAACTAATTCAATTTTTAAAAGACAAGGAGCTGGAAGATGCCTACACCGAAGTGTCGAAATTGTTTGAATTAGTATTGACAATACCTGCCACAAGTTCATCAGTAGAACGGATTTTCTCAACACTTAAACGTATAAAAAATTTCGTGAAATTCAACTCGGCAGGAGAGACGTCATTGACGAATTTGCAAAAAATGATCAGAAAAGAATCGAATTACATTACAAATAATTAAGTTTCTAAACATTGCTGCCCTTTCTTAAAATTTCACCGCACGCCCCTGCTGTTAAGTAGCTGAAGTGGTTATAATCTGCCCTTATAAGGTAAGGCCTCCGTTTTATCTGCATTAAAGCAAAGCAGATGGGAATCAGACTAAGCCTTAATCTTAACGAGGTCGTTGGAAATATTAGAATGTAAAGACATTGTATTAAAATCACTCTGTCATGTTTGTGTCGTCAGCAAAGAGAGATATTTTTCCATTAATTTTTAGCTTGGTGATATTATTAACGTATGGCAAAAAAGGAATAGGTCTCAAGAAAAGAATCTTGAGAGACTCCACTTGTAATCAATTTACAATCAATCAGAATTAGAACCTTTTGCCCTTACAAACTGTTGCCTATTCCCGAGATAAGATTTAAACCAATTTAAAGAAATATGACAGATTCCATAAAAATGCAGCTTGATTATCAAAATGTCATGACTAACACAGTCAAAGGCTTTTGCATAGTCACAAAAAACTGGGGCGGTGGGGTGGTTGTTATTGATGGATTAGTAGACGTCGCTAAGCAACGAGAACATGGCGCACTGGTGCACTTGTTGGGTAAAAATCCGAATAGTTCCATGCTGCTAACAGGGCTTAAGAAAATGCTATCAAAGACATTTTTTATTTGGAGAGAGAAACGAAAGAGAGTCCAAACTTGGCGAGATACCAGAGGTAACATTTTTGCTTACATTAGTAAGATAATCATTTAGGTCACTTGGCCTTGGCAAGATCTGAGTCACAGGGTTTGATTTGTTTCTGAGGTCATTGATAATGAACCAGGTTTCCTTTGAATCGTTTTTAGACTTTGTTAGACGTTTTAGATAGTATATATTTTTTGTTGACTTGATTAGTTTAATATAGATTCTCCTATATTTAGAGATATAGTCGAGAACAAGAATGGAATCGGTGAAATTTTTTATGTATAAGAGAGAACGTATATTTTTAGCAGAAATGCATAGATCTTTCGTGGTCCACGGTTTATGACGCTTAGGCTTGGTAGTCTTAGGCGGGAGGGCCTTATTAAAAGCACATAAAGTATAAAACGCCAAAATCACCATTAATTGTCTGTATAAATTCAGCTTTAAAATAACTTTATTATAAAACACTCGTTAATACAATAATGTTATTCCATATCCTATGTTAAAACCAATAAAACAGTGATAAAATTTCTAACAGAAAGTATCCCCAACATTGTTTTACCCGCAACGATACCAATACATAAGTGGTATTAATTTTGGCGCTGGGAACGCTAAAACGCAATACTTTTTAATTAACATTATATAATTAAATATACATGTGCTGTGACCCATTTCGCCGAATTATTTAGATGAATTTGTTGTCTCCGCACTCGTTAAATTATTATATACCCCGCCATGGGTGAGTAATTTATTATTTTTCAAATTATGTTCTATGGCCATAAATCTCCATTTTTATTATTACTGCGTAAATGCCAGTATAATGAAAACTCGGGCGATAAAAGTATTAAAATATACGGCATCAAAACGTCATTTTTTTATTAAATATTCGCCATTATATTTTTTATGGGTCACAACACATCCCGTTCGTTTATGCGGCACAATTAATAGTTTTAATGAACTTCATGGAATAGGTCTAAAATTGAGTGGAAAACATACATTTTTCACATAAAATAAAAACATTAATTACATTTTATTTACATCTCTTTTAAACAAATGAAATTCCTAAATGATTCAGAATTCAGAATATTTTTGCCATCCGAGGTTAAAATAAATTTCAGATTTACTTTCAATTTTTCAAAATTCAAAATATATTATAGGAACAAGTCATGGGTGTATAACATTAAAATCTAAAAAATAATAAAATTGCATGCGATAGTTTTTACTTGACAACGGCAACAGATTAAAAATACGACTACCGCACACAGAGGAGATTTTTTATACATTTCTAAATTGTGCTTTAAAAGCGAGACATTAGACTTATTCCGAGTGTCATAGTTATGATAAGAACTATTAAGCCGACAAAGATGTTTGTAATTTTGAAGTAATTTAGTTTGGGGTGAGCATCCGAACAAAAAGTCAACTTTTTAGTTGGTCAACGTTTCGCAATGTTTTATTGCTTCATCAGGACCCTACAATTATATAAAAGAAGGACAATAAGTATTTAATTAATGTGGCGTAGTACATTGTTATGACAGTTTATAGATACTGATTAAATTAAAAATATCGTATTTAAAAGTAATTAAAATTGTTATTTTTTTTTATATAATATAAAGAACGAAAAAAAAAACACAAAATTTGTAAACTTACGTCACAAGCCATAGAAGACACATACATCAATTTTTCCCCTAAATATATATAGGTAGGTACTTACATTTAATTTCCGACCTTTGTTGTCATTAAAATAATAAATATCGACTTGTACATAGGTAAATTCATTGATGGTAGTAATTGCAGTAAGTAGAAATGGACTTATAATTTAGGCGTACAGAAAATTAAAAATAACAAATACCAGTATTTATGCTGGTATGTTCAACCTATAGTCGAATGCGGTGTTATCGTGCGGGTCCAAAAGTCACCAACATTATGAATCAAATCAGAAAATACAGTGAATACCAAAATGCTTTGTAATTCTTTTATCGAGCTATTACATCTCAACGGGCTATTTACAAATATACAGGGAGAAAGAAAATAGTTTTTTTTTTATTACATTACTCAATATTATTAAGATAGCCACTTAATATTATTTTATATATTAAATGCCCAAGGACTTAATAAGAAAATTCACTAAATATGTATTTGGTTAAAAATTTTTGGTTGGCAAAAACAAAAATACACAAAATGGCAAGCGCCTTAATAAAGTCGGAAGGTGGTTCGAATTAGTGGAACAATCAGGATATGTTCTGTTTATACAGCCACTTAAAGAAAGTGAGATTTTTTTATCAATCACCAAAAATTATGAGCCCCGCTTCACCTAAAAATTAGTGTCATTTATTTAAATGCGGGCCACCCCTGTGCAAAGAAAACTTGTTTTTTTTTGTATTGTGATAACAAAAAAATTTTATTTTGGAAAAATATTACACTTTTGTTAAAAACACGAGATAATTAGTTTTACTTCCCTCGTGAGATTTTTTCAGATCTTTACGTTTAAGGGTCTCTAGATACCGAAAAACATGTTTTCTCAATTCCGTCTGTCTGTAGGTATGTTTGTCCGTCAGTCTGTCTGTTCTCGGCATAGCTAAAAAACTACTTATCCGAGATTTTCAAATTTCAGCCTAAAATTAAGGGCCATGCATGCGAAAAATACAGGATATATATATATATATATATATATATATATATATATATATATATATATATATATATATAAATTGCTTCAGATCTCTGATTGGGATAGGACAAACAACACAAACAGAGCTATAAGTAATGAACGATATAACAATAAATAAAATAAATAATAAATAAATAAATGCTTTATTGTCAAAAAAATTTTACAATTTTGTGGACAAAGCTGTTGCAAAAAAAAATAGTTTACAAACATCAAAATTAGCAAACAAAACAAAACAAAAACACATCATAAATATTATAGAAAAATAATATTTAAATCAAGAATTTAGAATATTAATATAATAGAATCCTAAAAAAAGTACATTAGAAATGTACTTTGTCAGTCGTACTATGTTATAAACATTTTCATAAATATAATGTAAAAAAAATAAAAAAGCAAAGTAAAAAATAAAAAATAAAAAAGTACGAAACAATTAAAAAAATACATATACAAAATTCGGTAAAAATGGTTGGTAATGGCAACTATCACACTAGGGGTTCATAAGGATAAATTTATGTGTTGTAAAACTCGTTCACGGTGTAGAAGGCGCTTTCCAGTAAGAATGATTTCAAAGCCTTGCGAAATGAAGTCAGAGATATTATGGATTTGATGTTAAATGGCAGGTGATTATGCATTTTTTTTGCATTGTAGATTACTGATCTTTTAATTAACTCTGAGTGTGGGGTTGGAAGATAGAGATCGTGCTCAGTGTTTCTGAGAGGGTAGTTGTGAGAAGGTCTCTCTAATAGAGCAGGTGCATGCTTACGAATTAAGCAAACCAATTCCAAAATGAATAAGCAAGGAAGGGTTAGTATTTTATATCTTTTAAAGAAATCTCGGCAGTGAGTTCTACTGTTAAGTCTCAGTAGGTAACGAACAGCTCTTTTTTGTAGTATAAAAATCGATCAAATTGAGTCGCACAACATGTACCCCAGAATGGAATAGCATATCTGAGGTGCGACTCAACAAGAGCAAAATAAACAGTTCTAGAGGTAGAAATGCTAAGCTCCTCGGAAACAGATCTTAACGCAAAGCAAGCAGAACCCAACTTCCTTGATAAAGCGTCGATATGTGGATCCCATTTTAAAGAATCATCTACAAGAAGCCCTAGAAATTTTACAGAGTTTACGACATCAATAGTGGTGCCATTAAGGTCAAAAGGTTGCAGCGTGTTTTTATAAGACAAGACTTTCGTTTTAGAGATGTTCAAACATAGGAGTTTAGAATCGCACCAGGATTTAATGGTGATTAGATCATTAGATACAATCCTATGTAGGTCCGTGACATCTGGGTGGCTCCACGTAAAGCTGGTATCGTCCGCAAAGAGACATATTTTTCCACTAATGTTTAAATTAGCCAGGTCGTTAATGAACAGAAGAAACAAGATAGGGCCTAGTACCGAGTCTTGAGGCACTCCATATTCCATTGGCCTACAAGAAGACATCCTGTTGTCAACTTTCACAACTTGATTTCTGTTGCTAAGATATGACTTAAACCAATCGAGAGGAGCCCCTCTAAATCCATAGTACTGCAGCTTGTTAGTTAATATATTATGATTCACACAATCGAAAGCTTTGGAAAAATCACAGAAAATTGTTGCCGTAGCGTGATGGTTGTTTAGACTGGAGTAAACTCTATTAAGAAGGGAAAACATGGCATCGCTTGTGCATTTCTTACTTAAAAATCCAAATTGATGTTTTGTAAGTATTTCATATCTAGACAGAAATGATAAAAGCTTTTTTTTAACCAGTCTTTCGATGATCTTAGATAGCGTAGGGAGAAGTGCAATTGGGCGATAGTTCGAAGCTTCTTCTGAAACACCTCCTTTGTGAAGAGGTATGATTATTGCATTTTTAAGGCAGCTTGGAAAAGTACCATTTTGGAAAGACATATTTATCAAAGCAGTCAGATGCTCTAGAGTGCACTCCGGCAGACTTGAATACATTTTTAAAGTAAGCCCATCAATTCCCGAGGAAGATTTATTTTTGATATCATTAATTGTACTGCGAAGTTCTGATAAAACTACTGGTGAAAAGAAGAAACTGTGCAGGTTTACCCTATGATTAGAGAGATATGAAATTGGGTCATTAGATTGAGATACGGATTTAGTCAAATCTTTGGCTACATTTACAAAATAATTGTTTAGGTCCTCAGGAGAGGTAAGGATAGTGTTGGATAAAGGAGTTTTGTTTCTTAAATCATTTACGATAGACCAGGTTTCTTTAGCTACATTTTTGGCGTTAGAAAGTCTATTATTGTAATAAATATCTTTGGCGGCTTTAATAGTCTTATGATAAATTTTTCTGTATGATTTTACATAATTATGAAAAAAGACACTGTCCGAAAATTTCTTTAAATGAGATAGTGACCGCATGTTCTTAGAAGATATACGTAAACCTTTAGTGGACCAGGGTTTACTTCTTTTATTTTTGATAGGCCTAAGAGGAAAAGATTCAGAAGCTATATTAGTTAGAGTTTTTATAAAACGAGAAAATTCAGTGTCGACATCATAAGTGTGAGAGTCCCAGTCAGTTATTTGACATAGGTGTTTGAAATTAATGAAATTTCTAACCGAAAAAATACGGCCTACTTGTCTAGAGGAATTTTTGGCTTTGGATGTAATTGAAAATTTTGTGAAAATTGCTTCATGATCGGAGAAACCTGGACTTAAGACATTACATTCGACGGAGCTAGGATCGAAAGAAGACACAACGTAATCTATAGTACTGGCACTTGTCTTAGTAATTCTGGTTGGTGAGTTGACGTGCATGGCAATTCCTAATGACTCAAAGATGGACTGAAGACATTCCTGAGCAGCACACACACTGGAAAAGTCAATATTGAAATCGCCACATAAGATTAATTTGCTTTTTACAGGAAGGAACTCGAGCAAACTTAGAAGGTTATGGCAGAATAATTGCACATCAGCATCAGGTGTTCTATAAATACAAATAATATAAAGGTCATAAGTATTGTGATAAACGATAGAAAATTCAAATACTTTTTCAGATAATAAATGATTATACTTTGATATTTCGGAAAAATCGTTGTTTAAAGACATTATCATGGTGCCTCCATCCATGAGTTAAATTAGTTCTATTAAATCTGGCAATTGTGGTATAGTTTTTAATAAAAACAGGTTGATTGATATTTAGCCAGTGCTCAGTGATGGCAATGACTTCTGGAAAATTTAGCTCTTCTAACAAAAGATATAATTCGTCTGTTTTATGTCTTAAGGACTGAATATTAAGAAAAAAAAGATTAAAATTACTATTGGTCAATTTTCTAGAGGGTGCTAGATCCTTTTTTCGCGTCATATTGACTAAAAATTTTTACTTTTTGATGGTGAACCACTAGAATAATATTTACCAGTACTTTCACGAATTTTTTGGAGCTGTAAAATTTTTTCCGAGGAGTAGAAAGATCTATACGCTGCAAGGTCTGAGTCCACTTCAGATGAACCAATCCCATAGGCATCGTGGAAGCGATAATACAACTTGCACAGGGAGTCCTTGTCACTGGGAAGGCCTTCTGAAGCTAGCAATAATTTAATGCTAGTACTTGTATGCCCCTCAAAACACACACTAGATGGCTGGTCTTGTAGATAAGCAAGAAATAGCCTTAAGGTCTTTAGTAAGGAAGGATCCCTTAATCTGGCTAATATATAGCGACCATTTGCTTTATCCGAATCTTGGGACAGCCGCACTCTTGGTGGAGTCATTGGATCAAACTGCAAAAAATCATCTTTCCTTGCAATTTTCTCCATGCTTAATTTAGAACCCTCCAGTGCCAATCACCTACAAGCTGCTATGGCTTCCCTGTCAGAGCCAATCATGACTGACTTATCCTCCTCAGGCACAAATGTCACTGGTGATTCCAATAATTGAGGCTTTGGTGGAGACAGCTCCCGGCTCTTTGGGATATCTATATTGACATCTTGATGACTAGAAGATGAGACGTTATGGGCTGTGGAAGTGGGCGGCGTTTGGATAAGGGTTGGTGAAACTGAATCATTGGTAGGATCAATTATGGTACCAGGTGGCCACAGACTAGCGTTCTTAAGCTGAATTAAGTGATCTTTATTTTGCACCCCAATTTTAAAATCGGAGCGCAAAGTGTCTGCATTCTTAAGCATAGGAAAACAACGCACAAAATTCGTGGTTCCTAATTTTTCTTTGATGTAGTGTACAAGCTGATTTGATTTATACGTGGACGGAATTAAGGATACCACTACATAATGCCATTTCTCTATAATGGGTGTTTTGTTGGGCTGGAAGGAAACAGCTTTTTTTGGAGACCTATTGACAGGCATTTGGACATCTGTTGTATCGGTTTGGGTTGATATTGCGTTGGTGTATATCTTCTTTATTGATTGTTGTTTAGGCTTATCAGCAAGCTTCTCCAGGGTAAGTGCCATTTGTTTTACACTATGCCTCAGCTCAGCCATCTCTTTAGTCAACTGCTCCTTCGATGAATCATGCACCTGGACTTTGACAGATTCATTGAGATTCCATTAAAATAGATGATAGATTGAAAGTATCCTGCCTAATTTCTTTAACGGATTTAAATAAGGATTCTTGTATACTGTCAGATATTCCAGAATGGAGGCTGTGAATATCCTCAATTTTTTCTAGCAGTATCTTCCATTTGGAGTCATGATTGAGTAAGATGTCGTAAATTTCGCCAATGATCGGAAGGATGTCGTTGTTTTTCTTTAAGCAGGAACCCAGGGCTTCGAGATATTCTGAAGAGATTTGAGTCTTTTGGAGATCTGATATTTTATCATGCAAATATTTCAGAGTTGGAGAGTCGCAAACAGTGCAAAAAAATCTTATGTTGTTGAATTTTTGTTTGTAGAGCACTTTTGTCGTGGATTTATCCAGTCCTGTACAGACCATACAAAAATCTCTTGAGCAAATGAGCAGCTGCTTTCTCAAATGCTGCTAGCAGTTAATTCTTCTGCTACTAAAGTAACTGATGAATTGAAATTACATATTGCCAACGAAAATCAAAAAAATTTAGCCGAACTAGGCGAGCATTCAATTAAGATACAATCTCTTGAGGCTAAATATTCTCAAATTGAAAAAAATCAGCTTGAGTTGGAAAGAAAAATTCGAAAAAATACTATTATTATCTTTGGTCTTGACTGTAAACTAGATGGTGAAAGCTTATTGAAATTTGTGTTAAATTTTTTCAAAGAAAGTCTTGACCTGACTATTAAAGAAAGTGACATTAATGACATATATCGTTTTGCCAATAATAATAATTCCGAAACAGATACCCCGGTTAAAGTAGAATTTATCTCATACCTGAAGAAAAAATGCATTTTAAGTAATTGCTATAAACTGAAAGGCACTAAAATATTCATAGCTCAGGATCTATGCTACCAAGACCGGCAAGATAGAAAAATACTCATTGATCATTTGAAATTAGCCAAATCAAAAAAATACACTGTAAAGATAGTACAATTTAACAAGTTGTTGGCAAACGGTGAAATATACACTATTCAACAACTTGAAAAACAAAACCGTAAAGAAGATCTAGTACCGGAAATTGTGCAGTCTCGTAGTGAACCATCGACACCATCGTTAGAACAGCAAACAAATAGTGTATTTCCATTACCAACAATTTCTTCAAGTGCGAAAGAGGTTGAATCAGTAGTCAAGGCCTGTCAGCTATCATCTGGATTTTCAAATAAACTCAATAACCGCGAAGATACAAAAGGGAGGGAGAGAGAAAAGGCTAATACTCCGTCAAGTGAGTCGAAAAAACAAAAAACAGGAAACCCCGCAAAAATAGTTACGCGATCTATTGCCAAGAAATAGTGCATAAACTAATATTGTTCATTGCTCATTGCACTATTATTAATATATATGCGAAGAAAATAAGTTATGTAAATTGTCCACGCCCAGTTTTATTTTATTGGACTGATAATGTAAACAAACTGCCACTGCATTGTCGAAGTTTACTGTTGAATTATATGGCCACTTCCGATGAATCATTTAGAATTAAGCATCGTATTTCCAATTACTCATTCATTCTTGCTATTTCAGCACTATTTTTATATAAATACAGGAGAATGAGTAACCATCTTTAGTCATTAAGTAGCTCTAGATCGGTCAACATTCATTGTAATTTCGTGTTTTAAATAAAAATAAAGTTTTTAAAAATACAAGTTACAAGTTTGAATATAAAATTGGCGCAGTCGGTAGGATTCCTTTTCGGAGTGCGAAAAAAAGGATATCCTGAAATCGGAGTGTAACAACGTTTCATCTCCATAAGGATTATCAGTGCTGCATCTTTCTGTTTCAACAGTTAAGAAAAGGATCAGGAACATTTACGACCGAACTAGGCACTTGTAACTCCTGGTACATCGATTATTGGTACGCCATTCGAGAAGCCAGTAAGGACGATTTGGCCTGTGCTAGCGTCCAAGACAAGCGGTAGCCAACCTGAACAGTTCATCTCTTCAGCAAAGCATCGTTTGATACAGGACCAAGACTTGGGACACATTGTAAGATATTTACTTACTTCCCTTATAGTTGAGATCCCTGTTAATTAAGTTTTGAAATTTTTGAAGAAAGAATTTTTTTTTGAACAAAGACAAATTTTTTGTGTGAAGAAAGAAAAGTGAATAATTGAATTAAAGCAATTGTATTGAACAATTATTTGAATAACTTTTACTAATTATTTTAGTTGTAAAGAAAACAAATGTTAACGCAGTTAACAGTAGTTAAGTACATATTTTCTTTTTGGCAATGGCCAGAAATAAACTTTAATGAGGAAATTAATAAGAATTGTAGTAAAGACATTACTTATCCTAAAACAATTCGAAGAAATAGTTTAGAAAATCCTTCCACACACAATCCTTTCACAAGTTGCTTAACCTTAAACAGTTTTCAAGTAAATCAATTACCCTATGTAGAAATACCGAATTATAATATTCGAATACTAATTGATACAGGTTCTCATGTATCCCTACTTAGACCCTCTTTAGCGGAAACACATTTTCCCGAATGTATTAAACCTTACGTAAGCACACTCCAAACTTGTGCAGGTTCAAAGAAAGCGAAAAGTAAAGCTACTATTCCTTTATTTTTAAGCTTTGGTATAACCGAACCAATAGAATTTATTTTATATTCATTCCATGAATATTTTGATGGAATAATCGGAATTAAAGACTTATGTAAATTAAATTTAAATATTGATTTAAAAAATAAAAAATTGAAAAACCAATATTTAGAAATACCCTTTCAATATAGGCAAAATTTTGATGAATATACAATTGAAATACCACCTAAAACAATTCAAAAAGTAATTTTGAAAACTTCGCGACCAAATGACACTACTTGGTTAATGCCCTATTATTTAGACGAAAATATAGAAATTCAACCTACCCTAATAGAAGTAAAAAATAACACGTACGCTATTGATATTTTTAATCATACAGAAAAATATTTTACTCTAATAGAAACCACTAATGATAATTTACCCTTAAGACCAATCGAGCTTAATAATTTTGAAATAATAAATTTCGAACCAAATCAGAATCAAATTAATGAAAAAAACATAATCGAAGATATCGATTTAAAATCACTAATTAGGCACGAACACCTAAACTTTGAAGAACGTAAAGAACTTTTTAAACTTATTAAAAACTTTCAAAATATTTTACATAAACCCGGAGATAAATTAACATTTTTCAATCAAGTCAAACACACTATTAAGACTACGGATGAAATACCCGTACATGCGAAAAGTTACAGATACCCATTCATACATAAACAAGAAGTAGACAGACAAATAGATCAAATGCTACAAGATGGTATCATTCAACCTTCAAATTCTCCCTGGAGTTCCCCTGTGTGGATCGTCCCGAAGAAAGTTGACGCATCAGGACAAAGAAAATGGCGTCTAGTGATAGATTACAGAAAAATCAACGAAAAGACTATAGAAGATAGATATCCTATTCCAAATATCGCAGATATACTTGATAAACTTGGTAGAAGTCAATATTTTACAACACTTGACTTAGCCAGCGGTTTTCATCAAATAGAAATGGACCCAAAAAGTATACCAAAAACAGCATTCAATGTAGAACATGGACATTACGAATATACCAGAATGCCCTTCGGACTAAAAAATGCACATTCCACTTTTCAGCGTGCAATGGATAACGTTTTACGCGGATTACAAGGAAAAATATGTCTTGTATATATGGACGATATAATTATCTTTTCAACCAGTCTTCAAGAACATTTAGACTCTTTAAAACAAGTATTTAACAGATTAAGTTCTTTTAACATGAAAATCCAATTAGATAAATCCGAATTTTTGCATAAGACAATTGAATTTTTAGGTCATGTTATTACCCCTGACGGTATCAAACCAAATCCCAAAAAAATCGAAGCAATAAAAAATTTTAAAGTCCCTAAAACACCAAAAGAAATAAAATCATTTCTCGGTTTAGTCGGTTACTACCGAAAATTTATAAAGAATTTTGCAAAAATAACGAAACCTTTGACTCATTGTTTAAAGAAAAACGTTAAAATAAATCATGATAAAGCATTCATTACCGCATTTAATCTATGTAAAAATATCCTAACTAATGACCCTATATTACAACATCCAGATTTTAGTAAACCTTTTATTTTGACCACTGACGCTTCAAATTACGCTATTGGAGCAATACTTTCACAAGGAAAAATAGGAAACGACTTACCTATAGCATTTGCTAGCAGAACTCTGAATCAATCAGAATGCAACTACTCAACAATAGAGAAAAAGAACTTCTTGCTATTGTTTGGGCAACAAAATATTTCAGACCTTACTTATTTGGCAGAAAATTCACAATTGTAACAGACCATAAACCATTACAATGGCTGTTCTCAATAAAAGAACCGAATTCAAAATTAGTAAGATGGCGACTAAAACTGCAAGAATATGAATATGATATTCAATATAAAAAAGGAACCTTAAATTCCAACGCCGATGCACTTTCAAGACCACCTCAAGAATTGTACCCAACCGAGATAATAAAATCACCATTGACGCATATGTCAGCAGTATGTGGAAAAGAAGAAAATTCTGACGACCAATATATTTGGCATGAAAAAATAAAACATTTCTTTGACACCCAAGAAAACCTATTCGAAAAACCAAAAAAGATAAATAAAGAAAAGAAGAAACCAAAAATTAATATAATTTCCGATATTCAAATTAAACCCCCAAATAAACCAATTAAAACACCATCGCCATTGCCATCAACAAGTAAAATCAATGACGAAGAAAAAATTAATCAAAACAACTCAGACACAGAAACGATACATACGTCAAGAGACGACCCCATATTAGGAGCCCCGTATGTTAGTAAAGCCCTGAACACTTTTAAAAATCAAATCATATTTAAATGGACTGAAAAGGAACAACCTTATGTTGTCACTAAAAAATTATTTGAAACAAAAAAGCGATTAATAATTTTTATAAATCAAAACCCAATAACCGAAATAATCCAAAGCCTCTTAAGAGATTATTTACCCCCAGATACTTATTGTTTACATTTTCCCAATAAAGAATTAGAACCAATAATAATTCGAATTTTCCAAGAAACCTTTCAAAATAACGCCTGCAACCTTGTTATTTCTAATACACTATTAGAGGACGTCGTAGACGTAAATGAACAAAAAGAAATAATTGAAAGATATCATATCACTAAAACATCCCATAGAGGAATGACTGAAAATATAAAAAATATAAAGCAAAGATATTATTGGCAAAGCCTTGAAAAAGACGTAATTAATTTTGTTAATACGTGCGAAATATGTCAAAAAACCAAATACGATAGACATCCCTATAAAGTAATTTTTAAACCAACACCAACAGGTCAAAAATATTTGACAATAATAGATAACTTCTCTAAATTCGCTACAGCATACCCTGTAAATGAAACATCAATCGAGATTTGTCAAAATCTAATTAAATTCTTTTCACATCATGGTACACCCTGTAAAATTACAACTGATAATGCACAAAGCTTTAAAAGTAATTTAGTACAAGACCTTTGCAAGACTTATCAGATCGAATTACATTTTACTACACCCTATAATCCAAATTCGAACTCACCAATCGAAAGATGGCATTCAACTTTGAAAGAAAGTCTTATTGTCCTTAGAAACGAACATCGAAACAAAACAATACAAGAATTAATGGATATCGCAATCCTTAATTATAATAACAGTATACATTCAACACATGAATATACACCATTTCAAATATTAAAAGGAAATTTAAATTATCAACTGAATTTTGAGAAAAATATAAATCAAATACAAACTGATTACATTCACGAACTCGCCCAAATATTTAGTGAACTTAATGAAAAAATAAATCTAAAATTAAGTGCGAAAAAGGCTAATGTCCTAGCCAAATTAAATGAAAAACGCGAGATTGACCCAGAAATAGCTGAAGCTACAAAACAACTATTACATACACCTCGAAAACTACCATTAAAATTAGAACCAAAATACAAACTAACTACTTTTAAAAACCAAAGACACCCAAAAGATATTAAAAGACGTTCGTAATTTTCAGGAACTTACTGACAAAATGAAGAAGATCCTGATACTACTCCCACTACTTGTCAACGCACAATATAAAATAGAAGAATTAAATAACCCTTTGTTACCAGTTTACCAATCAACAGGTTACATAATAACAGGTTATCATCATGTCTATTATCATGTAAATCTAACTAATATAAAAGATTGTGTAGAAAACTCGAAATTAACACTTACACAAATTAATAATACCCTAAGTAATCTATACGCACCTATATACCAACTTTTATCTATAAGAACACGTAACCTTTTCGATCAAATAGAATCAATCGAATTATTTGTTAAACATTATACTACCCCACAAAAGCGAACTAAACGCGGACTTTTCAATTTCCTAGGAAAAGCACAAAAATATCTCTATGGTACATTAGATGCCGATGATGGAGAAAGATACGACAATTATATTAAAATATTACAAGAAAATCAAGAAATCTTACATAAAGACTTATCTGCAACCCAGACTATTGTAAAACAATTAACAAAAGATCTTGACGCACAGCTGACTAATATTAAAACTAATCAGCAAAAGTTATTAACCCGGATGGAAGACCTCACTAATATGACTCATACTACAACCACTTCGTCTTACTATATTGTTACGCTAGACAATATTGAGACTAATCTACGTGTCATTCATGACATAAAAAGTAATTTGCAAACTGCAATAAATTTCGCGGAAATAAACATTATGCATCATAGTATTATTAAGTATAAAGAACTTCGCAGAATAATCACAAAGATAAGGCCCGAGAGTCGTATTCATTTCGATAATATAATTAAATATTACGGAGTAGCACACGCAGATGTGACAATTAAGAACGATCTAATTATATTCTATATTGCAATACCTTTAATTTTAGAGAAACCTTATATACTTTATCGAATATATCCAATACCAATAAATAATCAAATAACGATTTTAAATAATCTGTATTTATTGAGATCTACAGATGACTTTTACAACTCAAAAGAAAATTGTTATAAGATAGAAAATATATCTTTATGTTCTAGAGAGACACTGAATAAAAACGAACCCTGTATACCTCAAACAATTAATTTGACAAACCATTGTCCACTAATACCAATTAAATATAATAAAACTTCTATAATACAACTTGAGGACAATTCCCTTATAATTATACGTGCTTCTAAAGAAAGCATATACTTTCAATGTCCAAATCAACATAGCGTTGAAACTATTGACAAAGTATCCTTAATATTGCCTTCAGATTGCAAAGTAAAAATCCAAAATAATATTTACGATTCTCAAAAACTAGAAACAATTAGTTTAAGACTAAAACTCCCATCAATAAATATTGATGAAAAATTAATCCAAGTTACTGAACCCTTGGAATTAAAAGAAATAAATCTTGATAAAATCAATGAAGATTTAGAGAATGCTAAAAGATTAATAATTCATCCCCTAAAACAAATGGACTTTGTAAGCTCTGGAGTTTCAATTACTCTAATAATAATTATTATTGTAATATTTACAATCATCATAGGTTTCTTGTATTATTATTGTAGAAAGGAAAAATCTAAAGAAAATGTAAAAGTGGACATAAAATTAGAATCTCTCGAAAATCAACCCCGATTTTCTCAAACTTAAGGAGGGAGGAATTATATGGCCACTTCCGGTGAATCATTTAGAATTAAGCATCGTATTTCCAATTACTCATTCATTCTTGCTATTTCAGCACTATTTTTATATAAATACAGGAGAATGAGTAACCATCTTTAGTCATTAAGTAGCTCTAGATCGGTCAACATTCATTGTAATTTCGTGTTTTAAATAAAAATAAAGTTTTTAAAAATACAAGTTACAAGTTTGAATATAAAATTGTTGTTTGTTGAATGTGTTCTTCTTATCTTTACAATAACCGTAAAATCCCCAAAAAAAAACTCTATTTTTTAAAATTAAATACGAATAAATACTGTGTATATATATATGGATATAGTTAATATGCTAAGGTAAAAATTATTATCGTATTGTATTCGCACTACTAATATATAAGTAAATAGAAAATTATTATGGATCCATATATTAGGGATTACAACTTTTGCCTGTTCAAACCTTTCAATGTGACGATATTAATGCCTATAATTTACATGCCTCAGATGCTAACGATTTTAGAGTATTGCAACAGAATATTAGAAGTATCAGAAAAAACTTTGATGAATTTTGTATCAGCCTCCAAGAGTTCAGGGAACAGTTCGATATAATTATACTGACTGAAACTTGGAAAGTTACGGATTTAGATTTTTTTGGTATACAGGGTTACAATATTATTTACAATTACGGAAATATTAATCAAAATGACGGCGTGATAGTGTATGTCAAAAATCAGTATAATTTTCACTGCAATATCGTTAATATAAATATATATAAGGCCATAGAAATCACTATTCCTACCCTAGACAATAAGTATAATCTATTTACGGCTTTATATAGACCCCCATCCACTGATGCCGAATTTTTGGTATACCTGTCCTTATATCTCGAACAAAGGAAAAATAAACCTCGGTTGGATAATCATATATTAATGGGGGATATTAACATAAACATCAAAGATAATGAAAATGAAATAACTAACAGTTACTTGAACATTATGAGCGAATATAACTTTGACTCACTAATTAATGAAAATACAAGGGTACAAAATAATGTCGGCAGTTGTTTGGATCATTTTTTTTTCTCAGGGTAAACCTAGTCTAGATAAAAAAATAACCCCATTTATAATTAAAACTTCTATAACTGACCACTGTACAACCGTTATAAACTGTTCAAGTTTTACTAACATGTTCATTAATTTGGAAATAGAAAAAACCGAATCAAAACTTTATAAAAAATATCTTGATGTAAATTCTTTAAAAACAAATCGAATTAGTCATAACTGGGATGAACTCTTTAAGAATGAGGATGCACAAAGTTCTACAACATATTTTGCAAACACTATTACTGGATTACCACAGGAATCATTAATTCTATAAAAAGAAAACAAATACTTTTCAATAAATTTAAAGAAAACACCTGGCATACATAACCTGATTAAAAACACAAAGATAAAATACTTTCAAAATAAAATTAACGAAAACAAAAACGACTCTAAACACCTCTGGAATACCTTAAAACAAATAACTAATACAAAAGGTGGCAACACATGCGCAATTAGAGAAATTATAAATAATAAGGATAAGATTGTAACAGAGAATGTCGAAATGGCGAATACGTTTAATGATTATTTTATTAATGTAGGAAATAAGTTGCGGAAGAATATTCCTGAACCGGAAGTTACATTAAATAGTGAACGAATTAATGAACGATCTTTTTTTATAAGCGAAACAAATAAAACCGAAATAGAAAATATAATTGATTCATTAAAGCCTGGAAAAGCACCCGGGCATGATCAAATAACCTCAGAAACACTAAAGCAAATAAAATTTGAAGTATCGGCACCCTTATCTCATTTAATTAACAACATAATAAAAAGTGGTAACGTTCCGCGTGAGTTTAAAATGTCAGTAGTTAAGCCCTTATTTAAAAAAGGCGATCGGAATCAACTAGTTAATTACCGTCCAATTTCCTTGATTACATCTTTAACAAAAGTATTTGAGACTGTAATAAAAAATAGGTTGAATAACTATCTTGATAAATTTAAATTACTATCAAGTTATCAATATGGATTTAAGGAGGGGAAGAGTACAACGGATTCAATCTATCATTTGGTAAGTAAAGTTTATAAGTCCATTGATTTAAATGAACCTTGTTTGTGTATATTTCTGGATCTGGCTAAGGCCTTCGACACGGTAGACCACTCGCTGTTGTTAGATGAATTGGAAAGTATCGGAGTAAGAGGGATTCCAGGTCAACTTTTTAAAAGTTATCTGGAAAAAAGACCACAAATAGTAAATGTCAATGGCCAATACAGTGGAGAAATGGAAACAAACTGTGGCATACCTCAAGGGACTGTTCTGGGACCTGCACTTTTTTCTGTATATATAAATCGATTACTCGCTTTAAATACTGATGGAGACATCATAAGTTTTGCCGATGACACTGTCTTATTTTAAAGAGCAGAATCTTGGGAACAACTTAAACAAAAATCTGAGACAGCATTAAAGGCCATTTTCAACTGGTTTGTTAACAAAAAACTTAGCATCAATTCTGAAAAAACTAAATTTATAGCTTTTACTTCCTACAAAAGCAAAATACCTGATTTAAGATCTCTCAATATAACCTATAAGGGAAAATTAATTTCTATATCTTCAGTAGAATCGATGAGATATTTGGGTGTTGAAATAGATCAACATTTGAGATGGGATCGCCATGTTGGTAATGTCGTTGGTACTCTAAGATCTCTCATCTATAGATTCAAGATCTTTTCGTCGTTTTTGGATATACAACATTTAAGAATGCTTTATTATGCTTTGGTAGAATCCAGAATTCAGTACGGCATCATTGGATGGGGGGAGTATTTGACAACCATCTTAAAAATTTGGCAATATTGCAGAAACTTTTCCTAAAAATAATCTACAAAAAAAATCGTACTTACTCTACAAATTTACTTTTCGAGGAAACAAAAATTCTAGATTTGAGACAACTGTTTTTCTACGGCTTGATTATACATTTAAATAAACATAAAACACTTATCACTTACGTAGACCATCAATACGAAACAAGAAAAAAAATACATCATATCTCAAAAACGCCAATTATAAAAAAGACAGTGGGTCAACGAAGTCCCGCATATTTAATATTAAGGGCATACAACTATCTGCCTGATTATCTAAAGGAATTAGTTTTGAGATCAAACTCTAAAGGGTTGTTAAGAAAAAAAACAAAATTGTTTTTAACATCAATTCAAAGAACGGAAATACACAAAATAGTAAATATTAAAAATTGAAATTACAAAAAGGTTTTAATCACTAATTGCGGAAATCTATATTTTAAGTGTAAATGTAAATATTGTTATAGTACATTCTCTTCTGTTGTTAAATTGCTAAATGTCTGCGCACAGCTATTGCTCCTGCAGATTTTTTGGTTTATTTACTTTTAGATATATTTTCGAAATGTATACATTTATTGGCCTTCTATGTAAATAAACGTTTTATTATTATATATATATATATATATATATATATATATATATATATATATATATATTATATCACTCGACACTTATAAAAATTGACTTTTTAAAAAATATTTTTATTTACAAAATCAAAAATTAAACTAACAGTATAGAAGCTTAAAACGAATCATGACAGATCTTTTTGGTTACCGGTAGACATATCACATGCACATTCTCAGGCATTTAGGAAGGTTTGTAAAAATATTTGATCACCTTCGAATTCCGGGATAATAGAAAAAATCTCGGAAATATAATATAATATATAAAGGATATGAAACACCAAATATTTCACGAAATTTTATGTTGATAGACAGTACGTAGTATGCCAACTAACGTAAAATATACAGTTCTTATTAACTAGTTAGTCGAATTAAATTAAACTGTGTAATATTTCTTGTTATAATAAAAATACAAATGTAATCGGGAGATCAGTTAGCAGAAAAACTGATCAAAATAATTCCAAAAAATATTTTAAAATTAATCAATTAACAGAATAACTGATTATACACAAATTATGCGGATGTTACACTTATAACTATAAAAATCAATTAGCAGAATAATTGATTAGTTTATCGGAAAATCAATTAACAGAATAATTGATTATTTTACTAATTAATAAAATGTAAGATCGATTTTGAAAAGTCGAACAGGTATTTAATTAAATATTATTTTTTGAAATAAACGTGATGATTCGTTACTTACAAACAGAGTAGAAACATCTCTCGTCGTGTTCCTAGCAGTTAGTTCTGGATGCGTGTTCTGCCAACTTGATGACGTCACAATGCACAAAATGAGGCTTCTCTGTTCTTCTGGATAAAGGATTGGGATTCACCGTTGCCAGTTAGAGTTCTCTTGTTCTGCCAACGTTGCCAGATCCTACCACGACTGTGCCAATTTGTTATATCACTCGACTTAAAATTCTCTTTTTAAAAAATATTTTTATTTACAAAATCAAAAATTAAACTAACAGTATAGAAGCTTAAAAACGAATCATGATTTTATTTACAATTTACACTATTTATATGAAAGACGAATGCTGCATCGGTGGGAACTTGCTTGCTAGGCAGATTCTGCTGTACTCGCCGTTTCCTTGAGATAACCGACATCTGATACGGTGGGAACCAAGTGCATCGTACTTGAAGGTGACATTGCTCGTGAGAAAAGATATAACATATATATATATATATATATATATATATATATATATATATATATATATATATATATATATATATATATATATATATATATATATATATATATATATATATATATATATATATATATATATATATATATATATTTATATATATATATATATATATATATATATATACAGGGTGAGTCGGGAGGATCGCCCCAAACTCCAGGAGTGTGTTCTATGAAAGATACTGATTTAAAAAAAATATAATTCTCATATATATATATATATATATATATATATATATATATATATATATATATATTTTCGTTAGGGCACCCTCTTCTAATTGCCTCATGCCTTTCTTTAATTTCATCTGGTAAAGTGAAAGTGCTTCTCGAGTGTCCACTCTCACTTTGTACACTTCATTTTTATATATCGACCAATCCAACGCCTTGGAAACCTCCCGTCTAAGTGTTGCCTGACTTGATGTGTGAAATGTGCTGGAGCTCCATCATGCTGGAAGTACATTTGCCTTTTGTCTGATTATAATTAATCATTTATTGCCTACAGACAAATTACAAATATACTGGCAAAATCTTCTGGCTGTAAAAAGTACAAACCTTGCTCGTGGAGCGTATTTAAAAAAATGGTGTCAAATCTAATAAAAAAAAGTTTTTTAAATTAAAATTCACTGGCTAATATCCAGTGTGAGTAAAAATTCGGCAGCTCGAATTCAAAAATGACACTGCGAATTCAAAAATGACACTGACAGGTCATTTTTGAACATTAACTTATTTTGATTTTTAAGCACCCTATAATTATTATGTTGTATGTATGGAATTATGCTTGAAATCTTATTTTTGTTGTAAGTTGAAAACAAATGAAAATCGAATAAGAACATATGAGTTTTTTTAAATCAGTATCTTTCATAGAACACACTCCTGGAGTTTGGGGCGATCCGCCCGCCCGACTCACCCTATATATATATATATATATATAAATATATATATATATATATATATATATATATATATATATATTTTCGTTAGCCCCGAGTTTCTGGTAAAGCGATTTTACCGATTTTTATATATCAAGTTTTGTCTTATAATTAATCATTTATTGCCTACAAAATTACAAATATACTAAAAAGTAAGCAAAAAAATGGTTTCAAATCTAATAAAAAAATTTTTAAATTAAAATTCACTGGCTAATATCCAGGAGCCAGTAGCAAAAGCTCTGAGAATCGGTGTAAGGAATGCACAGAAACTTGTGCATGAAAAAAAATCATAATTTACTTCCGAAGAAGATTAAGAAATTTACACGAAAAAATCCAAAAGCAAAAGACTTAAGTTACGATGCTAAAATGGATATTTATAATGCAATTTATGATTTATACACGTCAAAGACTAATATAATCCTTCAGAAACTTTTTAATATTATAGACTAAAAAATATCATCATCACTTAAAAAGACCTCATCTTCTGAGTCCTCCTCAAATGGCGCAATGATAATTGGTGCTATTTCGACATCTAGAACTCGTTCTCGATTCCACCAATCCTATATTAATTTCTCCGTATGTTCCACAGATTTTCCAGTACTCCGATGTAATATAATTTAATGAATCTTGCCAAACAATTTGCACTTCATCTGATATAAATCCATCGTTCACGTCTTTTTCGTAATTGCCTTGCCTTAGCCCATATTAATTCTATTGCGTTAAATTGGCAATGGTACGGCGGTAGCCGTAAAACCTCATGTTCATTTTCCCGTAATATTTCATCTAGTTAGAAGAATAGAAGTTCTAGTTTCAGCATATTGGGGAAAGGATTTTGTTTTTGTTCTACTAGACACTCATAAACATCACTTTTCTTCCAGGATGAAGTATGGGGCATCTAAATTTGAAATCAGTTGTTCTTTTAACCACTTTTCAAACAGTTCACAGTTTATATTATCATGGTAGTCCGTACTTTAGGATGTTGAAGAAAACAGTAAACTTGCACCTAGGAAAAATCCTGTTAAAGAAGCTGCATGCAAAATGATGAACCGTTTTCCCGTCCCACATCCCTTTTTTTTCTTGACACTTTTTACAGACTCGTCCTGCCAAAATATCTAACCACTTCCATTAGAAAATATCCAAGTTTCGTCTAAAAATACTACTTTTCTAAATTTTTAATTAACATTTTCCGCGTCTTTCTTTAAAAACTGGATACGCTGACTTGCTAGATGTGGCCACTCGCATTAAAATCTTCGATTACAGTCCTTTTTATATCGAAAACCCAACATTTTTATTTAATTTGACAACGATTTTAGTCCAATTTCTAATATGCCTGAATTTTTTAAAGCTTCTTTTAAAACTTGAAGGATTATATTAGTTTTTGATGTGTATAAATCGTAAATTGCATTACGAACATATAGTCCTTATACCGTTTCCCAGAGCTTTTGCTGCTGTCTCCTGGATATTGGCCGGTGAATTTTCATTTTCGTAATATTTTATTAGATTTAATACCATTGTGGATGCAAAAAAACCGAAAATTGTTTTCTATTACTCATTTTGTCACTGACTTGTCAATCTAACTTTGAAGTGACATCGCTCAAAGATTTTTGCCACTGCTGGTATTTATATGTTTATCCTCTTTTTTCATATGAAAATATCATAGGTCTATCTAATTCATCTTCCGGATTTTATGCAGAGGATATGATTACACGTAATAAAGAAAAACAAACTTAAAAAGTTTGTTGTTGATAAATCGTATGACCCGCACAATAACACTGCTTTTGACTATATAATTGTCATTTTGTATTGATATTAACGCTGTGCAACTCTGTGATATGTTTTAGAGTCGACGTTGCACCTTTGACGTACTACATAATTCTCTCTCTCCCCTGACGCCGCGACGCGATCAATTTTACATGAAGTAGCGCATCGTAATTTATCGGTATTATTAACCCTCGGGTTAATGCGGTTAATTTCGATTCGTTTAATTAAATCGGGCGAAACGGATTATTGCGACCGAACAAATTGAGAATAGATAATTTAGTCGGGCCTGTGTCCGACGATATTAAAAATTAAAATCGTCAACACGATAAAAAATGAATATAGTAGGCCGCTACCCGATGTGTATCTTTCAACCAAATATGCACTCAGGGAGTCTTAAAGTTTTAATGGAAACATTGCATTCTAAAACCATTCATTCTGAAAAAAATCTACAATTGAAAACTATTAAAAATTTGGAAAAACGACTTAATTTGTTATATCGATCTCATCGGCTCCAAATCTTCTAAAGTTTCTTTCAGAAACGTATAGAGTTATAAAACCTTATTGGGTATGCAAAAGGACTATAGGGTGACCCACCAATAATTTATGCCACTTTCATAGTTTGTGGCATTGATCTCATTGCAAAATCCTTTCTTTTCACCAAGTGCAGGTAGTACTACCCGGTTTTGGGTTAATTTATGCGTTTCAGCGTTTTGCCTATTGTTATTCCTTCATAAACATTGAAAATGGTACCACAGCTTACTATGCCACACAGCTCCACATTTTTTTTAGTGGGAATGGTTTGCGCCGATCATTTTGTGGGAAAAGACTACTTTGTCTTGCAGTCGGATGATTTATATCATTATTTTGCGGTAAGAAGTCATAGCCCTGCCAACAGTTTAATTACATAGTTATTTTTTGAATTGTTTCAGCAGTGTAATTAGTAAAAAATGAAAGAAAACAAGGAGACATCATCATATTTGTGCAGTAAGAATCTGTTTTAATAAAGGTTGTAAGTCCAAGAAGAAATTTTTTCGATTTCCCAAACAAAGTTACAAAAGTTTCCGGGGTTTTTGTTAAATTTTATTCTTACTGAATTGGACAAATTAGAAACATTATCTTTTTTAATAACTGTTACACAAAAATGTTTGGATAAAAATTTGTTAAATAACATATTTTTCCTAAAATATATCTTATGAAGTATGCAAAGGATTGATCATATGATACTTTATAACATTGATTATTTTTAACTAAAAAGAGAATTGTATTTCATTTTCTAACGTTTTTGCCTTCTAGTCTAATTCACAAACTCAAAATGGTGTCAATTGTTGCTACTGCTAGTAAAAATATGAATGAGAGGTTATTGGATTTAGGATGATGTCTAGAAAAATATCTTATAGTAAGCGGTGATGGTACGCCAAAGACGTACGGTTGGATATTTATTGAAACTAATTAAATTTAACGAATTTTGTACTGTCTTTTCTCCCGAAAAAAGCTATACTTTATAAATCTATCCAAAGTACACCATTTACCACATATTTGCTGTTTTATTAGTTAAAGATGCATTATCATTTTTATAAATTTTTTATAAAATAGGTTTCTTGGCGACAGATGCGTTAATTTCAATTGATCCTTGTTTGATAAAAGTCTACATTATAAAAATGATAAAACTATCTTAAATGGTGAGTACACGGGGCTGTTTCGAGTAATAAAACGGTAAAATTTAGATTTATAAGGTGTAGCTTGGCTAAAAAATTAGAACATTTAGATAAAAAAAGTACCGCTTCTAGCACCCTCTACAGGTTACGTCAAAATTTATGGCCCATTATTATTACCGGCTATAAAAAATCCGTTATCACCAATTTTCACTTTAATATCTCAAAAACCAAGGATATTATGTTAAAAAATCGGCAATAAAATTTTAGCTTAATCACTCTGTATCTTTCTTAATATTAACTTTTGGATTAAGGCAAGTATGGCTAAATCGAGATATTTTAATCAAATCTATGTATTCCTATATTATTGGTGGAACCTTTTGGGACACCCTATATATAATATGTAAATAATATATATAGATAAAATAATTATTGGTATATATTAATATACAGCAATTAAATTATAATAGGTTATATTCTTCGTCATCACCTTTTGACATTATAATTAAAGTGTCGACCGTTTGATCGATCAGGTTGTTTAATCACATTCTGTATTGCTTTTCGCCAGTTCTCTGGTGTCACTTCCTTAATGGCTTGATCAAACAGTAACTTAACATCTTTCATTTTAAATGTAGTGTTTTGCTTTCCTACAAGTCTTTTCACTTGCGCCCATATAAGTTCGATTACATTATGTAATATAGAGTGGTCAATAAATGGTTTATATAAATAAAACAGAAAATATGTACAAGAAATATAGAAAAAAATAAACAAACAAACAATATTAAAAGAACAACTAACAGTAATAATATTTGTTAAAACAAAAATGGTAGAAGACATAAAAAATACAAACAACGTGCTAAAACTAACAAAAAAAATTGAGAGACAACAAATAAAGGGGTCAAAATTGCAGGTCAGAAGAAAGATAAAAACTATAATAATATTATCTAGTTCTATAGGATTAAGTTCGCAATGATATAGCGGTCAGCGCAGCACAGTTACATAGTATTTTTCTGCTTGGCATATTTCATAGAATTATTTTTGTGTTTGTTATGGCTAGTAGTTCTTGCTTTATCAAATTGGGTTCAAACTCAGTAACTTTGGTAGTTAGCCAGTCGATAATTTCTTATTTTCTCCAAGATGAAGTTGGAGTCTTCTCTAAGGGCCGTGAATGATAGCTTGCGTTATCCATAACCACAACCGAAGATATTTTATCATTTCACCAATATAGTCTTTGAAAACATACAAATTCATATCCTCATGGTAATCTCTCGTTTGGCACGACTGAAAGCTTAGCAAACTTTATTTTAAAAATCCCTCTTTACTTCCGTTCACAGCTCTTCGATAAAAACTTGGCGGGTACAGGTTATATTTTTGTCTTAAAGTAACAGAAGTAATAAATAACATTTTTAATTTTAATAAATAAAATGTTTTGTGTTTTTTTTGTCATTTGAAGTGTCAAAGTGACACTTTCAAGCCCTATTTCTTGAAACTATGTCAATTAACAACTCAAACGATTTTCGAAAAGTCGCTTTTATAAAACGCCAGTAAAAAATTAGTTTTGTTGTTACACTGTACTAAAAATTACTATATTGACCTCAAAATTCTATACACATTTTTTAGGTATTTATTAGTATGAACTAAAAGGTATGTCAAATGCATAATATAAAAATCGGTTAATAGATACGGAACTGCCCGCGCTATGATTTTTTTGTATTTGGTAGGAATAGTGAACTGTGATCCAATTTAGTTCACAACATAGTCATATATCGTCTTTTCAAACATTTTGTTGGGCACCATTTTGTTCCGTCATATTGAATTCCTAAAATATTTACCAGTTTCTTTCCACCTGTGTCACAATTGACTTTTGGGCATAATTTAAGATAAAAACAATAAGTAGTTTTACAATGACACATACCACCATTTTGTTACGTTCTGTTGAATGCGTACCAGTTTATCCCATTTTCACATTAAATTTTTCTGCAAAAAAGTCAATTGAACAAGATTTTTTTACGTTGACTTTTTAGAAAAAGTTTGTGGCCGCCTTTTTGTTTCCCCATCTTAAATTCGTACCACAACTTTATCAGCTTATCTCTATATCATATAATGCTTACACAAAAATTGAAATTAATTTAATAAGTGGTGTTTTTAATGTTTTATTAGGCCGCTATTTTGTTTTGCTATCTTGAATTCATATTAAAATGTCCAGTTCATTCCTATGTAACACATCATTTTTGTGCAAAATTTGAGGTAAATTGGATAATTACTTTTTTTAGTAATAATTTTTTAAAGTTGTTCCACCATATTGGATTTTTACCAAAATATTACAAGGTCGTGTCCATATGACCCTTAATTTTTTAGCAAAATTTAGTTAATCTGGCAAGTAGTTTTTAAGTTATGCCGCGAGCTAACAGACAGACCTACAGACGGACCGAGGGAATTGATAAAATATATTTTTTTGTCATCTAGGGATGCTAAAACGTAATGATATGTAAAACCTGAGAGGGTAAATTTTTCACGATTACAAACATTTTACTTTCACGCTATTTTGTTCCGCCATCTTGAATTAGTATCACGATTTCACTAGTTGATCCCTATACCGCAATTATTTATGTCACACAATTTGAAATTAATCTATTAAGCAGTTTTTTCAGGCAGGGAAGTTTTAAATATTTTATTAAGTTGCCATTTTGTTTCGCCATCTTTCATTCCTATCAAAATTTTACCAGTTAATTCCAAGATAATACTTTATGTTTGCAAAATTTGAGATAAATTAAATAAGTGCTTTTTAATAATAATGTTTTTAACCTTCCACACTGCGCACTTTTATTTTATCTTTATTTTATTTTTATCAAAATATTACCAGGCCGTCCTCATGTGACTCTTAATTTTTGACCAAAATTTTAAGTCAATCGGGTAAGTAGTCTTTAAGGTATGCCGCGAACTGACAGAGAGACGAACAGACCGACAGACACACGGACGTAACGAAAACCATATTTTTTGGCAGCTAGGGACGCTAAAACGTGAAGATGTGTAAAACCTCAGAGGGTGACTTTTTCATGATTTCAAACATTGTATTTCGCCGCTATTTTGTGCTGCCATCTTGAATTAGTATAACAATTTGTTGATCCCTATACCACAATTAGTTATGGTACATAATTTGAAATCAATCCATTAAGCAGTTTTTCAGGCTGTATTTTTAAATATTTTAAGCCGCCATTTTGTTCCGCCATATTAGATTTGTACAAAATGTTACCAATTGATTGCGAAATAGTATTTACTGATGGTGCAAAATTTGAGATAAACTGGATAAGTAGTTTCTTAATACTAATTTTTTAACATTTCACTAGGCTGCCATTTTGTTTGGCCATATTGGCCATACCAGGTCATCCTCATATGATCCTTAATTTTTGACCAAAATTTAAAGTTCATCGGGAAAGTAGTTTTTTGGCTATGCCGCGAACAGACAGACTGACAGAATTGAGAAAACATGTTTTTCGGCATTTAGGGGCCCTGAAACGTAAAGATCTGGAAAAATATCGGGGAGTGATTTTTTACGATTATAATACTTCCCTTTTACGAGGCAAGTAAAAAGGAGTTTGTTCAAAAATTTCTAAAAACTAGAAAATACGTGAGTCAGTACTATTAGAGGTAATATGAAAATTAAATATTTTTGATTCTTATGCAATTATTTGACGTCTAAATTTAACAAATGGGAGTAAATGGAACTTAAGTTTTCAGTATCGGTTTTTTTGTTCATTGTGAACTTTTCTTTACGTATCTCAATATAAAAAAGTTGAAAATATATTTTTTTTGAAATATATAGAAGGCTAAGTCATACGTAAGATCCCAAGGAGGAGTTGGTGAAGTAAATGTATTAGGCAGGTCCTCTTTGGTGTAAAAATTGTCGCCTTTTACCTTAAATATTGTTTCAGCCTTAGTAAATTATAAAAATCATGACAATCTACAGGTATCCCTACGAGAAGTTAAGAAAGAAACCGGTGTTAACAAAGATTCGTCCAAAAAGATTTTACGCCGGCACAAATTTAGAAACTATCGTTGCCGAAAAGTGCAACATCTGAGGCTGACAGATTTGCGTAAAAGGCGAATTTTCTGTAGAAGGATTTCCGAAAACATAGGCTTAATTCTGATATTTGCATCTATTACCGCTGAACAGAAGGAAACCAACATTTTTTTAGAGACGGCGTTTCAAGGAAGGTTCGGGATTAACGTTTGGTTGGGAATTTTGGATTTTAAAGTTGTGGGTCCCTACTTCTTTGAGGATCATTTAACTGGTGACATGTACTTGAATTTTTTGAGAAATGACTTTCAAGAAATGTTAGCTAACCTGCCGCACTTGGCTGTGCATAGAAATGTTGAGTTAATTCAACAAGATGGTGTTCCAGAGCATCAAATTCAAATTCAAATTCAAATTTTTTATTTGGTTTCGAGCACTATAAATATAGAAAGAAACACGTCAAATAGAAACGTAAATAGACATATGACAAGTACCTAATATAAACTAAAAACAGATATATCTAAATATAGATCACAAAACCTAGTATATAATTTTTTCCTCGAGTTAAAATCTCTTCTGCAGTGCGGTGTCCAACAAAACAAGGAAAAAAAAGGTTTTCAGTTTGCATATTATGATGGGTTATTCCTCAAAAAAGTGAAAAATTCATCTGTGGTGTAAAAAGTCTGTGATAAAAGTAAGCTGTTAATTTTATTTTTGAATTTGACAATTTATTGCTTTAATGTTATAAGGTAACATATTATAAATTTTACTCCCAGCGTAGATTGGTGATTTTTTATAAATATTTAAGTTATGCTTGTCTAAGCAGAAGTTATTTTTATTTCTTGTATCATAAGCATAAAAATTACTGTTAATTTGAATTAGATTTTTATTTCGATGGATATATGATAATAATTTTAAGAGATAAATTGAAGCAACTGTCAAAAGTTTATATGACCTGAATGTCTCTCTGCAAGATGTTTTAAAAGGTATACTAAAAATGATTCTAACAATTCTTTTTTGTATTATAAATTCTCTCTCTATATCTGAGGCCTGACCCCACACTACTATGTTATAAGATATTGCAGAATATATGAAAGCATAATATACATTAATAATTGTTGCTCGGTCAACATAATTACGGAGACCAGAAATTACGTAAGCTCCCCTATTAAGCTTCTTACAAACATTGTCGATCTGAATGTTCCAATTAAGGTGGCAATCTATAGACAAACCCAAGAAACTAACGCATGAGGAAAGCTCAAGATCATGACCATCGAAGGAAATGCTGATATCACAAGGTTCTCTACGAATAGTTCTTAAGTTCATAGCTACAGTTTTGGTATGGTTAATCATTAGCTTATTAGCAAAGCACCATTTAGAAAACTCATTTAGTACAGTGTTGATTTTATTTTTTAAGTGACTTTCTGACATATCGGATACTTCGATAGTAATATCATCTGCATATAGAAAAACCTGGCCCTGACTTATATAGTCAGGAAGATCATTAATGAAGAGTAGGAAAATCAGGGGACCTAAGAGACTTCCCTGAGGTGTGCCAATATTCTGATTAAAATCCGACGACATTACATTTTTAATTTTTACAGAAAATTTTCTGTCAGTCAAAAATGAAACTATAAATGCGTTTATATTACCACGTAGTCCTAGGGCGTCTAGTTTAGCCGAGACAAACTGTTTATCAACAGTGTCGAATGCACGTGTCAAGTCAAAAAACAACGTAATTACAAATTCACCTTTGTCCATCTTATTAGAAATATACTGTACAAGATCAATGCACCCAGTTTCCGTAGACATGCCTCTCCGAAAACCATGTTGCCTGTCGTTTAAGATATTATATTTGCAAATAAAGTCATAAATACGATTGTAAATAATTTTTTCAAAAATCTTAGAAAAGGAACTCAATAAGGAAATAGGCCTGTAGTTTTCCATGCTAAGAGAATCCCCCCTCTTAAATATAGGTAAAACTATGGATTTCTTTAGCCTGTCCGGAAATACACCAGCACACACCGAAACATTAATCAGGTCACACAATGTGGTTGAAATATTAAATATAACACGTTTAATAAACTTAATGGATATAGAGTCGAAACCACAAGAGCCTTTGTTGGGGAAACTCATGACAACTCTCTCCACCTCGGTACTTGTAACAAACCGGTAATAAAACGAATTCAAGACAAGTCTTCGACCAATAGTACACATGTCGGAGAATCGCCCACCGAAATAAGTACCCAGCTTGGTAGGGATAACTAATTCCAGGTATTCCCCAAAGACTGACGCAACCCCAAGTGGCTCAGAAATTATTTTATTATCCCGAGATAGAACTATATTTTTTGTAGTATTAATGTTCTTGCCCTGCATTTTGTTAACTATTGACCAGCTTGTTTTAACTTTATTGGTTGAACGAGAAATTAAAGTGTTGTAGTAAACGAGTTTTTCATTTTTAATTTTCGTAGTTACTTCTTTTTTAAATATTAAATAGCGATGTTTGATTGCATCGTCCCTACTATTATTTTTTAGCCAGCTTAGTTTTTCTAGATTATTAATTTGGATTAAAAGGTCCTCTGAAAATCTCATTTTAAAATTATTTTTAATTTTTCTGGTCTTTATGGGAAAAGTGGTTTGAAAACTACAACAAAAGGAGTCAAATAAAGTATCAAAGTCAAGGTTTTGGTCGGAACCTAAAAAACCCTCAAACGCTCTACCAAACCTATAAATGAATTCATTAATACCTATTTCATTAATAGAGGAGGGTTCATGCAAAAGCAGACATGTCCATTTTTAACCCAAATCGATTTTTTTTCAGAATTATATTCTCCGGTATAGTCTCTAGCGCTGGCTTACATTAGATTCTAGCAAAACAAGACAGATCCTATATTGAATGCAATTTAAACCTACCGGGTTCAATCAAAACAAGACATATCCAAATGAAATCTGAAATTAAACAAAACAAGACAAATCCCATTACAAATGTTGTTTAAGTTTAAAGTTTCATATCACAACGAGACATATCCTCACACAATTTTAATGAATTTGTATTTCCTGTTGTACCTATTAGAGTGCGCTATTATCGCAGTTATTCACATGTTTGTTTAGTTTGCGGTTAACACTGACAAGTGAAGCAGTTGGGTTGAGTGTCTTAGTAAAGTTGTTTGTTGTCTAGTATAATAATGGAAACTACAGTTGGTACTATCAACGTAAGCAGCAGAAAGAAACTTCAGAAAGAATTAAAAAGAGAACAGGAAAAAAGACAAAGGTAAGAGTGTGTTTAAAAGTTGTGTGTGTTGTGTTATGCTCATTCAAAATATTATTCTAGGTATTCGAATGATCAAAATTTAAGGCGTTTTGTACGACCTTGCAACCACAACACGAAGGCTTACATGTGTAGTTTAACAAAGGCCACCGATATAAAGAAAGCCAGAGATCATTTTTACCAGAAACCTTCTAAAATAATCCAAGACTCTCACAGTTAGCAAAAACTTTTTTAGCAGTATTTAACATTAAAAAAAAATCGCTTAGTTGGTACAGTTTTTACGAGAAATTCCTGCGAGTGAAAGCCATTACAATAGAGGAAAGTCGTGTTGTGTTTATGTGTCGTATGACCTTAATATCAACAAACTTATTAATATGTATAACACCAAAGACTTTTTTATTGAGAGTTCAACATAGGATTTTCTTCGCAGGCTTCAGATATATGCGTATGCGTATGTATCTATTACCAAGACTCCTTCCTATCCAGGATGCCTTTTATTTAAGACAAATCAGTTTTTATACCCTTTGTTGCGTTAACGTTCATTCAAGAGAACCTTTTTTCTATGCCTGGTCTGAAAACCAAGCTAGCCGCGGATCAACAGAAGTTAGTTCAGCTCTTATAGCCCATCTTAGATCCCTAAATCTAAATGATATAAAATTGCTGAGGCTTTTTGTGATGGTTGTGGGGGCCAAAACAAGAACTCCTACATTATGCATTTTTTGGCTTATTGGTTAGAAAATGAAGCTCCACAAAATGAAAGAAAGAAATAACAAAACATTTTCCAATAAGAGAACACTCGTACTTTCCAGCAGATCCTGTCTTTGGTCGTGCTGAAAAACTAATAATTTTTTCAAAAATCTTAGAAAAGGAACTCAATAAGGAAATAGGCCTGTAGTTTTCCATGCTAAGAGAATCCCCCCTCTTAAATATAGGTACAACTATGGATTTCTTTAGCCTGTCCGGAAATACACCAGCACACACCGAAACATTAATCAGGTCACACAATGTGGTTGAAATATTAAATATAACACGTTTAATAAACTTAATGGATATAGAGTCGAAACCACAAGAGCCTTTGTTGGGGAAACTCATGACAACTCTCTCCACCTCGGTACTTGTAACAAACCGGTAATAAAACGAATTCAAGACAAGTCTTCGACCAATAGTACACATGTCGGAGAATCGCCCACCGAAATAAGTACCCAGCTTGGTAGGGATAACTAATTCCAGGTATTCCCCAAAGACTGACGCAACCCCAAGTGGCTCAGAAATTATTTTATTATCCCGAGATAGAACTATATTTTTTGTAGTATTAATGTTCTTGCCCTGCATTTTGTTAACTATTGACCAGCTTGTTTTAACTTTATTGGTTGAACGAGAAATTAAAGTGTTGTAGTAAACGAGTTTTTCATTTTTAATTTTCGTAGTTACTTCTTTTTTAAATATTAAATAGCGATGTTTGATTGCATCGTCCCTACTATTATTTTTTAGCCAGCTTAGTTTTTCTAGATTATTAATTTGGATTAAAAGGTCCTCTGAAAATCTCATTTTAAAATTATTTTTAATTTTTCTGGTATTTATGGGAAAAGTGGTTTGAAAACTCCAACAAAAGGAGTCAAATAAAGTATCAAAGTCAAGGTTTTGGTCAGAACCTAAAAAACTCTCAAACGCTCTACCAAACCTATAAATGAATTCATTAATACCTATTTCATTAATAGAGGAGGGTTCATGCAAAAGCAGACATGTCCATTTTTAACCCAAATCGATTTTTTTTCAGAATTATATTCTCCGGTATAGTCTCTAGCGCTGGCTTACATTAGATTCTAGCAAAACAAGACAGATCCTATATTGAATGCAATTTAAACCTACCGGGTTCAATCAAAACAAGACATATCCAAATGAAATCTGAAATTAAACAAAACAAGACAAATCCCATTACAAATGTTGTTTAAGTTTAAAGTTTCATATCACAACGAGACATATCCTCACACAATTTTAATGAATTTGTATTTCCTGTTGTACCTATTAGAGTGCGCTATTATCGCAGTTATTCACATGTTTGTTTAGTTTGCGGTTAACACTGACAAGTGAAGCAGTTGGGTTGAGTGTCTTAGTAAAGTTGTTTGTTGTCTAGTATAATAATGGAAACTACAGTTGGTACTATCAACGTAAGCAGCAGAAAGAAACTTCAGAAAGAATTAAAAAGAGAACAGGAAAAAAGACAAAGGTAAGAGTGTGTTTAAAAGTTGTGTGTGTTGTGTTATGCTCATTCAAAATATTATTCTAGGTATTCGAATGATCAAAATTTAAGGCGTTTTGTACGACCTTGCAACCACAACACGAAGGCTTACATGTGTAGTTTAACAAAGGCCACCGATATAAAGAAAGCCAGAGATCATTTTTACCAGAAACCTTCTAAAATAATCCAAGACTCTCACAGTTAGCAAAAACTTTTTTTAGCAGTATTTAACATTAAAAAAAAATCGCTTAGTTGGTACAGTTTTTACGAGAAATTCCTGCGAGTGAAAGCCATTACAATAGAGGAAAGTCGTGTTGTGTTTATGTGTCGTATGACCTTAATATCAACAAACTTATTAATATGTATAACACCAAAGACTTTTTTATTGAGAGTTCAACATAGGATTTTCTTCGCAGGCTTCAGATATATGCGTATGCGTATGTATCTATTACCAAGACTCCTTCCTATCCAGGATGCCTTTTATTTAAGACAAATCAGTTTTTATACCCTTTGTTGCGTTAACGTTCATTCAAGAGAACCTTTTTTCTATACCTGGTCTGAAAACCAAGCTAGCCGCGGATCAACAGAAGTTAGTTCAGCTCTTATAGCCCATCTTAGATCCCTAAATCTAAATGATATAAAATTGCTGAGGCTTTTTGTGATGGTTGTGGGGGCCAAAACAAGAACTCCTACATTATGCATTTTTTGGCTTATTGGTTAGAAAATGAAGCTCCACAAAATGAAAGAAAGAAATAACAAAACATTTTCCAATAAGAGAACACTCGTACTTTCCAGCAGATCCTGTCTTTGGTCGTGCTGAAAAACTACTTAAAAAGCACGTCGTAATCCATAAACCTAATGAATATAATAGTGTTTATTCCCAAGTTGGAACAGTTCGACAGTTAGGCAAAGACTGGACTCTTTATAATGTCAAAGAGTTTTTCAAGAGAATTTTTATGAAAAAATGTGTGTCCACTATAAATACCTTAATAAAGTATAAGAGATGACAATATTTTCTATATGATATTGTTATACAACAAAACTATTTAAGTTTCTCAGAAAGGGGAAGCAAAGAAAATAACCGTTTAGAGGAATTACCAATGGGTAATCCAATTCCGACAGGAAAAAACAAAAATGTAATGACACTTTTGAAGAAACAATTTAACAGCCCAGATATTCAGTGGCAAAAACTACCTTTGTTGGAATTTTTTAAACATATTTTGGAAGAGGTTACCGACAATTTGAGAGAGCAAGAAGAAATGGAAGAAAATTATGATGGAACCTGTGACTGCCTTGAAGATGACAGCAATTGCATATTTAAATATTATTCGTATTTCGTTCTCTAGTATTTAAAATAAAATATATTAAAACATATTAGTTTGTTTCACTTTATCCAAGCAAAGTCAGACATCTCCACCCTGCGTTCAAACAAAACTAGACACATCCGTTGTGTTAATTCAAAACTAGACATATCCATTTTTTTTTGTTTAATATCTCCGAGAGACAATGTTTTTGTGTAATAATCTTTCGGTAATATATTATTGGAATCCTTTTATACCTATCTAGTCAAATCGTTTTTTTTTAATTGATCAGTTTTTTGCAAAACAGTTTTTGCTGTTTTTCTCGAATTTGTCATAAATGGACATGTCTGCTTTTGCATGAACCCTCCTCAATAGATCTGTAATCCATAGTACTTAATGATTTTTTTGGCAAATCGCATGTATCAATAATTTTAAATTTAAATATTTGAGCTGTATGATCTGAGAAACCCAAATCACAGTTACGTACCTGAAGCAAAGAAGGTTTATTAGAAATAACATAGTCTAAAATGGCATTCAGTCGGGTTGGATTTTTTAAAAGAAAGACCATACCGAAGCTCTCTAATAAATCCGAGAGTATTCTATGTGATTTATCATTACATCCAGCATATACATTCAAATCACCACACACAATGACCAACTCAAAACTGGATGCTGCTGTGAATAAAATTTGATTTAGTACATCAATAAAAAGCTGCAAGTGTCCCGATGGTGGTCGGTAGATATCAATCAAGCAAAGATGTTTTAGTTTCAGATAGCAACACTTAATAACTGACTTAACTGAGAGACTGTCAATAATCTCCACACGGGAGGCCTCCGATATGAGAGAGTCATGAATAAATCGTTACCGTCACTGTACCAGATTCTTTAATAATTTTAAAACTAACCACTGGATTGGTAATAACGGTCCTATTAATTGGCCGCCTCGTTCCCCGGACCTAACTCCAATGGATTTTTCCATAGAAGATACATAAAGGTATATTTAACGACTCCAGCAAATTTGGACGATCTTAAGCTAAGAATTCAGTTGGCATGTGATAAAATAACACCAAGAGTGCTTAAAAACATTTAGAAAAGAATTATCAAAAATGCTAGAGAGTGTTTAAGAAATAACAGCCAACATTCCAAACATTTCCAATCGTTACTTGTTATTTTATACTGTAACTAATTAATTCTAAAACTTAAACCATTTTAATATTAGTAGGTATTTAATTATAATTTCTTTTAACAAAACATGGTTCTTGGGATTAGACCGTGTCAAATTGGAATTACTATCCGACGTTTCGCCTTCATTTGCACGAGGCATCTTCAGGGATCTTTACTCCATGAGATCTGAACACTGAATGAGCTCAAAGAGAGTCAGGCGGGCTTTTATACCCGACTTGTGCTCGCCGAACATTAACATGGTATACATCGAAACTGATCGAAGCTCTCAGATTGAATGGTTATTGCACTGAAGATATTACGCGTTTAATTAAAAGACATAGTAAACCAACTCCACCAAAGGAGAATGATAAAGAGCCACCATTAGGTAGCGTTATTCTTCCCTACATACATGGCACTACAGACAAAATAGGACGATTACTTCGGCGGTCCAACGTACGTACAATCTTCAATGCACATAAGAAGATTGGACAATGCTTGCGATCCCTGAAAGATCTTGTACCTTTCCAAACAGAAGGAGTATATAAAATTCCTTGCTCCTGTGGAGAAGTGTATGTGGGAGAAACAGGACGCTCAATATCAACTAGACCTAACATGAACGATGTATTAAAAAGAAAGGAATTGTTCAATCTGCGGGTTCCAGGTTTTTATAAACGAAACGTTAGAGAATCTATTGAAATATTTAAACATACAAAAAAATGGCTCAAGCCACGGTGTGCGCTTCCGTGCCAAGGGCTGCATGACACCCGAGCCCAAATCGGGTGTCGTGAACGGAGCCTCTGGGATACCAGGCGACCTCCCATAGTACACAGCCTTACCTCAGTAAGCCGGCTCTGCTGGGGTGGACCACCTTTCCGAGCTACTCGTGGGAACTGTATGGAAAATTGCAGCAAACCTTTTAAGGGACCTTCGGAAGAAGGGTCTATGAAACTGGGCTCCCAAGAGGGGACTAGTAGAGCTGGCTCCTTGCAAAAGGAGACGACTCAACAAGGCTCCATGAAGGGGACTGGCAACACACCGGGCGGTTCTAAGAAAAAGAACAGGTCTGGTGCTCAGAAGGCCAGGGCTAGATGGCTCAGGCTCGAAGGTATCACCTCGGGCCAGGGCGCAGTCAAGCCAAGGCCTAGCACTCAGGCTCAGGGGGGGATTAAACGTCCCAGGTCAGAAGGGAGCACCCCAGGGACTGAGAAAAGCAAGCAGCCTGAGAAGAGACCCAAAAAAACGGGCACTCTCACATACGGGCAGGCAGCAGCGGCAGGTCTCAGGGTGACCATTATACCGGAGGCATATCCGGATGTGGTCATCTCGGAGACTCAATATGGAGCTGTCTTGGCATCTCTCAATGCCGTCGTAGACGGCATGGTGGAGGGGCCCTCCCCCAGATTCAGCGGTTTCCGGCTGATGGAACAGGGAGCCATTGTGGTGAACTGTGAAGATCAGTGGTCCCTGAACTGGTTGGAGGGGACCATTCCAATCATTAAGCCATGGGATAGTGCATCTCTGCGAATTCAGAAACACGTTCCCAGGACAATAAAAGTTGTGGCCGTTGTCCATGGACCACCGGACAGTACGAACGTGACTTTAAAACGTCTTCAGAGACAGAACTTAGGACTAAGAACTAATCTCTGGAGGACGTACTATCGCAAGGAGGAGAAACAGAAACTCATTTTTGTGTTTGGCATTGATGAGGCTTCCTTTGAGGCCTTGTCACGTCAAAAGTTTAAGGCGTATGCTGGGGTCTCCCACGTCACTTTTGAGACGAAGGTAAAGGCTCTAACTTCGACTGAAACTTCCACCGACACCAAAGCCGGAGCAGCGGGGAGACCTATCTCCCCGTCAAACCCAGCTCAGCGTTTAGACCCCGTGTCTGACGCTGAGCAGGAAGTTGCTGAGCTTCTGTCTCAGATAGGCGTGCATAGCGCGGCGTCTGGGTCGGAGGACACAACTTCCCGGATGACGGAGGATCACCCTTAGCTCGTTCCAATGGGCAAAGGGGTGCTCTTCCTACAAAGTAACTTGCAGCACATCAGAGGGGCGACCTCATTAATAGGCCGTCACATAGCTGTGGGGCAAACACACATCTACCTCCTACAGGAACCTTGGGTTTACAAGGGGCATGTGCGAGGTCTGGGGCAGATAGAAAGTTCTCTACATTATAAAAGGGACATCCACCTGAATCCAAGGACATGCATCTACGTTGACAGACGTATTGAGTCCTTGTCACTACCGGAATTCTGTTCCAGGGACCTAGTGGCTCTGAAACTGATTCTTAAGGATAAGGCAGGGCATCGCAAACCCATTGTAGTATGCTCAGCCTATCTTCCCTATGACTCAAGAGAGGACCCACCTACCAGGGAACTCATTGACTTAATAGGATACTGTAGGGATAACGGGCTTCCTCTTGTTGTTGGATGCGACGCCAACGCACACAATGTTGTGTGGGGCAGCACTGACACCAACTCGAGGGGCGCAAGTCTTTTAGAGTACCTCAGTACAACTGATTTAGAAATTCTAAATCGGGGAAACACTCCAACTTTTGTCACGTCACGAAGGCAGGAGGTTATTGACCTAACTCTGACATCATTTCTGCTGGTTCCGGTTGTTAGGGAATGGAGGGTGTCTGATGAGCCATCTTTATCGGATCATAGACACATCCTCTTTAAGCTCAACCTTGAGCATGACACGGAGCTCAGTAGTTTTCGAAACCCGAGGACAACCAACTGGGCTCACTATGTGGAGTCGCTTAAAGTGCGGTTAGATATGCCACTAATGCCATGCTGTAGAGTAAGGCAAGTGGAAAATGTGGGAAACTCTATACAGGAAGCCATAATAGACTCCTATGAGGAGAATTGTGCATTGCGGACCTATCGAGGTACCAAGAAAACACCTTGGTGGAACTTGGATCTTGAAAAGGCTCGTAAAGATACACGCAGGCTCTTTAACAGGGCTATGCGATCGAAATTACCTGTTGATTGGGAAGAACATGGGAATTCTCAACGCAGGTACAAAGAACTGATACGCAGTTCAAAGAGAGGGTCCTGGAGGACCTACTGCGAAAGCTTAGAGGGTCTTCCGGAAGCCGCTAGACTTCAAAGGATTCTCTCAAAAGGTCGAGGACAGAGCGTGGGGGCTCTAAGGCTTCCGACCGGTGGATATACTACCACTGCAGAGGAGGCTCTGGGAATGCTCCTGGAAACTCATTTTCCTGGCTCTCGTCCGGAATCTAATGATGAGCTTACTGGGCAGGCTCTCCAAGTAGGGGCAGGCTCGGTTGACTGGAAAACGGCCGCTAAGGTCGTTACAGTAGACATTATTAAGTGGGCAATATCTTCGTTTTGCCCATTTAAGAGTGCGGGACCAGATGGAATATTCCCGGCGCTTCTTCAGAAGGGTCAGGAACTACTGATCCCACATCTTTTGCGCCTTTTTCGGGCCTGCTTGGCTTTGGGATATATTCCCGAACGCTGACGCATGGTTCGGGTAGCGTTTATTCCTAAACCGGGTCGTAATTGCTACGAAACTGCTAAGGACTTTAGGCCCATCAGTCTATCCTCTTTTCTTTTGAAAACCATGGAGAAGATCGTGGATGCTTATATAAGAAACGGCGCACTGGGTAGAAATCCCATGCACCCATTCCAGCACGCTTACAGGACAGCCATGTCGACGGAGACGGCGCTTCATAGTCTAGTCAGTAGACTGGAGGTGGGGGTCTACTCCAAGGAGATGGCTCTGGGTGTGTTCTTGGATATCGAGGGGGCGTTTAACAACACCACCTTTGACTCCATTAGTGAGGCTGCTGAGAGTTTTGGCGTGGATAGGGCTGTAATTAGGTGGGTTCGCGTCATGCTTGAAAGCAGAATCATAACATCTTCTCTTGGGAGCGTGACAGTATGCTCGTCCGTGGTCAAAGGATGTCCGCAGGGCGGAGTTCTTTCTCCGCTCTTGTGGTGTCTGGTTGTGGATGGGCTGCTTCATACTCTCAACGAGAGCGGAGTTTATGCTCAAAGCTACGCTGATGATCTTGCCATTATAGTAATAGGCAAGTTCCCAAACACCATTATAAGGCTCATGCAGAGGGCTTTGGCCATGGTGGAAAAGTGGTGCCAAAAACACGGTCTGTCTGTTAATCCGGATAAGACCGAAATGGTACCATTTACCCATAAGAGAAAAGTGGACCTTGAGAGGCTCACCCTCTTTGGGAAAAAGCTGAGACCTTCCGGGTCGGTAAAATATCTGGGCGTCTTAATAGACTCCCGACTGACCTGGAGGGATCATATTGAAAGGATCACAAAAAGGACCACAGCGTGTCTATGGGCGTGCAGACGGTCCTTCGGATCAACTTGGGGTTTAAAACCTCGTATTGTGCATTGGCTTTACACGTCAGTGATAAAGCCAATGATCACTTATGGCGCTCTTGTGTGGTGGCCCGCCACTCGCAAGACCACATACAGAAGGATGCTTGACAAGCTCCAGAGACTGGCGTGTCTGGGCATAACTGGAGCCATAAGAACCACACCGACCCGATCTATGGAGGCTATTCTGGGACTAAGTCCTCTGCACTTGCTTGTAGAGGAGGAGGCTCGGAAAGCTTCTGTTCGTTTAAACGACTGGGGTCGTTGGATACACAGAGACTGGAATTATGGGCATACGCGAGTTTGGACTGAACTGATCAGATCAGACTCTCTCCTAGCAAGGAGAGATGCCATTATTCCGGTCTTAATTGCCTCTAAAAGGTTTTGTGTAATTGCTCCCGAGAGAGAACAATGGAGGGATTCCTCTCCATCCTTCCTCAAACCGGAGGGCCTTGTCTGGTTTACACATGGCTCTCTAATGAAGGAGGGTTCTTGGGCGGGAATTTATGGGGAGAGTCCCAGGGCAAGAATTAGTCTTGCTCTTGGACGGTATGCGACTGTATATCAGGCTGAGATTACAGCAATCTTGGACTGCGTACAGGAAAACCTCTCCAGAGGATACCACGACAAGCATATCTATATATGTTGTGATAGTCAAGCCGCGATTAAAGCTCTGTCCTCGAACAGAGTCAATTCGCTGCTAACGCTTGAATGCAGGAGAGCCCTAGAGAGGCTGTGTGAGTCCAATAGGGTTAGCCTCATTTGGGTGCCTGGCCATCAGGGCATTGGGGGTAATGAAGGGGCGGATCAGCTGGCTCGGAAAGGTAGCAACACTGCTTTCACTGGGCCGGAACCTGCTCTTGGAATTGCTCCTTCAGTTGTCAAGGCTAGGATTAAGAATCGCACTGTCGAGGAATACCGTGCTGAATGGCACGAGCTAGCAGGACTCAGACAGTCTAAGGTCTTCATATCAGGCTCTTATAGCCGTTATAGTCTAAGAGACTTCTAAACCTAAACAGAAGTCAACTTAGAACTATTACCGGCGTCCTAACTGGACACTGGCTAGTGAAATACTACCTGCATAAGATTGGACTCGACAACGATCCATACTGCAGGTTTTGTGCTGAGGTAGATGAAACTACCGAGCATCTAGTCTGTCGATGTGACGCTTTAGTCAATGCCAGACTGCTTTGCTTGGGTGACACCTATGTGGAACCCGAGCTTGTGGGACGTGCGCGACCTGAAAGGGTCCTTTCCTTTCTAAAAAGGAATGGGCTCTTGGCCTGACACGCCTACTTGGGGGAATAGCACAATGGGCCCCAGTGAGCCTAAGTGCTGCCCTTGTCGGGCTCCCCATCTATGTCTATGTCTATGTCTATGTCTATGTCTGCCAGTTGGCCTTTCTCCTTAGATGCCGAGATGAAGATGTAGTACCGAAATCGCTACAGGTGAGACATCACATTACTTCTAGAACTGCTAAGAATATTTATAAGCGTGCTAGCAATGCATTAGTTAGAGAAAGGATTAAGGCAACACGTCGTGATTTAGATACAAATGCCCGGAAACTCTTAAAAATTCATCTGAAATTAGCTTCTAGACTAGAAAGAACTACATTTACAACATTACCAACGCACAGGCAGAAAAAATCCATCAAGAAGTTACACTTAAGCAACAAAAGAAGTTTGAAGTCCTCAGTGAAACTTCCGCAGGACACAGTTATCAACCTGTCATCGAAGCAGTTATCCGAAGCAGATCTTCTCTTGCAATCAGAAGATTACCAGTGGAACAAGCCGATGAAGTCAGATATGAGACAGCGAAGATCATTAAAAACTCAAAACCACCGAAGTCGAACCTCTCCGCAGCCGAAAAAACAGCAATGAAGACCTTAAACGAAGACGCAAACATTCTGGTACTTCCAGCAAATAAAGGCAACGCCACAGTTGTCATGGACAGAACAGAATATGTGGAAAAGGTTACTCAACTTTTGGACAACAACACATATAAGATTATGCAGGCAGACCCCACAAGTAGAATAGAAAGACGCATTACCAATTTGATCAACACATCCAGTCTACCACCAGCGGAGAAAAAAATCATTAAAACCAAGCAGTTCCAAGACTCCCAGGTTCTACGGTCTTCCGAAGATACACAAGGACAACGTACCACTTCGACCGATCGTCAGTGCAATAGACTCGCCCACATACAAACTAGGTAAATATCTTTCAAATTTTCTTAATCCATTTACTAAAAATACTAAAAATGGCGTTGGTGCATGTTAATTTATTAACTGTAAATTGTTGTTCAAGAAATTGAAATCAAAAATGCAGGTCCGTATTTAAAAAAAAATGATAGTGGTGACCGGTAGACGAAACGACTAAAGCGGGTATTTTGTAGAGAATATTAAAGTAAGTAAGTGTTTTTTCTGAAGTACAAACTTTTCGAGATATTTAATAAAATAATTTTAGGCAATTTTTGCAAAATCCCCGGTATTTCAGGAACAAAGAAAAAAATTAAAAATCTGTAAACGTATCATTAACTTCCATAAAGGACACTTTTTCTCTAATTTAACCAACATCGTATCTCTTGCCGTTTAGGAGATAGCAATAGTGGGATACCCTAAAATGGATTTCCAGTATATCCTGTTGTAAATGTTGCAGACCTAAATTATAAAAAAAAATAAACTTTCGGACAATAGTTCGAAGTTTTTCATACAGTCTGTGTGTAATCAGGTCTATCGCATTTTAAATGCCGTTGTTATATCAAAATCGCAGAATTTTTGTGAGGCAATAATTTTGGTCATAAGTTAATAAAAAAACTTCTATTTATAGTAACGAAATTTATGAAAATGTTGCATTAGTTTATGTAATGTAATATTGTTGCCCGTTCCCCGAATTATTCTAGAAATAGTTTATTGGATAGATACAAATTTTTAACTGTAATATACAGAAATTCGGTCGAAATATGTGAATTATGAATATCACTCTCGACCATTCGTAATACGCAAACCATATATACCCTTATTAAAATAACATCGAAAAATAACGTTATTAAATCGAATTTGATTTAATAACAGTACGGTATGGATTAAATAAATTAACATTATTTAAACAAGGACGAAAATTAATGCAAAATTAATATTGGGATTTCTTATTCGGTATTAAAATACGGATTAACGTGTACACAATTTTGGACGCAATATAGTAATTCTAAAACCAATATTGGTCTCTATTATAGCACATATACGTTTAATAATAAAACTGTTTTTAAACAATCGCATCGTACAGGGTGTCCGGATTTGGCAGCAAAAGCAGGGTATCTCGCTTATTTTTTAAGATAGAAGCTTGCGGTTCTCACGAACCTGAGCTAATTTTTTGTGAAACTCATGAAGCCATAAACAAAATTACCATAGCCTTCTTCGTTTATGAGATACAGGGCGAAATAGAAAATTTTGCATTTTGGGACCCCCCTCGTATCTCGGTTATCCTTGAACTTAACGCAAAGGGAAAATTGCTGCTTATGCAGTTTTTTACGCTGGATCCAGTGGCGTATCATATTTTTCATTTGGGTTGTTATTTTTTAGATATGACCCAAAGTTGTGTTTTTTTAAATGGGGCACCCTGTATATTGGCCCAGAAATTGATTTATCCTTTTAAAGGATTTTTAAATATATAATAGTATGGTTCTATTTTAATAAACAACAACAAAAATCCTAAATTTTATAATTATCATCCCAAATTTTGCAGTAGGCCATGCAAAACAATGCTGCCTTTTATTTAAAGTCGTTAACAGTATCTACATCCTAACAATAAGTGATAATAAATATGTAATTAAATCTATTTATTAAAATATGTATTGATAATTTTGCACCAAAAAAGTACCACCTACCTAGATTTATGTAACACAAGAACAAAACAGTAATAAATTATTATGTAACAAGCCTTTCAGCAAAAATCAACTGTCGTATAAGAACTACAGTAACAATTACACATTACAATTACACAAAAGAATTAAGCAAAATAACGGGATGATTTTGTAAATAGCGAAAATTTTCTCTTATTGCATTTCCTAAATCTTGGACATTATCATAGTGGTCTTTGTAAATTCTATTTTCCAGATATCCCCATAGAAAGAAATCTAAAATCGACAAATCTGGGGGCCATCTTATAGGTTCATTTGTTCCGATCCATTGATTGGTAAAATTATTGTCCAGAAATAATCTCGTCATTGCAGAATTGTGTGCAGGAGCACCGTCCTGTTGAAAATAAATTTCGTTAATTTGTGCTAGAGGAACATCGTCAAGTAACTCAGGTATAGCTGCTTCTAAAATTTCTATATATCGATTGGCTGTTAGATTTCCCTCAAATATATAAAATTTTATATGTGTTCCTAATATGAAGCAGGACACATTTAGACCAAACCTGCCCTGCTGTCTTCTGGGAAATATTTGGTGTTGATTTTCCTAGAACCACAATTTACTATTGTGCCTATTGAGTATACCAGAATTACGTGCTTAGTCTGACCATATAACCTTCCTTTCAAAATCTCTAACCATATCGCATCTTTCTCGAAACCAATTGCAGAAGACTACCCGACGCTCTGCATCCCCTGGCTGTAAGTGCTGCACGAGCCTAAGTTTGTATGGGTGGTATTTGTGCTTTTTTAGAATTTCTTGAACTCTAGTTTTTGGAATCCCTATGCTCTTTTCACTGGCCCTACAAGAGTTTGTAGGGTAAGCTTCTGCTTTAGCCAAAACCGTAATTTCGTCAGCCTCCCGATTTTCTTTATTATATGTTTTCGTACGAGATTTGATATATAATCCGTGATTAAGTAAATTCTTTTTTATCAGAGAAAAAGTGGATATATTAGGTTGCCTCCTTTCTGGATATTTAAATAAAAATTAGGCAATAGTATTTCAACATACCTAAAAATTAACTATTTACCTGTTAAAATACATCTCAGAAGCCGCTTCAACATTTTCATTACCGTAAAGTGGGGTGACTTTTCCAAATATTTCATATTTTTTTACCATAAAAGTTTTCATAAATTTATTTTTGCCTTCTCGCTGAAGTATGTGAAATTTTGGTACTTAAGAAATAACTATTCTAAAGTACAATAATATAAACCAATTGCAATTAATTTTTTTTTATTTTTAAAAATTTGGCAATCTCACCTTTATTTTGGGGTGACTTTGCCGATGCTTTTTAAACCTATTATATGGTATTCTAACAACTGGATATGGGTCAGTTTGCCATCTAAAAGATGTTTTTAAATAGGGGAGCACAATTTTTTGAAAAAAAAATATATACCTAAAATTATAAAAAACACAAAATTTTTCAAAATTTTTATTTGACATTAAATACGATTCTTTTTACAAGAAAATATTGATTGTCAATAACAAAACAAAATTTTGAACCAAATTTGGCAACAGTTAAACAAAAATAAACTCAAAAATTGTGTTTAAAAAATAAAATAAACTAATTTTTATTATTTTAAGTAATGAAAACATTGTGCTTTATCTACCTCTACATTAGATTAAAGTCATTTATTATATTTGAATCAAATGTGAAAATGTTCCTTGAAGAGGAAGGGCACGTTGGTTTTGGTAATACTAACATAACTTCACTCCTATGAATATCACTTATATCGTCTACCAGTGGAAAAACAAATTTGTTATCAGTTTTTTTTCTTAAAAACTTAACTGTCAAGAAATCTTCGCCTTCGTCACTCTATTGCAAAACAGTTCCTATATAATATTTCGTTGTTTTTTTTGTCGAAAATTTAACGATCAGAAAATCATTGTTGTGTATTTTTGTATCTATCCCATTTTCGTTGTTGCTTTCATCACTTTCAAGTGTAACATCATCCATTGGCTTCGGATATTCATTTTCATCGCTGCTAATACTTGGCGTGTCCTTGCCATTTTCTTCTACAGTTGTAGTTGTTAGCTCGTCAGTATTGTGGTTTTCTTTCGATTTTTTGACGTTACTAGGACCAGCTGACATTCTATCGATATCGTCTAGAGAAACCGACCGACCAGGCTCAATATTGATCATCTTCTTCCTTTTTGGCTGAGAATCAGTATTTGGACGCCTCTTCTCCTCTAAGTACTGCAATAACGCTTGATCTATTGATCCACTTATTCTCTGCTCTACACGTTTTTTCGGCATCCTTTTGAGGACTTGACTTTTATCCAAGGGGTAAATTCCAGCGGCTCTAAAAGCATTTTTAATTATTTCCGTATTATTAATCTCCATTTTATCCATAAGTTTTTTCAGTAGGCTTGGAAAGATGGACTTGTTAAGTGCTTTATCCCGGGGATTTTTTAATTTATAATTTGTTAATATACTTCGCCAAGTTGCCTTTAATGAACGAAAATATCCCACATCAAGTGGTTGTGTCAGGTGAGTGGAGTTTGGGGGAAGGAAAGTAAATCGTAAGTTATATTGTTGACAGATCCTTAAAACAGCTACATTTAGATGAGACGACAAATTGTCACCAATAACCAGCTTTGGACCTTCAAAGGTTTTTGCCCAAGGAATTACTATTTTCTCAAACCAGTCTTGAAAACAAAATTGATCAAATCAGCCCGACTTTGTGCGATTGAACCTGCATCCTTGTGGGCCGCCTATGCACCATTGATCGTACAATCTTTCTGCCTTGTAGACAACATACGGTGGCAGCACTTTGCCTGAGGCAGTAGCAGCAAACATGATTGATATAGAGCTTTCGGTTGAGTTCATGATCCTTTCTGGATATTTTGTACCTCTGTGAAAAATACATTTAACCGCACCCGGATCGTCCGTAACATTTGTTTCATCGTAGTTGAGTATTTGGTCAGGTGGAATGTCCATAATATGTTGTATTTTTAAAATAATTATTTATTTCTTCTTCTGTTTTTTCGGCTCTATTTCTCTTAATATTCTGGCACGTCCTATTTGTCAGCCGCTGTTTGCTCCTTTTAATGAAAGCCAGGCACCATTCCTTACCAGGAATATTACTTTTAAATTTGCTTATAGACATGCCTTCCATATCCAAATAGGATTTTACAACTATGCGCAAGTCGTACATTGTCAGCGGGCTGCCGTATTCTGCTGCGGCAATTAATACATCAGTCAATGTTCTCTCCATTGCTTCGGATAAACTTGTTTGACCACCCGATTTGTTCATATGTTTTTTCTGAACTTTATTTACTATGGTTCGTCTTGGTATACCAAAAAAATTACCTGCTTCCGTGCTATTCATAACACCCCTTTTGACTGCCTGGACGGCCCTAGCAAGATCTTCAGGGCTGTAGTCCATGTATCGCCGAGACCCAAGTTTTCTTTTATATTCCCTTGGCATGGCTGAAAAAAAGTGGGGGTGAGTTTGCCATTGCCAATTATTTCTAACATTTTAAACTTGACAACATAGCAAAAACATTATCCGACTCTCCAAACATAACTACATAACCACACAAAAATTCAGCTTACGATTACAATGCATATAAGAGCTCTAAATCTTAGCAACACACTCTACTAGGCATGCAGTATTTTATAGGCTAAACTTACCTTATTATATCTCTTTGTTGACCACAAATGTTTAGATTTATTGGCTAACACAGCGTTCAAACACGTTCTAGGTATCGTTCGCGCCAAATATCCGAACAGCAGTATTGCCAACTTATCAAAAAAATCCTTTTTTATGTCTATGTGTATAAAATGGCAAAGTCACCCGCTCAGGTAAAGCCACCCCATTTTACGGTACTTAATATAAAACAAGCTAACATATTGTACTTTTCATAATGTTCGAAAGTTTGGTTTTCTTCCATAATAATACAAATATATTTTTACACAATAAATAAATACAAAAAACTAGCGCTATATTTTATATACGCGTACAAAATTGGGAAATGTCATTTGCTTCCAAGAAAACAAAAGAAAACGGCATCGTTTTGCATGGCCTACTGCAAAATTTGGGATGATAATTATAAAAATTAGGATTTTTGTTGTTGTTTATTAAAATAGACCCATACTATTATATATTTTTGAGAAGCTTTTAAAAGGACAAATCAATTTCTAGACAAATATATAGGGTGTCCCATATAAAAAAACACAACTTTGGGTCATATCTAAAAAATAACAACCCAAATGAAAAATATAACTACGCCACTGGATCCAGCGTAAAAAACTGCATAAGCAGCAATTTTTCCATTTGCGTTGAGTTTAAGGATAACCGAGATACGAGGGGGGTCCCAAAACGCAAAATTTTCTATTTCGCCCTGAATCTCATAAACGAAGAAGGCTATGGTAATTTTGTTTACGGCTTCATGAGGTTCACAAAAAATTAGCTCGGGTTCGTGAAAACCGCGAGGTTCTATCTTTAAAAATAAGCGAGATACCCTGCTTTTGCAACCAAATCCGGACACCCTGTACATGTCAATGTTACAGTTGTCATTTCAATTTTGTACGTGCTATTTAATTTACCCTTAGGGCATAAACGTGTCCCTTTTACATACTAATAAATGCCTAAAAATAAATTAAATAAATAAATAAATAAATGAATAACGCCTTTTATTATTGAAAATAAATATTACAGTAAGATTAAAATTTACCAGCCAAAAAAGAAGCAGTCTAGCTACATAGCTACTCAACTAAACCTTATTGACAGGACAGGAAAAAACTAAATTCAAAAATTATTTTCGCAATTTTGTCAATTTGTCCCAATTTAAACCAATTAATCTCTTGCTACGCTGGCGAAAATTAATCGTTTCTTTTGAGACCAAAAATGAAACGCACGCTGCTGAACCTTTTGAATTCTATATTTATCCAGAGCATTACCATAAACAAAATCACAGTAGTTAAAGTGAGACAAAATGAGAGATTCGCATAGGTTTTTTTTTTAAATGATAATTAAGAAAATGTCTGCTGTTGTATAGAATTCTTAAACTAATATAGGACTTTTGAATTAATTTTTAAATCGTTCGTTGAACCTTAGGTCTGAATCAATAATAATTCCTAGTTTTTTCGCAGATCTAACAACAGTGATCTTAGTATTTCCAATAATAGTGTTGAGATTTTTCTCCAAAAATAATTTATTGTTTTCATTTGCAAATATTATTAAAGCAGATTTGGAAGAATTCAAATTTAGATTATGTGCTATACAATTCTTCTCAAAGTCAGACAATTCATTGTTAATTAATTGGAGAGCTTCACGATAATGATGAGGTTCAAAATGGCAGAAAAGCTGGGTATCATCAGCGTAGACTTGTGCGCTACAATATTTTAAAGACTTCAGAATATCGGCCATATAAATAATAAAAATATGGAACCTTGAGGCACTCCTAATTTAATTATAATTTTTTCAGAGTACCGCTGATTAAAATAAATTTTCTAGTAACGAACAGAAAAATAAGATTTAACTAAGCTGCAAGAGTAGTCATCGACACCATAATATCTTAATTTTTCACATAGGAGTTCGTGATTAATGGTGTCGAAGGCCTTAGAAAAATCCAGGAGTATTAATGCACCACTCTTGCCTCTATCATAAGCACAAATAATGTCATCAGTCACTTTTGCCAATGCAATGGAAGTACCGAATTTTTTACGAAATCCACATTGATTTGCTGGAATTATATCATTACCTGTAGCATAGGAATATAACTAGAATATTAGACAAAACATTTTCCAAAATTTTCGACCAAGTGAACAAAATGCTTATAATTCGATGATCATTGAAACTTATTAGACACCTTAGGTAAAGGCTTACCTATAGCAATCTTCCACTCGTCTGGAAAATACTTGAACTTTATACAGCAGTTAACTAAGTAGCTTATATATTTATCCAGAAAAGGACTGCAATATTTTAGCATTGATGGTGATATATGGTCTACTCCAGCAGCATTCGTTTTTTTTTAGAGGATAAAACATCGTGTATGTACAAGTTATTCAGTTGTATTCTGAACAACGAGGTCTACACCCTTAATTTTTTTGAGATATCAAAAAACGTTAAACAAAGTTTTAGGATTTTTTCTGAACCGCCAGGACTCGTTACCAGAAAAACAAATGAACATCAAAAATTAACGAAATGAGCATTAGCTTTGTTATTTTAAATGGAACACTCTGTACAACATGTGTCGGTCTAATGGATCAGTTCTTGCTGATTATAAATATCCTAGGTTTGATACTTTTTTGTCTAAAGATACCAGATAAATTTAAGAAAAACATTATTTAATAGAGTGTTTCCCGTCCCTCTCTAACACGTTACTATATATAGGGTGTTATAATGGGTGTACCATTTAAAATAAAAAAGGCATTAAAAACCCCGAGAACCATATAAAGCACTATATTAACATGCATATTTTTGTCCTGATGATATGGTGACCGCTATATATATTGGCTCCGACGCTCGCCTAAATAACTGAAAATAGAGCCATTCCGCCATTTTTTACATTTTTTTAAATATGCTTGCTATGGGACCACTCCGGTAATATCCTGAATATTCCTTGAACATGTTATTCAAGTTGGTTAAACCCTCAAGAAATAATCGATGTACAGGGTGTTTCACCCTATTTAGAATTTATCTACTGCCGTTATTACAAGGGATAGAAAAACATGTTAAATACAAAAGTTGTAAAGATTGTCCTAAACCGCCAGGAAATAATTTTTATTGAAACAAATGAGCATCACAATGCTACTAAAAAACATAAACTTGGTAGTTTTTAAATGAGACACTTTATATATTACATCACATTTCGATAAAGAATATTTTTCTGATTCCAAAAATGTATAATATGTCTATGTTTGGATCAGTAGCTTTTAAAATATTTACGTTTAAAAATTCCGATATCAGATTTGCGTTTACAAAATCACAGTTGCCATGGGCAAAAAACAAAATAAAGCAGAAGATTTAAACGTCTTTAATATTAATTTGCAAAAAACAAACAAACAAAAGTATGCTTTATTGCCGCAGAAAAATTTTACAATTAATTTTATGGACAAAGCAAAATATACCAAAAATAAGACATATCAAAACATTAATCGAAAAAAATTTCGATAGGTCAATGCTTTTTAAAAATATAAATTATCAATTTACCAAATCGTAAAACACACGTTAGAATATAACATAACATTGCCCCAAAACAGTTAATGAATCCTAATAACCTTATAAAAGTAAACAAACACACATGTACGAGGTGAATAATTGCGATGACATTGAAATCAAAATTGCAACTATGCGACCTTAAACTCTATGTTATTATAGTTATACAAATAATTGTGATGTTAAACAGAAGATATAATGAACTAGTGTAGAATGTAGTATACAAAAAAGAATTAAATTTGTTTTTAATCCAATACCTAACGAAAATAATTAAGTTTTAAGTGAATGTTCGACAGTTCTTTTCTCTATATGATGATTTTCAAAATTCTATGCTACGAGTTAGGACATGACTCACAAAAGATTTAAGTAAACAAGCGAATTTAGTGACAATTTAAAGAGACTTACTCGCTGTAAAAATCATTAACGCTGTAAAATGGTCTCTCAATATGAGGTATGCTTTGGTGTTTTTTCGAAATTGTGCTAGCATAGGGATAGATTTTAAATGTACGGGCAGATTGTTGTAAAGTTTTATGGCGTTGTAAATAATTGATTTTTTTTATTAATTCTGAGGAAGGAATGGGAAGATATATATCATGCCTAGAGTTTCTGGTAGGGTATACATGTTGTGGCCTTTCTGGGAGGGTGTTTATATGTTTCTCAACAAACATACCGTTTCCAAAATAAATAATGCAGGAAGTGTTAATATTTCATGTTTTTTGAAATAGTATTGGCAGTGAGCTCTATTATTTAGACCAAACAAATAACGAATGGCTCTCTTTTGAAGCATAAAAATACTACGAAATTGCTCGGTGGTACAGCAGCCCCAAAATGGAAGGCCATAGCGGAGGTGGGATTCAAATCAAGAGAAATAAGTAATTCTGGCAGAAGGAACGTCTAGTTCTTTTGAAACTGATGGAATGGCGAAGCAGGCGGTAAAAAGTTTTTTAGTTAAGGTGTCAATATGATTAGACCATTTTAGGATGTTATTTATATTTAAACCCAGGAATTTAACCGATTCTACATATTCAATATTGCTGTTATGTACCTGAAGTGGTTGTAAAGTTCCCTTATAAGATAACGCCACCGTTTTATCGACATTAAAACAAAGCATATTGGAATCGGACCAAGCCTTAATTATAACCAAGTCTATATTTATTTTATATTCTTCTCGAATACATATAATAGCACATACTTTTCTATTCGAATCGCCAAGTAATTTGCATTTTCTAGAGATAGACTCAGTTTTTGGTGCGGGACACGAAAGAAAACCGGGCGGAGTCAATCGATTTAGGAAGGTCAGCCAAGAAATCTCTTTAGACCAGTGGTGTCCCGTCGTTCTTTAAATAATATAGCACTCCTTTTTAAACGCACTTCAGATAATTAAAATATGTAACTATGTTTAATGAACCTTTACCTATATTTGTCTATTTTCTTTCGTGTACCCCACTTCTATATCTCTTTTGTGTTGCAAAAACGGCGAACTTTCGAATTTTAAAATGATTTAATTTTGATTTTTCTTGATCGATTTACCTATAAATATATTTTTCCTTGAGTTCTGTCAGTAACGGTTCCCGGGCTACTGCCTATGTCCACTATTATTGGACCATCCAGTATAGTGATACACGATTTACAAGTCCAGATTTTACAAGGGTAGCCAGCATCAGATCCACTGAACGAGATTTATCAAAATTTTAATTTACGCAGTTCGACTTTGGTCTACTCGGGTATGCCAAAAGTGGCCGTCTGTCTTCGTTTGTCATATTACTTTATACAAGGACCGTCATTGTGAAGTACTATACAGTGCGTTTCCTAATTGTGTGCTGATGTTAAAGGGGGTGTTTTTATGTCCTAAAAGTCTTAACTTTTGAGATACAGGATGGTCAAGTTTAAAAATGAAACATTTTTTTTCATCCCAATTCTGATGCTATTGTAGATAACTGCATAACATTTGATACACGTCTTTTATGAATTAAGGAGCATACGGATTTACCCAGGTTAATTACATATGCACGCCACTGGTAGAAATTTCAAAAATTGATTGTTAATAAAAAATGTCCTTTTATGCATAAAAGACGTGTATCAAATTTCACACAGTTATTTATCTATAATAGCATCAGGAATTAGGATTTAAAAAAAATGGTTTTTAAAACCCTGTTATCTACAAAGTTAAGACTTTTAGGTTCATATTAAACTTTTTTCTTAAAAAGGTCAAAGAATCACCCCCCTTTAACATTAGCACGCCATTAGGAAAAGCCCTGTAAAGTACTTCACAATGATGTCCCCTGTAAAAAGTAATATGACAGACGGAGACAAACGGTCACTTTTGGCATACCCGAATAGCCCAAAGTCGAACTGCATAAGTCAAAATTTTGATAAATCTTATTCACTGGAATCAGTGCTGGCTCTCCTACTATAACTACATTGATATGTTAATTTTGGAAAAATATGAGTTCTGTAGTTTTTCAAATATTAATTGCAATATTAGATATTTTTTGACACCCGGTATTGAACAGAAAATTAATTATTTTGAAGGAGCTTATTGACAGCTACTTTATAAACAATTTTACAAAATATATGAAAAAAAAACTAAGCCATTTTTGAGGTTGACGGCTGTGATTCTATTGGTTCGATTCTTTCTAAATCGTTGCCTTCCTGTGAAAATGATGAGGTTTCGTCGTCTCTTCTTGAAGATCCCAGTGTGATAACTGAGTCAATCTTTAATTGAAAGTTTACCGGTGTTGCGCTCTCTCGTATATATTTATTTACTCCTGCCCACGCAAGTTCAAATTCAAAGCAACGCATTTGTATAGAAATGAAAACCAATGCTCGAAATGTGTAGGCGCCACTGGAAATAGCTAGAACCTTCTAGCGGCAAATGCATGGAGACTCTAGGCACATCCCAATTACAAGTGGACCAGTGCGAAGTTTACTAAATCCTCGATTAATTTTTCCTACCGCTTAGCTGGTGCACTTTATAGGTGAAGCGGCCAACTCTTACAACAAATAAAATAACATACAATTTGTTTGCGTACACAAATTTTACTTTTCCGATTATTTAAGACTATGAAGCTTTATTTTAAGGCCCGGTTTTCTTTCGTGTCCCGTACTTTAGTAGGCTAGGATCGTTGACAAAACAAATGAATTTTTCAGGAATATTTTATTTATAGTAACAAGAATTTTTTTTTATATTCCACAACAAATTATTACCTCGTATATCCTCGTTTTATACTATTTTACAAGAAATGTTAAAATTTTAGCAATTTAATAATTCAATCGTTATAATGTAAAATGTAAGTAATATTGTAATAACTATCATAGCATTATTTATCTTACATTGTTATAATTTTAGTGGGGTTGCCTTCAAGAAGGTTCAAAATCGAATCCAAAACTCGGTTTTATAATAAAAAGAATTATTATTAACCGGTTTTACACTGCTAAACCCATGAATTCATCAATCTTGAAAAGTATTATTAATTGAATAAAATGAACATGTTAATAATTCTACCTCTAATACAACATGAAAACAACAACAAAAACTAATCCTACCACTAAAGATCACTAAAATAAACAGACAATTAAATCTATACCCTAAAGATATTGCTGGAAATGATGTCCATTTTCCGTATTCTTGTTAAGGTATTGAAAATACTAACGTTCTGGATACCTATGTTTAAAACGCCAACAGCTTTATATAAGTGTATTTATTATAAAATACGACGAATGCTAAGCATACCTTAATAAATATAGTTTCGAAGCCTCGTTAACATCTTCCTCAGATTGTACAAAGCAGAGCAACGTGTCGTATTTTTCTTCATTAGAAAAAGTTTGGTTTCTAGCCATTTTTTTTATTAAATTTAAAATAATTGTTGTGGTAATCTAATATAGCTTCAAAACGGACCAGAAGTTTTTGACAAGTGATTTATTTAAAATGACAACAACTTTCTTTTGTTTTGTTTAGGCAATCCCAGCCTGCTACCAAAAACTGAGTCGGCCTCTAAAAAAATGCAAATTACTGGGCGATACGAAAAGAAAAGTATATACTATTATATATTTTCGAGAAACTTATTGTGAACTGAATAATATAAAATAAAAATATACGGCGTGTCCCATTTAAAAAAGGGTGTTATATCTCAAAAACGACAGCTCACGTAAAAAATGACCACGCCACTGGATTTTACGTGAAAAAGTGTATGAAAGCCAGTTTTTACCTCTTCGATAAGTTCAACGAAAGGGGCCCAAAAATGCATTATTTTCAGTTTCACACTCTAGGGGAGACCGGGTCTGGTTGTCACACTTTAGACATATGTCTATTTTTTAGGATCTTCTCATAATATAAACACTTATGTGTATATGTCTTTTGAAAGTACATTTATTAGGCTTCATTCGCCACAGTCAAATTACTAACTACTACGCAATTTACCTTGCAAAAAATTATATAAATATAATATAATTTTGTGACAACCAACACCTTCTTCGGACTGGTTGTCACAGCACATGGGGTAAGTTGTCACATACGTGTTTTAGACTAATTATAAACAAAAAAACATTATCGGTATTCAAAAATATGTATTTAAGAAAAGTAACATATATATTATCGCAAATCAGGGAATATTAATGTGAATTTTCAAGTAATATAAAATATTCTTTTACAAAGTTAAAACAAAATAAAATAATCCTATAAACAAAGTAATACTGCCTTCTTATTACAAATAGCTAAATAAAAAACAAGTTCTTGACATTCTAAAAATGAGGAATTAGTCGGAGTCATCCGAATCACAATTGTGACACAAATATGTCGGAAATCCTGGTGTACAAGCTTCGTGTGCCCATAGCTTGCACTGATGGCATTGAATCCAAACCTCTTTTGGTCTACTTTCAGAATAGGGGTTTAAACATACAATGCAATAGTCTTCTTCTGTTTTTTCCTCTTCATCATCCACACTAACTTTTCTTTTTTTCTTATTTTTTTTTATATCGTCAGCTAAAATTGATTTTTTAACAGTATTTGCCTTTTGCTTTCTTTTCTTTAATTCCTGTGCCAGTTTCTTTTGTTCTATAAGTAGTTTTTCTGGCGTATCTGTTAGAATTGCGGACTTGCATCGTCTTTTTTCCGTAGTTGCCATTTTTCTAGGTAGAGCTCTTGGCAATGGACGAACAGCATATGGAGATATTTGCTGTTGGCTGCTTCCTGGTTGAGGTTGGGGATTACAAGAATCGTCCATATATACTACTTCGTTTTTATCACTTTGTTTGCCATTTTTGTCGTCATTATTTATTTCGGATAAGGTAGAGTTGGAAGGACCCGGGGTGTCGGTTGCAATTCTACAGAATCATTTTCTTCTAAAGGGAAATATGCTTGCATCTCTGTTTCTGCAGGCGCTGATCTATCAGTGACATACGAGGCAAGGAATTCGTGATCACCAAAAATATGCCTATTAAACGGGCATATGCCGCAAGCTCTTAATCCGGCCTGAATATTTTGAGGAGTGAACGCAAGTGGACATGATATTGCAATGATACGAAGTATATTGTAAATTGTAAGAGGAGAACCTGGGTTGTTGATTATCCACTGGTCTATCTCAACGTTAACATATTTCTTTAACGGACCAAAAACTGTTCGGTCCAACGGCTGCAGCCTGTGTGTGCAGTGTGGAGGGAATGATAACATGTGTATTTCATTGGCTTTGGCATAGTTCAATCTGTCAATAGACAGGTGCGATCCATGGTTATCCAACAACAATAAACACGGTTTTTCCTTAGTAGATTTTACATGTGAGTGGAAATGCTTTAAAAACTTAACAAAGATTTCTTCAGTCATCCACCCTGAAGAATGGCTTGCTCCTTGACATCCAGCTGGCCCATCTCGTATAAAATGCTCTTTAAAATGTACACGAGGAAAAACGAAACAAGGAGGAACCGAATTTCCTATTCCAGATATTGAAGCTGCGACTGTCACTAAAGACCCACGTTCTGCCGAAGTGATTGCTCCTACTTGTTTGAACCCTGCCTCGCCTAGCTATAACCCTGTTCGGCCTTTGAACAGTTGTTACGCCCGTTTCATCCATATTCCAAATATCATTTGACTGTAGATTATACCGTGTAATAACAGTTTGTAAGTTATCGAAAAATAAATTAACATTATATTTATTAAAACTGCTTGCACGGGCCATGCTTGTTGCTTCTGGCGTTCTAATTGATAACTTATTATGTCGTTTCATAAACGATGTAAACCATTCGGCACCGGCTTGCCCATTTTCTTCCCATGTTTTTGGCACATCAAGGTTATTATTTTTAGCGAGATTATATGCCAACTTCCGGACTTCTTTTGGATTTAATCCATAATAAATGCTGGAGGCCTCCAAAAGATAGTTTTCCAATTCATGTTCAAGTTCGTCTGAAAATATTTGCCGGTTTTTCCAATATCCGATGGGTATACTTGGCATAGTAACAGTACTGTATACATCATTATCATTAATTTTTTTGCAATATCGAGCTAACGTTCTATAATTGATATCAAAATCTTTGGCTACTTGCCTAACAGATTTTTTTTCTAATTTCACCATTCTAACGGCGCTTAACATCGTAGCGGGATTTGTTTCACCACGATTAGTCTTTTTTGTGAATTTACGTGGCATTGTTTTGAATATCTGTAAAAAACAAAAGAAGTTACATCGGTGGGTATGGTTGTCACATGTGACAAGCAGCCCCAGGTGCAATGTGACAAACAACCCCAAACTGAGCACGCACATGTTCTTACGATTTTAATCTAAAAAATCAAAGTTTAATTTCCAACAGGCGCACAGTGGGGCCAAAAGTATCAAAACATACCAACAATTCTGGAAAACATTAAAGCTTATACTTTTGCATTCAGGAATGTGTTTAAAGTGTAAATGTAACAAACCAATATCACCAGAGATATTATTCACACTATACAGGGTGTCTCATTATAATTGACACCTTTTAAAAGTACATCAGGCTATTCCTGAAAAATGTGTGGGAAATTCAAATAGTAAAACAGCAAAGTAGGTATTAGGAGAGATATTAATTTCTAACTTTTATTACAAAATTATCCCTGCTTGAGGTTACATTTGTTGGAGATAAATTAAATTGAAGAGTGGCAACATAGAACAAATAAAACACAACGGAATATTTTGCTACAGGACACACTTCAAACCAAAGAAAATACTACTATTTTCTTTTGCTATAAACATTATCAAAATACTAATTTAATATTAAAAAAAATAATAAAACGCTTTCATAATAATGTGTCGGTGGTTTGATCTTTGGTTTGATAATGTATTAACTGAAAATAAAGGCAATAAACTAAGATCTATAATTTATTCGAACAAAAATTATTTAAAACTAATATTTAATCAAAATTACAATCCGAAGAGCTATCACTATCAGAAACATGACTAATTTGGTCATTAACATCGGGTGGTAGAAGCATGGATAAAGTTTCGCTAGAAAAATTCTTTCTTTTTAATTTTAAAGTTTTTCTGTTACCAGTAACGAAAGGATCTGAAGAGAGAAGAAGCCTCTTGAAAACATCTTCATTAGTTTTCTCTCGAGCAATTTTTCTAGCGAATCTTTCTCGATATTTTTTAAAATCCTTGTTTCTACTTTCTGCAGCCTCTTCTGAGAGCTGACCAACTGGAAGAAGAACGGAACGAATAATTTCTGCACCGTGAATTAAAATTAAATGAACTGTTGGCGTCATATAACACCAAGGATATTTATCTACGAGTAATTGTGCTGTTTCCAGACAATACAATTTGAATAAATCCGCATTAATGTTATGATAACTGGTAATTACTTCCAAAATAACACCTAACCTTCTAAAAACCTCTAAATCAAGATGTGTTATATTAGAGGAAACTTCCGCGTTCTCAAAAAAACGTCTTGCCGTATTTCCGTCATTACTACTCCCGTATCCCGGTTTTGGTTGATCAATTATTAATCCTAATTCCTGTTTAAATTCTTGTTGAATTCTTTTTTTATTTTCAAAAACTTTTTCCTTATCAGTAGCGTTTCTAACTTGCCAACATTTTACTGGTAGTTTATACGAAAGGTGCAAAATATACTCAAAAAACCGGATACGAGAGTGCAAGACGGGAATGGCAAAACGGTATAAAGAGACATCGCAAGGTTTTGAAATCATTAATTGAATGTTATTAAAATCTTTTTGTCCTGAAGAACAAATGTAACATTTTTGCGTACTTTTGTTATTTGTTAGTGCATTTCTTATTTTACCATCAATCATGGCTAAAATAAAGATATATTTAACACATATAGTTATGTTACTAATTTCAATTGTTGTTTCCTGAAGACTTTCTATCTGGTTTTCAATAAAGTTTTGCTCCTGTTTTGATGTTTCTGTGGTTTCCCGAGTAAACTGAATCCGGATAGGGCGGCAATATCGCGGAGAAGACGGTCAGGGATTTTGCCAAATAACGTGTTTCGGGTCTTCGGATTTGGGGTTTCCCCATACTAGTTTTATAGGAACCAGCCATGTTACAAATGCACTTGAATCCGTATGGTAGTTATTTTCAAATTTTTGTTTATAATTTTGTTGTCCAGAGGAGCCATCAAAACCCCATTTGCATATCAACACTAACTTCTTTAGTATTTGGCGATCAAATCTACCCAGAACTTCTTTTTGTAATAACAATATTCTCTTGGTGGTGTGCTGAACTAGGGATTGAAGTTCAACTTCTACACAAGTGGAACCAACTTTTATATTATTAGGGTAACATGCAAGCTTGGCTTGTTGCACAACTTTATATGAGGGAAATCTGGCTTTGTCCTTTTCTCTAATTATATTATATTGATTACGAGATAAGTTCGCTTCCACCAAAACTGAAAGTGCCTCTTCTGGTGGCAATTGTGTTTTACTATCTGCAGACATACTTTTATTTAAAGCACTTATATATTCAGTAGCTCTCGCAGGATTCTTGGAAATTTCTTGTAATAGTTTGGAGGCTTGCACGTAACCAGATTTTCTAAGTTCCATTTGAGCCGCATAACAGATAACCTCGACCGTATTCTCCTTGCGCAGATCAGCAGTTTTCTGACGCTTACTACTTTCGTAACTAACTGAAAAATCTGTCAAAGGGCGGCCAATTTTAGATTGATCTAATGCGCGTGTAAAGTCGGTAAAGACCACTTTGGTATCTAGCCAGGTTTTATTGGTTTCAGCAAAAACTGACGTAACTCTGCAAGCTTTTTGCCATTTTGCTTTCAAGTCAAACATAAATTTTGAAATTTGGTTTGAAATAATCCGAAACTTACCAGTTGGGCAATTCGTTAAATTTCTTATGTATTCTTTAAGATATGTGCATTGTCGGTTTTGTTTTTTTGAAGGACATTCTTTAATCTTTTCCCACAGATCTCTTCGACTAATTTCTAAGTTCAAATAATCTAAAACAACAAAAAAATTTATAGCAATTTTATTAATACAAAAATATTACCTATTTCACTTTCGGCACACTTGCAAAAACAGTTTTTACAAGTGTGTCGAAAGTAAATCCTAATAAAAAAAGACGGGAAAAGACCAACATGTCCATAAATTCCGATTTAATTAAGGTTTTCATAGGCTGCATATTATAGACGAATATGTAATTAATTGTTTTGATAATTATATGATTTTTACATTTTAGGATCACACATAAGATAACAAAACAAGAAACAAAAAAATTTAAAAAAGTTGGCCGACTGCCAGTTCTAGTAATAGGGTTACGAAAATATCACCCTCCTGCGCCTGCCTAAATTACGGCACTATAAGCAAAACCTAAAAAACAAAAACTATGCCAAAATCCACACTGAATACGGCAGAATTTGCTACTTTTTGTCTAAGACAAATCCTATGTTTGAATAAATTTGTTAATTTTTGAAGAACTCATGGAAATGCCTCCTTGGAACAACAGTAAAATACAGCAATAAAAATGTTTTATACAATAATGATCCACTTACCTTGCCGATTATTTTGCATGACTATTATCAAAGTAAATTCAATTATTATAGCACAAAGAGTAGCCCGAAAAAATCAATAATTATTGCACTTGAAAAATTAAAACCATAAACGCGTCTTGAAGCTATTTTTGACAAGCTTTATCATTTGTTTTATCATACTGACAATCCAAGGCTAATGTGATTTGGAAAGAAGGATTTATAGGCATAAGTCTACGGTGGTTATTTTTCTCAGTTACCTAAATTTTGATTTTAGAGTTTTTGGTGAGTTTTACCTAGAGTGGCCCCTCTGTGAGGCGAGGGAATTTAAGATATCAGGCCTATTTGTCCATGACAAAGCAAAAGGTAACAAAAAAAAAACGCTTAAAAGACTTACTTACTGGATAAAAATTATGGTTCGATTTTTTTACTATTGCGAGCGGAAAATTTTGATCGTACAATCACTCGCTACCATTAACTGCAGTAAACTGAATTCCAGTATAAATAATGGCGCGTAATAATCGCACCACTACGGTGTTGCCATGACAACCAGACCCGGTCTCCCCTACCTTAAACACGAAGGGGGCTATGAAAATTTTCTTGTTGAGAAAACCGGAACCCTCTATGTTCACTAATAAGAGAGATACCCCACAAAAACAAGGAACACGAGACACCTTGTACACATTTAAAACCTTTTTGCTTTGATAGTAATAAAAGAGTTTCATTTTCCAATGGTACTCAAAATTATGTCATTTTGTGTGTAACAGAATAATAGGATTAAAATCATACGAGCCAATTTTGCAGATATTGTACACATTCGGAAAAATTGAACGATATTAATAGTAACATCATCTACCCGAGTCTATTGTTTATATTGATGAAAATGGCCGTTGATTTCGTCTGTTGTGATAAAACGGTAATTTTAATTACACAGTACCCAATAATTCGACAAATAGCAACATTATCTCGGCAAAATATTAATGAAGCCTTTGGTGGAAGGCCCATAATTAATTTGGGAGGCACAACACGGAGTTTTTGATAAAATTTGCCATTATGATAGCCCAATAATTTTATTCTGCCTACTAATACAAAATCAAAATTGTCCGCTACTGTAACGCCAATATTTAGCTGTTCGCCATTATTATATGGAATAGAAATTCAGAAAAATTCTTTGATGGCATGATATAATGGGTTATTATTCTCATTCACGCGACGCATTTTGTTTTGTAAATGTACCCTTCATGAACACATTATAAATAAATATCAAATGGCAAATTTTAGAGCTAAAGAAGTTAAACAAATCGAACAGACGTTTTGCCACAAATTTTATATATCTTTATCTACGTCCGTAAATTAAGAAGTTCCTAACCCCCGCATTTTGAGCGAGTTAAGAGCCTCATCGCACGTATTTTCACTCATTCATTCTTTTTTAATTTAAAATTTGTAATATAGAAAAATCGAAGAAGATTTTTATAAATTATTTTATTAAAAACTATAAAACATAAAAAATTATTATATATATATATATATATATATATATATATATATATATATATGTGTTTTGATTCCGGGTGTACATCCATTCACTACTGTCATTCTGAAAAGAACAGTTTTGCTGACGTTTCGCCAAAATCACATTTGGCATTTTCGAAGCTTTCTTTCTCGCGTCCGAATAGAGACTGAAGTGTTGGTGACTGCGACGCTTCCTTTTATACCCCCACTCGGGGCCGAAGGTTATATCTGCGCAGGCGTTGGTCGTTATTTATGTTTTCTGGATGGTGCTGTTGTTGTTGCGCTAATTGCGCTTGAGTTTTTACGATTTTAAATTTGTCGATTATTGTCTTTCCATTCACTACTGTCATTCTGAAAAGAACAGTTTTGCTGACGTTTCGCCAAAATCACATTTGGCATTTTCGAAGCTTTCTTTCTCGCGTCCGAATAGAGACTGAAGTGTTGGTGACTGCGACGCTTCCTTTTATACCCCCACTCGGGGAAGAAGGTTATATCTGCGCAGGCGTTGGTCGTTATTTATGTTTTCTGGATGGTGCTGTTGTTGTTGCGCTAATTGCGCTTGAGTTTTTGCGATTTTAAATTTGTCGATTATTGTCTTCCATAGTGTTGGTAGTTTTAATGATTCGTCCCTTTTATTCAAATCACCTTGTTTTTCAATTTCTATGGCTTCTCGGATTATTCTGGTCTTATAATGTTCTATATTGGCAATCTCCCTACACCCATCGAAATTTATTTTATGGCCGGTTTCCTGATGATGTAGGAATAAAGCTGAGGAAAAAAAAATATATAAAAAAAAATATATATATTATATATATATTATATATATATATATATATATATAAAAAAAATATATATATATATATATATATATATATATATATATATATATATATATATATATATATATATATATATATATATATATATATATATATATATATATATATATATATATATATATATATATATATATATATATATATATATATATATATATATATATATATATATATATATATATATATATATATATATATATATATATATATATATATATATATATATATATATATATATATATACAATGAGGGCATAAAGTCTGGAAACCTTGAGATATGTCAAAAACTATACAGGTTGGGTAAAAAAGTTTCATATAAAAGTTGTATAGTTCCTTACGATTAATGATTCAAAAATTTCTTGAAATATACAGGGTGTTTTAAAATCAAGTTACACGCCAAAACTTCAGAATCTCTAATGGAACACTCTTTATATTATTACATTTTAAGAATCTACATGAAATTCTGATCTTATTTTATTAAGCATACCCTATCCCTAAAGTCAACTGTTTTTGAGATAAAAAAATGGAAATTTGGCTTTAAACAAAATTAACTTATTTCCCTATGCATAGTGAAACCTGGTGGATTATTTTAGAACTCCCATAGAAACTGTCATGTACTGACAATAAACTGTGTCAATTTTTAACATATTATTGGAGAGTTACTTTTTTCCTGATAAAAATGCTTTCAGAAAGAGAAAGAATAGAGATTCTTATGATGTTTGGATGGGGAGACCGCCAAAGAAATCTTGATGAAGTATGTGAACTTTTTAATAATACGCATCCCGAGCGAGGACAAGCAATTGCAAAATCCACAGTTAGCAAAATTATCAAAAAACTTCGTGATCATGGTTGTGTTTTATGATTTAGGAGTAATTTTTAGTGAAGACTTAGCTTTTAATAAACATATAGACTTTATAATTTTAAAAGCTTAAGAATGTTAGTTTTTTTTCACGACGAACCTGTTCTAACGTATGTGACATTAGAGCTAAAATTGTATTGTCCTAATTATTTTACACAAAGTACAATAGTGTAATATAGAGTCCTTTTTACAACTGTCATGTGAATCGTTTAGAACGAGTACAAAATGAGTTCGTGAAGTGTTTATTATATAAGTTGAGTTTCCATCCAGAGACATACCCTACCACACCCGTATTCAATTAGTGGGTATTAGGAGCCTTCAACACCGTAGAGAAAATGTATTGGTCTTATTTTTACAGAAAATTCTTCTTGGACAAATTGATTGTGAGGATTTGTCAAGTGATAATGTATATCATAGAACATTATAGGGATCTTAACGTTTCATATATTGTATTGCACGTAAACAAATTTGTATTTATAGTTTTATAATTGTTGTTAACAATTTATGCAATTTGGAGCAATTTAGAGTTCTGTAAGAATAAATAAATAGATAGTTTTAGCTATATATGTAGTCAGTTTACTCTTCAATCGAAGAAATGGACAACTAACAATATCACAAAGCTTATCATAAGTCTTTTCATGTTTTTTGTCAAACCTATGCAGCAAATCTAAGCAATTTGTTAAATGGCATATGTTCTTTTATTGCCCTTTGCAGTTCCTCTGACCAGAACCAACAAATTATTTGAACGACTGTTAATTTTGCATGACCAAAATGTTTGCTTTTTCAGGAAAGAGAAAACATTATATTAGATATCGCGATATTCTTTCAGCAATAAAATCGATTCATCATGGAAAAAATTTACCAGTTCCAGCGCTCCCGGCAAATTAGGAGGAAGATTTAGAAATGTATGATGATAAGGCAGAACCCGACAATTTATCAAAAAAGGACGGTTCTTACTATCCCGAAAGTGAAAATAAAGCACCCATTTAAACAAACAAGCTGAATTAAATGATCTAGTTCGTGACCTCCTTTTGTCCATAGATTATCCTGAACTATTAGGTTCAAGATTGCAATGGAATTTACTAGCTCCTGGAGCCAACTATGTAGAAAGAATGCGTTTGTGTTAATCCAAATAGTGTTATGGAAAAAAATATACTCTACACATACCACGGACGAATGGCGCTTACTTATAGATTGTTCTAAAATAAGCAGTTCTGCTCCATAATGGCAACAAAAGACACTCTATTCCTCTTACGTATACAACTGACATGAAGAGAACATTCGAAAGTATGTCACTTATTCTTAATGCAATAAGCTATGATACGTATAAGTGGCAGATATGTGGTGACCTAAAAGTCATATAACTGTTGTGTAACTCCGACTTCAGGATTGATTTACCGAGGATTGCTGTTGTTTGTCTTTTCGTTGGACAGTAGAGCAACACAGAGCCATTACCAAGTAAAAGAATGGTTTTAGGCAGATCAATTTATTCCAGATAAATCTAACGTGAAGAATATATTGTTGATCCTAAAAAAGTTCTGTTAACATTAAACATTAAACTAGGATTGATGAGAAATTTTGTAAAAGATAAAGACCATATGGTATCTTCAGAAAGTATGAATTCTAAAATAATGCCACTAATATCAAATACATGGCTTTCTTTGGTACATAATAATCAGATAGTAGTTTGTTTTCACATGACTTACTTAAATTACTATTTTAAATCTTATTTTATTAAAAAACATTTATTTCAATCCCCATATAATTTAAATTAAACGTACAAACACCAAAATCCTACATATTCCGGCATATATGAATGAGGAACAATAAAACTTGCGCGGGTCGCTTCCTACAGCGGAGATAAAGAAAATCTCGTGAAAAGCGAATATTTTTGTACTGAAATTTTAATCCCTTAATCCGCTAAACTTCATTGTTTCTTTGCAGGATTGTAAGCTTTTCAGGAGTGCTTAAAACTTCAAAACAAAAAGATAAAGGGATCGGATGCAAGAAAAATTATTCCAGGTTTATACATCCTATTGAGAGAAAAAGTTTAATTAAATTAAATCTTTTTTAAATATTCGTTTTTGCATGCTAGAAAATTAATCTCCCGGAGAGCTTATCACCAGATATCAGAAAATTAAAGTTTGGAATTTTTTGATTTATCGATAATATTAAGTAAAACCTCTCTGACACTTATATACAATCAAAAATACAACGCAAAGGTGTGATATTGTGTATATTGGCAAACTTCTCTCATTATAAATATCTACTTTAATAGGGATAATAAAGTATGACAACGCAAATCACTTTTCTGGGCTAAATGAAGGCTTGATTTTATTATAACTTTCAGGTAATATTAAAAACTTATAGGGATAAACTTGTGAAATTTTGGTACGAATGCAACAAAATGGCGGCCTAATAAAAGGTTTAAAAAATCAGTCTAAAAAACCACTTATTGAATTGATTTAAACTTTTCGCCAAAACCATGAATATTTAAAAGAGAATGTAATTTTGGAAATATTTAACATAGAACGGAAGCTTTTACGGTTTTGGTCAATTAAGAAATCAAGGTTCTTGAGATTAAACCGGTTCGGCGAGCACAAGTCGGGTATAAAAGCCCGCCTGAATCTCTCCGAGCTCATTCAGTGTTCAGATCTCGTGGAGTAACGATCCCTGAAGATGCCTTGTACAATCGAAGGCGAAACGTCGGATAGTAATTCCAATTTGACACGGTCTAATCCCAAGAAACATGATTACTTAATTTGGATATATTTTTTAATTTTTGCTTTTCAGGGGAACTCATTTACAGACAAAACAAATATTAATATTGGTATTGAACAGCTTGATGATTTGCTGTCTACTTTGATAACTACAGCGGATCACCTCATGTTGCTTGAAGATGTCAATATAAATGTATTTAACCTAAGTAATTCTTTGGATTTTGTTATAAATTCTTTTAATCTTCACCAGTTAATTGACGAGCCCACACGGAATGGGGCCTTGTCGAATCCGATTTCTGTCAGTTTTCTTGATAAATATCAAATTAAGGTTACTTTAGATTACATTAATATCCGGTGGCGGCTCGCGGGTGAAATGAAGCAAGAAAATATCGCAATAATTTGTTTTGTATGTGGAAGTGGTGGAATATTTTTTACGACTTACCTAAATTTTGTATACTAAATCAATTCTCCTATCCTTCATAGCAGCAAATTTATTTAGAAGGTCCCCCTAAAACGGATAAGCTGCCCTAATCTCCTCCAGACATTCCTTTTGAACTGAAATATTGCCTAGAGAAGTAAGTCTTTGTTGAGATATTGTATTTCTTAAACAAGTTTTTACAATTTTGAGGCGAGAAAAATTTCTTTCCACTAAAACACCTGCCGACGGTATTGTCGAAATAAGAGAAAACACTTTATATGCTTTGGTTAAAATATCTTTATTTTCATTAATTTTTTTCACTTGCTCTTGCAGCGATAAATTCCAATGACTGTCATTGACAAAAATAAGACCAAGCTCATTTTTAAGTCGTTGACTTTTTGAAAATATTTCCCCATATAACTGTAACAAATTTTCAAGCGGGCAATAAAGACTCTATTCGGACGCGAAAAAAAAAGCTTCGAAAATGTCAAATGTGATTTTGGCGAAACGTCAGCAAAACTGTTCTTTTCAGAACGACAGTAGTGAACGGATGTACACCCGGAATGAAAACACATTATATATATAATGAGGGCATAAAGTCTGGAAACCTTGAGATATGTCAAAAACTATACAAGTTGCGTAAAAAGATTCATATAAAAGTTGTATAGTTCCTTACGATTTATGATTCAAAAATGTCTTGAACTATACCGGGTGTTTTAAAATCAAGTTACACGCCAAAACTTCAGAATATCTAATGGAACACCCTGTATATTATTTCATTTCAAGAATCTACATGAAATTCTGATCATATTTTATTAAGCATACCCTAACCCTAAAGTCAACTGTTTTTGAGATAAAAAAATGAGAAAACTGTTTTACAATTTTTTTTTAATAACGATTTACAACGATAGTATAAAATTCTAAATGATGTGTTTTAACGTAATAAATGCTGGAACTGTTGTCCGTTCACTTCCTGACAATATCCTAATCGATTGATGAACTCTTGTTGTAGATTTCGAATGAAAGTAGGTGGGATTTGTCGGATTTCATCTCTTATACGATTTTTCAGCGCATCGATATTAGGAGGTCTGTTCAAATAAACTTTGCTCTTTAAATATCCCAACAGAAAATAATCTAGGGGAGTTAAGTCTGGGGACCTGGCCAGCCATTCGACGTCCTATCTACCTGTTAGGAAATATTTCACTGAGATACTGCCGAACAGGTAGCGCGTAGTGAGGTGGTGCTCCATCTTGTTGGAACCATATTCCTGCAGTAGGCATATCGGGCTCATTACCTGGATACAATTGAGCTAAGGCAGGAATCAACTCGAGTTGTAAAAAATCAAGATAAATTTCGCCGGTTAAATTTACGTGGAAAAAGTAGGGACCAATAATTCTATCTTGAAATATTCTAGCCCAAACATTGATTTTCTCGGGATATTGCGTATGAACCACTTGAGTCCAATGGAGATTCTCTGTAGACCAATATCTACAGTTTTGTCGGTTGACAGTACCATTAAGAAAAAAGGTGGCTTCATCGGAAAATAAAATATTTCTACAAAAGAATGGATCCAGGTTGCACCGCTCTTGCATACTTTCGCAAAACTCAAGTCGGCGGTCAAAGTCGTCTTCATTTAATTCATGGATTAATCTTATTTTGTAGGGATAATAATTTGCAGTGTGCAGAATATTTTTTACCGATGATTGACTAAGGTTTAAATCTAATGCTACTTGACTTGTAGGTAAATGTGGATTTTCGTTATAACTGAGTAAAACATTCAATTTCATATCATTATCTAGTTTTGGCCTACCTGTCCTGGGAAAATCTTTTACACAACCATGATCACGAAGTTTTTTGATAATTTTGCTAACTGTGGATTTTGCAATTGCTTGTCCTCGCTCGGGATGCGTATTATTAAAAAGTTCACATACTTCATCAAGATTTCTTTGGCGATCTCCCCATCCAAACATCATAAGAATCTCTATTCTTTCTCTTTCTGAAAGCATTTTTATCAGGAAAAAAGTAACTCTCCAATAATATGTTAAAAATTGACACAGTTTATTGTCAGTACATGACAGTTTCTATGGGAGTTCTAAAATAATCCACCAGGTTTCACTATGCATAGGGAAATAAGTTAATTTTGTTTAAAGCCAAATTTCCATTTTTGTATCTCAAAAACAGTTGACTTTAGGGATAGGGTATGCTTAATAAAATAAGATCAGAATTTCATGTAGATTCTTAAAATGGAATAATATAAAGAGTGTTCCATTAGAGATTCTGAAGTTTTGGCGTGTAACTTGATTTTAAAACACCCTGTATATTTCAAGACATTTTTGAATCATTAATCGTAAGGAACTATACAACTTTTATATGAAACTTTTTTACCCAACCTGTATAGTTTTTGACATATCTCAAGGTTTCCAGACTTTATGCCCTCATTGTATATATATATATATATATATATATATATATATATATATATATATATATATATATATATATATATATATATATATATATATATATATATATATATATATATATATATATATATATATATATATAACCGGAGAAATGTATCTTCTTTTTTTACAACTCGAGTTGATTCCTGCCTTAGCTCAATTGTATCCAGGTAATGAGCCCGATATGCCTACTGCAGCAATGTGGTTCCAACAAGATGGAGCACCACCTCACTACGCGCTACCTGTTCGGCAGTATCTCAGTGAAATATTTCCTAACAGGTAGAGTAGTCGTGGTCCGAATGGCTGGCCAGGTCCCCAGACTTAACTCCCCTAGATTATTTTCTGTGGGGATATTTAAAGAGCAAAGTTTATTTGAACAGACCTCCTAATATCGATGCGCTGAAAAATCGTATAAGAGATGAAATCCGACAAATCCCACCTACTTTCATTCGAAATCTACAACAAGAGTTCATCAATCGATTAGGATATTGTCAGGAAGTGAACGGACAACAGTTCCAGCATTTATTACGTTAAAACGCATCATTTAGAATTTTAGACTATCGTTGTAAATCGTTATTAAAAAAAATTTGTAAAACAGTTTTCTCATTTTTTTTATCTCAAAAACAGTTGTCTTTAGGGTTAGGGTATGCTTAATAAAATATGATCAGAATTTCATGTAGATTCTTGAAATGAAATAATATACAGGGTGTTCCATTAGATATTCTGAAGTTTTGGCGTGTAACTTGATTTTAAAACACCCGGTATAGTTCAAGACATTTTTGAATCATAAATCGTAAGGAACTATACAACTTTTATATGAATCTTTTTTACGCAACTTGTATAGTTTTTGACATATCTCAAGGTTTCCAGACTTTATGCCCTCATTATATATATAATGTGTTTTCATTCCGGGTGTACATCCGTTCACTACTGTCGTTCTGAAAAGAACAGTTTTGCTGACGTTTCGCCAAAATCACATTTGACATTTTCGAAGCTTTTTTTTTCGCGTCCGAATAGAGTCTTTATTGCCCGCTTGAAAATTTGTTACAGTTATATGGGGAATTATTTTCAAAAAGTCAACGACTTAAAAATGAGCTTGGTCTTATTTTTGTCAATGACAGTCATTGGAATTTATCGCTGCAAGAGCAAGTGAAAAAAATTAATGAAAATAAAGATATTTTAACCAAAGCATATAAAGTGTTTTCTCTTATTTCGACAATACCGTCGGCAGGTGTTTTAGTGGAAAGAAATTTTTCTCGCCTCAAAATTGTAAAAACTTGTTTAAGAAATACAATATCTCAACAAAGACTTACTTCTCTAGGCAATATTTCAGTTCAAAAGGAATGTCTGGAGGAGATTAGGGCAGCTTATCCGTTTTAGGGGGACCTTCTAAATAAATTTGCTGCTATGAAGGATAGGAGAATTGATTTAGTATACAAAATTTAGGTAAGTCGTAAAAAATATTCCACCACTTCCACATACAAAAAAAATTATTGCGATATTTTCTTGCTTCATTTCACCCGCGAGCCGCCACCGGATATTATTGTAATCTAAAGTAACCTTAATTCGATATTTCTCAAGAAAACTGACAGAAATCGGATTCGACAAGGCCCCATTCCGTGTGGGCTCGTCAATTAACTGGTGAAGATTAAAAGAATTTATAACAAAATCCAAAGAATTACTTAGGTTAAATACATTTATATTGACATCTTCAAGCAACATGAGGTGATCCGCTGTAGTTATCAAAGTAGACAGCAAATCATCAAGCTGTTCAATACCAATATTAATATTTGTTTTGTCTGTAAATGAGTTCCCCTGAAAAGCAAAAATTAAAAAATATATCCAAATTAAGTAATCATGTTTCTTGGGATTAGACCGTGTCAAATTGGAATTACTATCCGACGTTTCGCCTTCGATTGTACAAGGCATCTTCAGGGATCGTTACTCCACGAGATCTGAACACTGAATGAGCTCGGAGAGATTCAGGCGGGCTTTTATACCCGACTTGTGCTCGCCGAACCGGTTTAATCTCAAGAACCTTGATTTCTTAATTGACCAAAACCGTAAAAGCTTCCGTTCTATGTTAAATATTTCCAAAATTACATTCTCTTTTAAATATTCATGGTTTTGGCGAAAAGTTTAAATCAATTCAATAAGTGGTTTTTTAGACTGATTTTTTAAACCTTTTATTAGGCCGCCATTTTGTTGCATTCGTACCAAAATTTCACAAGTTTATCCCTATAAGTTTTTAATATTACCTGAAAGTTATAATAAAATCTAGCCTTCATTTAGCCCAGAAAAGTGATTTGCGTTGTCATACTTTATTATCCCTATTAAAGTAGATATTTATAATGAGAGAAGTTTGCCAATATACACAATATCACACCTTTGCGTTGTATTTTTGATTGTATATAAGTGTCAGAGAGGTTTTACTTAATATTATCGATAAATCAAAAAATTCCAAACTTTAATTTTCTGATATCTGGTGATAAGCTCTCCGGGAGATTAATTTTCTAGCATGCAAAAACGAATATTTAAAAAAGATTTAATTTAATTAAACTTTTTCTCTCAATAGGATGTATAAACCTGGAATAATTTTTCTTGCATCCGATCCCTTTATCTTTTTGTTTTGAAGTTTTAAGCACTCCTGAAAAGCTTACAATCCTGCAAAGAAACAATGAAGTTTAGCGGATTAAGGGATTAAAATTTCAGTACAAAAATATTCGCTTTTCACGAGATTTTCTTTATCTCCGCTGTAGGAAGCGACCCGCGCAAGTTTTATTGTTCCTCATTCATATATGCCGGAATATGTAGGATTTTGGTGTTTGTACGTTTAATTTAAATTATATGGGGATTGAAATAAATGTTTTTTAATAAAATAAGATTTAAAATAGTAATTTAAGTAAGTCATGTGAAAACAAACTACTATCTGATTATTATGTACCAAAGAAAGCCATGTATTTGATATTAGTGGCATTATTTTAGAATTCATACTTTCTGAAGATACCATATGGTCTTTATCTTTTACAAAATTTCTCATCAATCCTAGTTTAATGTTTAATGTTAACAGAACTTTTTTAGGATCAACAATATATTCTTCACGTTAGATTTATCTGGAATAAATTGATCTGCCTAAAACCATTCTTTTACTTGGTAATGGCTCTGTGTTGCTCTACTGTCCAACGAAAAGACCAACAACAGCAATCCTCGGTAAATCAATCCTGAAGTCGGAGTTACACAACAGTTATATGACTTTTAGGTCACCACATATCTGCCACTTATACGTATCATAGCTTATTGCATTAAGAATAAGTGACATACTTTCGTATGTTCTCTTCATGTCAGTTGTATACGTAAGAGGAATAGAGTGTCTTTTGTTGCCATTATGGAGCAGAACTGCTTATTTTAGAACAATCTATAAGTAAGCGCCATTCGTCCGTGTTATGTGTAGAGTATATTTTTTTCCATAACACTATTTGGATTAACACAAACGCATTCTTTCTACATAGTTGGCTCCAGGGGCTAGTAAATTCCATTGCAATCTTGAACCTAATAGTTCAGGATAATCTATGGACAAAAGGAGGTCACGAACTAGATCATTTAATTCAGCTTGTTTGTTTAAATGGGTGCTTTATTTTCACTTTCGGGATAGTAAGAACCGTCCTTTTTTGATAAATTATCGGGTTCTGCCTTATCATCATACATTTCTAAATCTTCCTCCTAATTTGCCGGGAGCGTTGGAACTGGTAAATTTTTTCCATGATGAATCGATTTTATTGCTGAAAGAATATCGCGATATCTAATATAATGTTTTCTCTTTCCTGAAAAAGCAAACATTTTGGTCATGCAAAATTAAAAGTCGTTCAAATAATTTGTTGGTTCTGGTCAGAGGAACTGCAAAGGGCAATAAAAGAACATATGCCATTTAACAAATTGCTTAGATTTACTGCATAGGTTTGACAAAAAACATGAAAAGACTTATGATAAGCTTTGTCATATTGTTAGTTGTCCATTTCTTCGATTGAAGAGTAAACTGACTACATATATAGCTAAAACTATCTATTTATTTATTCTTACAGAACTCTAAATTGCTCCAAATTGCATAAATTATTAACAACAATTATAAAACAATAAATACAAATTTGTTTACGTGCAATACAATATATGAAACGTTAAGATCCCTATAATGTTCTATGATATACATTATCACTTGACAAATTCTCACAATCAATTTGTCCAAGAAGAATTTTCTGTAAAAATAAGACCAATACATTTTCTCTACGGTGTTGAAGACTCCTAATACCCACTAATTGAATACGGGTGTGGCAGAGTATGTCTTTGGATGGAAACTCAACTTATATAATAAACACTTCACGAACTCATTTTGTACTCGTTCTAAACGATTCACATGACAGTTGTAAAAAGGACTCCATATTACACTATTGTACTTTGTGTAAAATAATTAGGACAATACAATTTTAACTCTAATGTCACATACGTTAGAACAGGTTCGTCGTGAAAAAAAACTAACATTCTTAAGCTTTTAAAATTATAAAGTCTATATGTTTATTAAAAGCTAAGTCTTCACTAAAAATTACCCCTAAATCATAAAAACTATTTACAGACTCTACTTTAATTCTCTTTATGTGATATTGATATACAAAAGGTGCTGTACGTTTATAAACCCTCATTAGCTTACTTTTAGGAATATTGATTTCCAGACAGTTCAGATGACACCAGTGTCCTTCTGAGCTTCTTTACAGTTCTCTAAACAACCAGCTGGACAGAAAAATTTAAGACCACCTGCATACAACAGACATTTACATTTTTCAAAAGCGGATGTCACATTACTAATAAAAAGGAGAAACAATACCGGGCCCCAATATGAGTCCTGCGGGACACTTGATTTAACTTTAATTTCACGGGAGACCAAACTCTCGACTTTCTCGGCCTGTTTACGGTTAGTAAGGTATGATTCAATCCACTTTAAATAGGTTCCAGATATACCAATCGCCTTCAGCTTTTTGAGTAAGTAACAACCGATGAATCACGCTATCGAATGCCTTCGCCATGTCCATGTAAATCACGTCTACTTGAGAGCCATTCTCCACACTCTTCACGAGTTAATCCTGAAATACTTCCAGATTCGTTGCTGTTGATTTACCTTTAAAGAATTCATGCTGGTTCGGTGTTATGTGATGTTTGAAAGATCTCAACAGTCAGGACGGATTCTTCTTCGAACCTTACTTATGGATAGCAACAAGCCAGAAATGCTTTCATTGAGTTTGAGCTTTGATTAAAGGACATTTAAAGTGATTAATATGTAGAGGAGTAGCAAATTAAACACCACAGCACTTAAGAAGCAATAGTTATTATGTATGCTTCGAGGTTTTTAACTGAAAAATTGTGGCGTCTATCACTAAGAACATGTTTGTACAAAGAAAACGATCTCTCTACATCTACTGAAGTTATAGAGCAACATTTTAATTTGGGAACTAAGGCAGGTTCAAAAGCCATATTATTTACAGTTTTCCCTGACATTATGTTTAAGATCTGCCTTAAAACCTGTGTTTTTTATTAAACTTTCTAATTTTGCCACTGATGTTTTTCCTACCTTACCTCGTATTTTGTTTGCAATTTTATACACAGATTTCTATTATTTCCATCGACTCAGGTAGACATACAAAGTTCTTCGAGTTGCAAAATACTCTCTGCGCTAGAAATCCATACTTATACTTCATATACATTAACTGTTATTCAACTTTAACATTTTAAAATAATCCTTTTGAATGCACTGTGAATCATCATCAGACATTTGTGAAATTAGGTATTTAAAATTTTGGAAATTATCTGCTTAAAATATTTCCGCAGAAATCCAGGTGCCCCATCTGTTCACGACAAGCTCAGGTAGTAACGGTATTCTGGGCAAATTCGTCTTATAAAACTGCACTCTTAATGAGGCTCTTGTGAATATTTTTCCACATTGACCAACGGGAAGGCGAAAACCCTATTTAATCCGTGAGCTAGGCAAGTTACATGAATTAAATTTTCAGAGAATATTTTTAAATTCTGTCCTGCCTTTATCATATACAGAGCAGTATCGGACAACACGACAAAAATTTTATTTCTAGGAACTAAATTAAAAAAAAAAGAAATATGTTAATGTTTCTTGAATAAAACGGGTAACTGTAAGGTTGTTTGCTCTTTCTAGTTCTTTTACCGCTACGAGGTAAGCTTTTCCAGACTCTTCTTCTGTATTTTTCGATTATTAAATTAGCTATGTAACTGCCACACGAATCAGTTGTTTCGACGACGACAATATACATATAGTTACCTCCTGCTTCGTTTTTTATATCATCTAGCACAGTACCAAACACCTTTCCAACGAGGTCAGCTTGTTTATAGGAATATTAGCAGCCAAAAACATTTTATACAAATCTTCGTTACATTCTGACTGGCCATGATTTCGTTTCTAAAAGTCTCAAAAGACTGCGTCAACGCTGATTGAATGGGACTAGACTTCAACTTGTCAACATTACCAATGTGAGATGGCGCCTTAATGTCTAGATCTATTTGGAATTTCTTTGAACAGGAAACAACTTTTGAACAAGGATTGCAAAAAACATGATCGCCGTCTTGAACAAGTTCTGAATAAGGCTTAGTCCACGAAGTTGATAGTATTTTCGATATAATCGCTACTTTCGTTTTCACTTTGTAACAGTTTAATTTTGTTAGAAGTGCATTTCATTGTATTATTAATTTAATATTATAATCTACTACTTTAGTATTAAGTTCAGTGATTAATATGTACGCCTTGTTGGTTTGATTTACTTAGATTTTAGTAGTTTTGTTATTAGAAGCGGTTACATTGTTCATATTTAAGCGAAATATAAATTCAACACCTTTTGCAGCAAATTTCGGTACACACAGTCTCACCTCTCGATAAGTAATTAATTTTGTACCTATATCTGAACTAAAGATATAAAGGAATAATTTTCAGTAAATGGTACAAGTTTAACGTTCGAATAATAGATGTCGCCAAAAAAATATCAGTTCAAATGTAATTGTTGGATTTATTTAATTTTGCCGAATTTAATAATTATATACTGTATAAGAAAAACTTCAAATAGCATTTTAGACAAACTCTTTATTTCCCATATATTTTACAGAGTAGATATAAATTAAATTTTATTAATTTTGAAAACCTGTTTTCGAGTCCTTTATACAAGTCTTGGGATTTTCGTTTTCCTTGGCTAGATATGCTGCATTTTTAGATTCGAGCGTATATTTTGTATAACTCTTCTGTCGCTGTAAAAAAAACCAAATCATTAGTACCCCAATAAATTCTTTAATATAAAGTAGATATTATGTATTAATATTGAACTGTAAATATTTGTATTAAAAAAAAAGGTCGCCTTGATAAATATTTCTTTTCAGATATACATAGGATTATTTTTAGACTATAGATACTATATATACAGCACTTCATACTTTCTCTTAAATCTACATTTTATTATTCGTGTTCCCTTTTGCTGTGAATATATAACATATAAAGGTATTTTCATTTAAGTTCGACATAAATAAACCAAAGGTATTTCTCGATTCAATATTCTTACCTTTTTTTTTCCTGAGACTATGTAAACTACAGCCTTCTTATAATTTCTATCAAAGTTTGATGTTCCGAAATTTAGATCGAGTTTTGTTTTGTCCATAGTTGCATAATTACTTGGAGCCTATTATAAACTGAAATTTCGTTACGTGTGCGTCTGATGCATTTCCTAAAATAAATAGTTACTAATTGTTTGAATAAATTCCTATTTTATGGTTAAATAATGAGTTTATACAGTTGAGAAAATTCTATTAAATTAAACTCAACTTACGTTTCATTTTTATGGCATTTAACTACTCCTGCATTAACACATCATTTTTTTTTGACTCTTTGGTACTCTACTCCGGACTAATATTTGACTTTTCTGAGTGGTCCTTTTCCATTAGTACTAGAGTAATTAATTATATATTATTTGTTTATTTACGTTTCCATTTCGCCTAGGCGTTGCTTTTAATTTTCAAGTTAGTTGTTTCTGTCAATGTTATTATTGCGTCGTCTCGGAACTTTTCGGATCTACTCGGCTAAGACTTCCATATTAACTTATTCTCGAAACCCTCCATCCGGTACTTCCTCATATCAAGAGCGCAGGCATCTTTTTCGCTGTTGCCAAGTGTATTCCTGCATTATTTGCTGTATCTTACTCAACCAATGGAGAGTCGTTTTTCTTGTCTAACATGTTAATCATATCCTTGTTTTATTCCGACTATGTACTCTTTTGGCAAGGTTGTCAGCACCTGACATATTCTAGCCAATGGTATTCCGCCACCTTAGTTAACCATAGTTCTAGATGGAAAGGAAGATGGGGGAACACATTTTTCACTTTTCTGGTCACCTGCAGATCAGGTGATGATCAGGTCTTCAGCGCGAGTCTGAGGAAACAATCCAGGAAAATCTTGGAAATCCGTTAGCGGGATTTTTCCTCAACACCGCAATAGTTTTTCGGGCACATTATAGTTTGCACTGTGAGTGTTATATTTCGTGCTAGAAAATCTCTCCAGACCGCCATTTTCGCCCTTGTACTTGGCCCGTGAAACCACTTTCTGACTAGAACTGGGTGACCCTGGTTAGGGTTCAAGTCAGGGGCCAACTGTGAGTCACAGTCCTAATTTCAAGTCAGGGACCAACTGTAAGTCACAATCCTAATTTCAAGTCAGGGGCTAATTGCAACTGCAAGTCACAGACATAATTTCAAGTCACGGACTTAACTTCAAGACTCGGAACTAATCCCATGTCACGGGCCTAGTTTGAAGTTAGGAGCGCTTCAGAACTTCCAGATGCTGCTGGATTTGGTGACACTTATTGTTTACATTTTTCTTTTATACCGTAACTGATAACACACTTATTGTTTATATTTTCCTTTTATACTGTAACGGATAAATAGATTTTTTTTTACTCTATTTGTGTGTTTTATTTAGCTCACTCTTTTTGTCTGTCCGAATAACTTTTTAGATTTAATAAAAATTTCTTTTAAAGTATCAAGAGGAAGCAAGTGCCGCGAAGATCAAGGGGCTTTCCAATTTAAATCGTAATAAATTGGTGGCGCTCATTTTTTTTCTCTCTTTTTCTTTCTTTAAGATTTCCTAAGTTTTCCCACGCCCTACTCTCCGGGTTAATTGAGCTAGGGCATCTACATTGCACGCTCTGTTGACCACGAGCTGTAATCTTGATACTTTTTTGTGATTGAAATAATTTAAAATAAAACAGTATTAATAATTATTATTAAATAAGAGCGTAGCAATCTTGTACCTGTACTTGGTTTTAAGAAAATTCAGGGTTACAACTTTCACATTGTTTGGAAGAACGAAACTAACTGCGACTACGGCAAACGACAATATAATTATTTATAAATAAATTAATTATAGAGGGTGTAGGGTGTAGGTAAAGAAATTCTAGTTTAAACATCTGGCCAAAAAAACCCACAGAGTAATGCAATTTCTTTATAGAAAAATGGTTTATTAATCTATTGCCCTCTTAGGCCCGGAATAGTTCTTAAAATATGCATTTTTCTTTCAGAACCACAAAAATACGCAAAAAATGCATATATATGTAAAATGCATAATGAAACAATTACTTTACTTTAATTTACATTTTGCTCCTCCTTTGTCTCCACTATATTTTCCCCATTTTTGTAACTTTGACCTCTCATATTTTGTAATTTTAAGTCGATATTATGTAGCTCCTAGAATTTTTTTGTTTCTGTCTTACCTTAATACGAAAAACTTCCGCTCTCCAAATTCAGGGCCCAGACCAACTATCTGGCTTGCCCTCTATCCTAGATCTGGCTTTCATGAAACACTCGTGTGGATAAGTCATAAAAATCAAATTCTATACGCCGAGTGTTTAAAACGCGTCAAATTTAAAAGTGCATTCTTATACCCAGTCATAAATCGGTAAGTATAATATATAACCGGCTTTTTAAGAATAAATTAAGGTCTTAAAACTGTAACTAATGAAGGTCTTAAAGGATTAGGGCCTGAATACCTGCAGCCATTAATCATCCGTTTTAACTACGTATTCGTATGGGCACCGACTTTTAGTTTAGATTGTTTTAAGTGATATTGGACGTTAAACGGAACAAGAGGCTTACCGTTTTATGGGCGTGTTTAGTTGTTTACGAACACAACGTACTATTTACTGTGTTTAGATAAGCCCATGAGTGCCCTTAGAAATATTCTCAGAGGGGACAACAATGTTTAGATACAGGAGCGTGATGCGTTTTTAGTATGTAAGTTCAGATTTTACAGCACATTATTCAACTTTCCCCTTCTGGACGCCTATAAACAAGCTGGACAAACAAGCCGTTCATGATGTGCATATATTTATTTGTTTACAACAGAGGGGTTTTAACAGATTACAAATCGAACAAGATACCTCCAAAATAATTTCACAATTTAGTGAAAAAAAAGCTTATGTATCAACAATAAATAAACAAAGAAGAAACTAAATATATTTACTATTATTAAGTTCACACAAACCAGCCCTAGAAACTTAGAATATCAGACCTAAAACTAGCCTTGAAAGAGTACGTTGATAATAGTAGCCAACAAATACGAAAAAAAATATACCATTGGTGTTATGATGGCTGTACGAGAGATTTTTAAGCATTCTGATTACGAATCCAACGACCAAAATTCCCCACCACATATAGATTTGAAATTATTTATAATTTTTTATGTAATTTTTATATATAAGTTCTAAACAAAAAAAAATCAAGATATTCTAATAAGAACAGGTTTTATTAGCAAAAATGCACATGCAAATACATATTTGTAGTAAGTCTTTTGTAGATATCTTTGATTCTAATGGCTAGTAAATTTTATTATTATAATCTTGAACCTACTAGTTCGAAGGTGGAGGTCCCAAGCTAGGTCATTAATACAGCTTGTTCGATTAAATAGGATACTTTTTCTTCATTTTCGGGAAAACAAGGATCGTCTTTTTCTGATACATTATTGGATTCGGCCCTATCATCATACATGTTTTATGAAAAAATGGTGATGGATGTTCTTTAAGTAAGATAGCTCTTCATTCGGGTCTCCGGGCGAGATCATCTTCCTAACCGAAACCAAAGGAAACCGCAAAAATGCAACCAATCACCTTTTCTTTCCTGGCTTTGAACTTCTTTCATCATTCCGCCTGAACGGTGGAGTTTGAGTTTATGTTCGTAATACTCTACCATGTACAAGACTTTCGAATCTTGAATCGAACAGATACGATATACTGTGGCTCAAATTAGCCCTCTAAACTTCCACTAAATTTATTGCTCTCACTTAGACAATTTCTTCAAAGAGCTCTTCGACATTCCTTCTGTTAAAGTGGATTTTATATTGTCGGAATTCCTCTGAAATCCTTGGAGATCTTGAGGCTTATAATAAAGAATGGTTAAGTCCACTAAAACCGATCCCCAGGGTAGAACAACAAAGGCCTTTGTAATCAGCCAATCTCTCATCAACCTCATCAGGGACCTTACGTATTTTCCACGCATCGTCAAACATTGTTAAAACTCATTGGCTGTTTTCTCATTACTAACCCAGAGCCTTACCAGTTTTCTATTTCCGCTCCTCTGAGTTCCTCAGACCACGGTCTAATTACTGTTTCCTGTCCCATACAAACGAAATCCATGCCACTTCGTACTATTTGGCACTATAATTCCACTAATTGAGTTGGGTTGCGGGATTTCTACTGTTCCATCGCATGGAATGATGTTTGATTTTCTACTAACGATCCTTCCGATATCAATTATGAATAGGAATCTTTATACCACATTCTATTAAGACTTCAAAACCTCACAAAAATAAGCCCTGGTTTTCATAATTTTATATTCTATAATATAAATCAAGACTTCTGCAAATGCTCCTTTTCACCACTAACTTCTGGTGATGAAATTGTCTCCACGTCTAAAGCAAAAGCTGATTTCTTTGCAAAACAATTCGCGGCAAATTCTACTTTAATCCTCAGCACTTCCTTCTTCCATCAGTATCAGCTTTGCTATACAATATGCACGAATTTACCTTCAAGGTTAAAAAGATACGACATATCTCAAAAAGATATCCAAAAGTCTTCCCTCTAACTACAGGCCCATTTACCTCCTCCCAATTATGAGCAGGGCAATGAAGAAATATATTAAAAGCAAGGGCGTGCAGTCCATGGAAGCAAGGGAAGCAGTGCTTCCCCAAAAAAAATTACAAAACAACTTCTAAAACGTAATTTTTGAAATAGGAAATCATTAATTTAGTTTATAGCGACAATAGAAAATGAAATAGAACCTATGCGGGCCGCTAGCTTCTCTGCAGCCAAGTCCTGTATGCTTGATTTCCTGTGAATCGAGCCAGAACAGCTCTGAACTTTCCACCGGCTGTTAGCAATTTTTGCATTTCAGTCGCGTGCTTTAAGTGGGGGCGAAAGCTGTCGTTGGAGTAGGTTTTTTGTTTGAACGGCTATCCGTGTGTTGTGTGATACATACGTCGCGTCGTGCATGGTGCGATATGGAAGACAATAATACGGACGTGGATATGCAAATACCGTCAACTTCGGCTGTCGGTAATAACGCAGAAAATGTTGGAGAATTTAGTAAGAAGAATGTGTGTGTGAATGTGTGGTGTGTGTCTTAATAATAAAGCGATTTTCAACATTAAGCTTCAAATAATTTCCAAAGGAAGGGCAAAACCGCCTATGAAAAATTTAACCACAAAAATGAAAAACTGCATTAGACATTTTTATACGGAAAAGCAATAGAACAATTTAAATGGTAACAGGGTGTGAAAATATAAGTAAATTATTTTGTTGGCCATGTTTACTTTTTGAAAATGAAAGAGGTCTTTGGAATAAAACTGGTTTTTCCGATTTAAACAATTTCCATAAAGCTGTAAAAACATTATCTCCAAAGCGCATTTGGAGGCCATCTTAAAAGAAAGTCTTCAGTAAAACCAGAATTGAACACGCCCTTAATAAACAGTTGGAAATTAGTCACCGCCAACACAATTAACTAGTCGATAAAAATAGGCAAATATTAAGAAGACTTATCGATGTTGTTTTTTTTTCTCGGACAGCACGAATTGGGATTTAGAGGTCATGACGAAACAAAGGTATTTTTCGTTACTCTAAGTGGCATGGCTGTTTTTTTTTCCAAGTCAACAAAACGTACACAAGCTTTTGACTCCATTGTCCACAAACGATTGCCCAAAGTAGCTCCTACTAGGTGGAACTATAATGGAAGACTTATGTTAACAGTATCTGAAAATCGTGAATTACTGATTGAACTAGTTGAGAATATAATAGAAAATAATGAAACGTGGGATCCATTTATTTTTTGAACATATTTTCAGAAATGTTTCCATTCTCGGACAATGTTTTTAATATTTTACAAACTAAAACAAATGATATCGCTTTCTGCCTAAAAAAAGTGGATGCTTTTAAGTCCATGTTAAACCAAAAAAGAGATGACTTTGACCTATTTTGGGAGAAAATGATGACGTTAAACGTAGAGCCACAAGCCAAGCGCCTTCGAACAGACAAGGTGGGAGATGTTCAAACATAATACAGACGCTTCTTTTATGAAATAATCGATCAAATTCAGCAACAAATAAACTATAGATTTAACGGTTTAAATGATTTTAAATTCCTCGAGCTCTGCAATTTTGATGTACTTAAAGGAAAAAATGTTCCAGAAGATGCATTTAAATCTCTTCTTCTTCATTATGGCCAGTTCTTCGACCGAGTGTTACTGCGATCTGAACTAAAAGTGATTTACGAAACTGATGGCATTAGCGCAAAAAAATAACGCTAAGGAACTAATGCAATTTTTAAAAGACAAGGAGCTGGAAGATGCCTACACCGAAGTATCGAAAGTGTGTGCATTAGTATTGACAATACCTGCCACATCAGTAGAACGCAATTTTTCAACACTTAAACGTACAATAAATTTCGTGAGAAATTCAACGGGGCAGGAGAGACTTTCGCATACATCGCTGTTGTCCATTGAAAATAAACTTCTCCAAAATATGTCGGAACATCGACGTTTTCATGATGACGTCATTGACGAATTTGCAAAAAATGATCGAAGAATCGAATTACATTACAAATAGGTAAGTTTTTAAAATTAGTCATCTCTTAAATTGCCTTGAAAGGTATAAACTTAGACACGACAGACATTTGAAAATAAGTCTATTAAATTCCACGGGGATGCTCAAGATATTGCCCTCGATATATCCAAAGTATTTTATTTTTCTTTGAACTTCATGTTTACCCGATATTACGCATTTTAAATCACACCTCTTGGAACTCCCGACTGAAATTACGATTTTGCTAAATCCACCCGACTATAAAACAAACAATAACACTATAAAAGGTTTTAACAACCCCTACAAGAAGAGGTTTATAGTTCATATAGTGACCAATGTGCTTAGTTAGCTCTTCGAAAAAACAGTACACTATTTGATGATGGGGGGCACTTTTGCCGTAAAATCTTATTGAGTAATAAAATTTTTATCACTCGGTTAAAAATTTATATGAGCCTGCAGGAAACATCTCTTTCACGAAAGCTTATAAAAGTCGTTTAAATTCAGACGTATTGTATCTGTTTGCAATTTTTACTATTGTATATACAGGGTCCGGCAAAAGTCTTGGTTTGGGGAAATATCTCCAGTTGAAAGAAGTTTCACAGCTTTCTTGGACAATTTATTGAAACATTCGAATCAAATACCTACGTTTCGACACTGATTAGTACATCTTTAGGGTTGAATTATTATGACTAGAGAGTTGTTATGTATTCCCGGCAAACAAAAATATTATGTATTGTAGTAAGCGGACAAACCACAACATCACTTGTACAGGGTGAGTCAAGGATTGGAAAAAGTAAATTTACGTCGAACAGGAAATCGAGTCTGGAAACAAACTGTTTATGCTGTGGGATATATATGTAAGTCGTGCTCATTTTAAAAATATTTTAAATTATACGGGGTGCGTCAAAAAAGTAGGGCAACTAAAAGTTTTATTTTTTTAAATGAGACACCCTATTGATTTTTAAGTTCTACATAAAATTCTAATTCTAAAATACACGTCTTTTATGCATAAAAGGGCATTTTTTTTTAACAATCATTTTTTGAAATTTCTACCAGTGGCATGCATATGTAATTAACCTGGGTAAATCCGTATGCTCCTTAATGCATAGAAGACGTGTATCAAATTTCATGCAGTTATCTACAATACCATCAGAATTGGGATGAAAAAAAAGTTTCTTTTAAACCTTACCATCTTGTATCTAAAAGTTAAGACTTTTATGACATAAAAACACCCCCTTTAACATCAGCACGCAATTAGGAAACGTCCTGTATAGTACTTCACAATGACGGCCCCTGTATAAAGTAATATGACAAACGGAGACAGACGGCCACTTTTGGCATACCCGAGTAGCTCAAAGTCGAACTGCATAAATTAAAAGTTTGATAAATCTCGTTCACTGGATCTGCTGCCCTTGTAAAATCTGGACTAGTAAATCGTGTATCACTATACTGGGTGGTCCAATAATAGTGGACGTAGGCAGTAGCCCGGGAACCGTTAATGACAGAAGAAAAAATATATCTATAGGTAAATCGATCAAGAAAAATAAAAAATTAAATCATTTTAAAATTCGAAAGTTTGCCGTTTTTGCAACACAAAAGAGATATGGAAGTGCGGTACATGAAAGAAAACAGACAAATATAGATAAAGGTTCATTAAGCATAGTTACATTTTTTAATTATCTGAAGTGCGTATAGTCAAAAAGGAGCGCCATATTATTTAAAGAACGGCGGGACACCACTGCACTGGTTTAAAGAGGTTTCTTGGCCGACCTTCCTAAACCAATTGACTCCGCCCGGTTTTCTTTCGTGTCCCGCACTATAGCAGGATTCTAGCAAATTTATGTTCTTAAATCATTTTGCTAACTATCAGCGTATCATAATGTTTTTAAATATTTAAAATCAATAAGTATATTTCAAAAAAATTGGGTTTCCGCTTGTAGGAAAAACATTTTACTGGGATTTTCATCAAATAACGGCTATTTCTGTTCAATAATAAATGTTAAAATATTTGTAGTCAAACTTCTAAATGAACAATAAATTTTATAAAACTTTCCAAAAAAATATCAGAAACCATAAAATCAACTAGTAAGCATTATTAAAATGAATAATCGTAAATTCTCGATAAAAAAAATTTAATTTTTGAGCCAATAATAGCATCGCCCAAAGCGACAATAATTAATAGCACAAATATAAAAAATGTAATAATGGTCGCCAGCTGTTTGGAGGCTTATTACATTAATCATGACGAAGCTTTTAACTTAAATATCGAAGCATTGAATTATAGATGTGCACGTGTTGGATGCCGAACGAGGAAATTATTATTTTTAATCGATACCAAACCCAGTATTAGAACTATTTTTGCTGAATATTTAAACAACTGGAAATACAGATGGAATTCAGGAGGCAATCAGATAAAGAAATTCTGGATACAAAACGTTTATAAGTCAAGAGAACAGTTTTGAGAGATAGATTTTATATTTCTACAAATTTGACGCCTAGCTAGTTTATTAAAAACCTGCTGACCCGTAAGACTTTTGAGTTATGATTTTTTCAGTAAAAATTAAATTATTTTAATGAGACTATTTTAAAAAGTAGTTGGTCGGAATTAAAAAAAAATAAATTACATATAATATACACGGTTGTACATTTAAAAAACCAAAAGCGATGTTAATTTGTGAAAAGGTAAACCGGCACATATTCTATCTGCATGTTATAAAAAGTACACAATTTGAAGGAAGATGTTTTTTTATATTTACAAAAATACGAACGCGTTTTTTTAGTTTTTTATTTATTAAGTAAATTTATTAGTTACCAAATTGATAGTGCAAAAGGTTAGAGCACACCATAAAAACTTTTTATATAATTTATCCCGTTTTCGAATTACAAACCATTAGTTACATTCTAAACCGTCTCTTTTTTCGATGTTAGCCGCCTTATGAAACATGTCGGTTCACGGTGGAAGGATTATTTTCCAAAGCGGAAAGGGGGGATCATACCCAGCTAGCACTAACATCCTGTTTCCAGTACTACTCTTACTACTCTTTAAGAGTTTTTACGTATTTATTACTAATAATCCTATAATATATCAACAAACACTTTGAATTACACGTTTTCAAGTATTATATATGTATTTGTTACTGTCAATAATACTTTACGGTAATTTTCCATCAAAATAATTATATAATAACTACTGCCGAGCAACTACTTAAAGAATTGACTCCAAGGTCGTCATTTCTTTTCTATTACATATTAGTAATTATTCAAATTACTGTTTCTAATCTGTTTACTAAATCACAACTTTTAAGTATCAGTACCTTCTTGAACTTTGCAGAGACTACTCCATTACGTTCAAATGTGCTCTTATAACAGGTGCGTGCGGTGAAATTTTAAGAAAGGGAAGCAATTTTTAGAAACTTACCTATTTGTAATGTAATTCGTAATTCGATTCTTCGATCATTTTTTGCAAATTCGTCAATGACGTCGTGACATATTTTGGAGAAGTTTATTTTCAATGTATGCGAAAGTCTCTCCTGTCCCGTTGAATTTCTCACGAAATTTTTTATACTTTTAAGTGTTGAAAAACTGCGTTCTACTGAAGAACTTGTGGCAGATATAGTCAATACTAATGCACACAATTTCGACACTTCGGTGTAGGCATCTTCCAGCTTTTAAAAATTGCATTAGTTCCTTAGCGTTATTTTTTTGCGCTAATGTTATCTGTTTCGTAAATCACTTTTAGTTCAGATCGCAGTAACACTCGGTCGAAGAACTGGCCATAATGAAGAAGAAGAGATTTAAACGCATCTTCTGGAAAAGTTTCTCCTTTAAGTGCATCAAAATTGTAGAGCTCGAGGAATTTAAAATCATTTAAACCATTAAATCTATAGTTTATTTATTGCTGAATTTGATCGATTATTTCATAAAAGAGGCGTCTGTATGATGTTTGAACATCTCCCACCTTGTCTGTTCGAAGACGCTTGGCTTGCGGCTCTCCATTTAACGTCATCGTTTTCTCCCAAAATAGGTCAAAGTCATCTCTTTTTTGGCTTAACATGGACTTAAAATCATCCACTTTTTTTAGGCAAAAAGCAATATCGTTTGTTTTAGTTTGTAATATATTAAAAACATTGTCCGAGAATGGAAATATTTCTGAAAATATGTTCAACAAATAATTAAAATTAAAATTTCGTTTCAAACAGTCCAAAAACCCCCTCGAACTAGTTATTGCTTCTATGGAAGACCTGTGTTAACAGTATCTGAAAATCATGAATCACTGATTGGATTGTTTGAGAATATAATAGAAAATAATGAAACGTGGTACTTTTATAGTTCCACCCAGTAAGAGCTACTTTGGGCAATCGTTTGTGGACAATGGAATCCAAAGCTTGTGTACGTTTTGTTGACTTGGAAAAAAAAGCCGCCATGCCACTTAAAGTAACGAAAAATACTTTACACTCTTTAATGTGGTTGATGGACTAGGATAAAACTAAATTTAGTTTATGAGCAAAACAGTGGACAAACACAGCACTTGGGAAAGTTTCCCGAACTTTAGCTTGCCGACCCCCTAATTATCCTGCCATCACTGCAACTTCATCATAGCTTTGAGCAGCTAATTTGTTCTCTCCATTAATTTCTTTAGTAACGTTATAAATTACGGTATATAATGCATCTGCTGTACAATTTCCAGACACTTTCTTAAAATCTAAAAATCGCTCTTGAATTTCCGTTTGTTTTAACGTAGCGTATTACTATAGATAATTGGCTAAAATTAGTGATATCAGTTGTTTCATCCAGAACAATAGCAATGAACTGCACCTCGCCAATCTCCAGCTTAATTCTTTTTAGAATAATGGTTGCAACAGCGGAAATTAAATCATTCTGGATTCGATTCGACGTTCCGCGCGAAACGCTAGAATGCTCTAAATGATTTTTTAAGCGATCAGCATATTTAGCCATTAAACCAAGTAAATCTTGAAAATTTCCTCTATTTGAAGAAACCCTTGTTTCGTCATGACCTCTAAATTCCAATTCGTGCTGTCCTAGAAAATAAACAAGTTTTCTTAATATTTGCCTATTTTTATCGACTTGTTCATTGTGTTGGCGGTGACTAATTTCCAAATGTTTATTAAGGGCGTGTTCAATTCTGGTTTTGCCGAAGACTTTTTTTTTATGACGGCCTGCAAATGCGGCTAAAGTTAGTGATATCAGTTGTTTCATCCACAACAATAGCAATGAACCGCTCCTCGCCAATCTCCTGCTTAATTCTTTTTAGAATAATGGTTGCAACAGCGGAAATTAAATCATTCTGGATTCGATTCGACGTTCCGCGAGAAACGCTAGACTGCTCTAAATGATTTTTTAAGCAATCATCATATTTAGCCATTAAACCAAGTAAATCTTGAAAATTTCCTCTATTTGAATAAACCCTTGTTTCGTCATGACCTCTAAATTCCAATTCGTGCTGTCCTAGAAAATAAACAAGTTTTCTTAATATTTACTTATTTTTATCGGCTTGTTCATTGTGTTGGCGGTGACTAATTTCCAACTGTTTATTAAGGGCGTGTTCAATTCTGGTTTTTCCGAAGACTTTTTTTTTATGACGGCCTGCAAATGCGCTTTGGACATAATGTGTCTTTTTACAGCTTTATGCAAATTGTTTAAATCGGAAAAACCAGTTTTATTCCAGAGATCTTTTTCATTTTCAAAAAGTAAACATGGCCAAAAAATAATTTACTTATATTTTTACACCCTGTTAGCCGTTTAAATTGTTCGTATTGTTTTTCCGGATAAAAATGTCTAATACAGTTTTTCATTTTTGTGGTTAAATTTTTCATAGGCGGTCTTGCCCTTGCTTTGGAAATTATTTGAAGCTTATCAGCGAAGTTTAATGTTAAAAATCCCTTTATTATTAAGACACACACCGCACATTCACACACACTCTTCTTACTAAATTTTCCAGCATTTTCAACGTTATTATCGACAGCTGAAGTTGACGGTACTTGCATATCCACATCCGTATTATTGATTTCCATATCGCACCATGCACGACGCGACATACGTATCACACAACACACGGATAGCCGTTCAAACAAAAAACCTACTACAACGATAGCTTCCGCCCCCACTTAAAGCACGCGACTGAAGTGCAAAAATTGCAAACCGCCGGTGGAGAGTTCAATAACCTCTGGCTCGATTCACAGGAAATCAAGGATACAGGACTTGGCTGCAGAGAAGCTAGCGGCCTGCATAAGTTCTATTCCATTTTCTATTGTCCGCATTTATTATGGGCTTGATAATTGAGATAATATTTTAGCATTTTTAATATAAACTAAATTAATGGTTTCCTATTTCAAAAATTACATTTTAGAAAATGTTTTGTAATTTTTTTTTGGGAAGCACTGCTTCCCTTGCTTACGGACTGCACGCCCCTGTCCTATAACGTATTACTATAAAGTAAAAGGAGTCGTTGCAGAGCAGAAAAAGTTATTCGCTACTGCTACTTTAAACTAGCTATTACCAGTCGTTATTTTACTTAGAAGTAAGAATTACAGTAATTATTTACTACAAGCCAACTATTACCTCTTGTACTTGAGGTTCCGGAGATAGATAGATAGGGAGCGCTGGTACGAGATTCGGTTCTTTCATTACTTCATTCTCTTCTCGTCTCGAGTGTCGAGACTGAATGAAAGGTGTCGAGACGAGACAAGATTAGATCGAGACTTCGAGAGTCGAGAAACGCAGCATGCAATGCGCGAACTTTTTTTAGCAAGAATGATTTGGCTAAGTAGTAAGTAAATTGTGTCTAACCATCACGGCTGATGGATGACGATGATGTTGACGATGATAAACGAACAAGTAACGTCAACTTGCCAACCACTGCTTACCTATTCAGGAGTAAATTCAGTTTTGTGTTAATAATTTAGTTTCATTTTCATCGTGAACAGGAAAGCGTTTAGTGGCCGAAATTGCTGCCACGTCCATAATATATTTATATAAATGCGAGCGAAATAAAAATTTAATAAAGCGAAAAAACGAGGCTTAAAATGTATTGCGGCGCATTTTAATGAAAAATCGTGTAAAAATAAACGCGCTTTACAACAAGGGCGTATTAATCATGCAGGCTATTTTGCCCCAGAGACATTTTTTAACCCGCGATTGTGGTTCGTGTTATTTGACTTTTATTGGTCGATTTTTATTTGCGAAATTGTTATTTGTACGGTCATTAAAAACAGTATTATGCGTTTTGAAAAATTGTTTTTTTTTCTTATAGGCGTAAATGGATTTTCGCCCAAAAAAATTCAATACCCTTGCCTTTATCGAGAACTTTCTTTGTGAAGATTTGAATGATATTGATATGAACTGTAATTTAGTTTTGGTTTTTTTTTTAGTTATTACCACGTAACGACAGCACAGAAAGAACGTATTTTTAAGCTAAAGAGAACGAAAGCTTTCACGGCTGTGGTCAATTAAGAAATCATGGTTCTTGGTATTAGACCATGTCAAAATGGAATCACTTTTCCACGTTTCACCTTCGATTGCACGAGGCATCTTCAGGGATCTTCACTTCACGAGATCGGAACACTGAATGAGCTCGGAGAGACCCAGGCCGCCTATTTATAGTCGACCTGTGTTTACCGAGTGAAGATCTCTGAAGATGCCTCGTGCAATCGAAGGCGAAACGTCGGAAAGTGATTCCATTTTGACACGGTCTAATCCCAAGAACCCTGATTTCTTAATTGACCACAGCCCTGAAAGCTTTCGTTCTATGTTAGCTAACCTCTACGTGAAGGAAATCAAGAAGGATGCCAAAACTTTTGGCGATCTCAGGAACAACAAGAATAAGCTACTTTGCCAACTAGCTTTTCTCCTTAGATGCCGAGATGAAGACGTAGTACCAAAATCTTTACAGATGAAACCCCACATAACATCAAAAAGTGCAAGGAACACTACAAACGAACCAGTATGGCATTGGTAAGAGAAAGAATACAAGCTTCTCGACGTAATTTGGATATAAACGCTCGTAAGTTATTAAATATTCATTTAAAATTAGCTTTTATAGTTGAATATCAAACATTTAGAACTCTCGATAACATTACCAATGCGCAAGCAGAAAGTATACATCAAGCAGTTACAATTAAGCAACAGAAAAAGTTCGAAGGACTGCTAGACAGTCGAAGACCACTAAACCGCCACAGGACACCGTTATAAATGTATCTTCCAAAATCCTTACTTAAGCAGAACAATCCGTCCAGTAAACCAAAAGACATACCCGTAAAAGATATAGTGTCATCCGTTGAAGCGACAATTAGAAGACTTCCAGCAGAAGGAGCTGACGCAATAAGGTATGAAACAGCGAAGATCATCAAAAATTCTAACCCGCCTAAATCGAATCTATCAACTGCGGAAAGAACGGCAATAAAAACATTAAACAACAATACAGACATTTTGGTCCTTCCAGCGGACAAGGGAAATGCCACTGTCGTCATGAACAAAACAGATTACGTGAAGAAAATACAACACTTTTGGACGACAACATCTACAAAGTGATCCGAGCAGACCCGACCGACAAAATTGAAAGACGGATAACCAACCTTATAAATGCATCCAACCTACCAACCGAGGAGAAGAAGATGTTAAGGCCAAGCAGCTCAAGGATCCCGCGGTTCTACGGTCTACCTAAAATACATAAGGTTAATGTACCATTTCGACCTATCGTCAGTGCAATAGGATCTCCTACTTACAAAATTGGTAAATATCTTTCAAATATTCTTAATAATTTTACAGGAAAAAGACATTCATATATTAGAAACTCTACGCATTTTGTAGAAAAACTTAAATTAATCCAATTAGATCCCAAAGATATCTTAGTCAGTTTCGATGTAGAATCGCTGTATACGAATGTGCCTATAAATGATTCAATTTCCATAATATCAGACTTATTTCACCATAATAGTATTGACAACTCACTTTTAGATCTAATAGAAGCATGTCTTACATAAACGTATTTTGTCTTCAAGGAACTTTCTATGAGCAAACCTCAGGTGCAGCCATGGGATCTCCACTGTCACCAGTGGTAGCCAATATTTTCATGGAAGCTTTTGAGGAAACTTTAGAGTCGTCTCCATTAAAACCAAAATCATGGTTCACATATGTAGACGACACTTTTGTAATATGGCCACATGGTCCAGAAAAACTCCCTGGGTTTCTTGATCATCTAAATCAACAACATGCTAACATAAATTTACAATGGAAATTGAATCAGAAGGCACGATTCCCTTTCTAGATGTTCTTTTACAAAGGAAAGGGGATGGTTCCTTAGGACACTCTGTATATAGAAAACCACCGCATACGAACAGGTACTTAAATGCAAATTCCCATCATCATCCAGAACAAAAGAAATCAGTCATTAATTCATTGGTTTACAGAGCTCTCGCGATTTGTGACCAAAATTCTTTACCATCGGAAACAGAGAAAATGACTCAATCTTTAAGAGGGAATGGATATTGCACTGATGAAATTAGACGATCAATTAGAAAATATAATAATCCAACTCCACGAAATGCTACTAATAAGGAATTACCGATAGAAAATGTAGTTCTTCCATTTATACACGGAACCACAGACAAGATTGCAAGGTTACTTCGCCGGTCCAACATACGTACAATCTTCAACACACACAAGAAAATTGGACAATGTTTGAGATCGCCAAAGGACATTATTCCTTTTCAAACGGAAGGAGTATATACAATTCCTTGTTCCTGTGGTGATGTTTATATTGGAGAAACTGGATGATCCATTTCGACTAGGCTTAAGGAACATGAACGATGTATCAGAAAGAAACAAATTGTATAATCTGCTGTATCTGAAGACCAACATTCTACTGGGCATGTCATAAATGTAAAAGAAACCAAAGTTCTTGCATCGGTTTCGGAACTCTATAAACGCAAAATTAGAGATTCTATTGAAATTTATAAGCATCCTAACAATTTTAATAGAAATACGGGCTTCAGTCTACATCGTCCGTGGAAACCGATCGTTACACAGAGTCACGCTTCGGTAAACACAGGTCGACTATAAATAGCCGGCCTGGGTCTCTCCGAGCTCATTCAGTGTTCTGATCTCGTGAAGTGAAGATCCCTGAAGATGCCTCGTGCAATCGAAGGCGAAACGTCGGAAAGTGATTCCATTTTGACACGGTCTAATCCCAAGAACGATGATTTCTTAAGTGTTTTTAAGCTGTTAACGGTTAATATACCAAGTTATTTAAGAAATTCCCACACTAAAGCGTTCTCGGCAGCAATTACGGTGCCGATCCGTCATTTGGCCGCCACGGTGACAGTGATCGCGCCAAGATCGTGCTGGTCTGTGGCTGCCATAAGAAGGATATATTTTTGGTTCAATATTAAAGGATGAAAGAAGGCTCAAGAGATGAAGAAGAATGCCAGAAATTCACGTTGAAGTCACCTAAGAATGTAGATTTCTGCTGTTAATTCACTGCAATTTTTCAAGGTTAATGGGCTTACATACCTCTAAAAAATCTTCCCTGGCATAAATGGCGGCCACACAGCCAAATTACACTGCTTACTATCAAAGCTTACACTGTAAGCGAATGTTCAGCTAGACAAACTAAATTATACAGGTTCTGATCATGGAACAAAGACAATTCTTCTATTATATTTGGAAAATACTGAACAGTCAAGTAAAAAATACAAACTTTTTTAACAGCTCGCTTATTTGTTACTTCAGTTCTTAGTAAAATCGTCTCTTCTCGTCGTGTTCTCTGGTAAAAATTTCGGTCCTCACGTCCAAATTTGCGGGCTTCAAAACTAGGGTATATCTCTGTTGTTCAAATACACATCCTTCGGCCGACATTCTGGCTTCATTACTATGTTGGAGATCCATCTTATTTATGTGTGTCACTACATTTTCATCCGTGACTTTGATGTTTAAGTTAGAAACAGCATTCCCAACTACAACAGTGTTGCTGCGATAATTTCTAGGTGGAGCTGCTAGTATTTCAGTTGAGGCTGGTCCGAAACCTGGGACTTCATGACTTATACATTTAAAGGAAAATTCTTCACCAACTTTTGTTAAACCACACCGACTGACTTGTTCTCAAAAAAAAGAAATAAAGTGATCATCAAAATGCTAAAGGAAGATAAAACTGAGAGTGGGTGAAATGAGTGGTCATCCCCAGTTCTTCTGATTCCGAAAAAGATGGATGCAAAGGGCTAGACTAGTTATTGACTACAGATTTGTAAATAAAAAGCTGTCAGATCAAATATGGCCTTTAGCCTTTAACCAAGCTATGGAGCCATTCAACAAAAATTTTATATAATTAAATAATTAAATAAAGAAAAAAAAACAGTATGAAATGTGATTTATTCATTAAAAAACCTACAAAATATGTTTTATTCTAAAATTTAAATTAAGCTATTCTATAATAACAAAGTCAAAACTTAGCTGGGTTTAAAAAAGTTGGTAAAAAATGCGTTTTTAACAACATTTCAAAACACAAAGAGCCTATTATTCTAAATATCCTTTTTTTAGCTAGAAAAACAACAAAAAGCTGCATGAATTTCTTGGACATGAAAAATGCGTTCGAAACAAAAGCTTTCGCAACGCAAGTTCAAGATGGATATTTAATTTAAGTAAAAATTGACTAAAATCTGACAAAAGATTCAAAAAAGCATCATTAACAAGGGCAAAAGGACATTCCAAAATATTTTAAATGCAGTATAAACTAATTTTAGAAAGAAATAGCGTAACAATAGAAAACTTAATGTGGAGCAAAATTATTAAAACTAATAACTAAAAACTATAAAAATATTTTTAAATAAAATATTAAACGATATACATTAAAGATTGTCAATGTCAGAAAACAGATCGTCGCTCTCATCTTCGTCATCCACATCGGTCACTATGACGGGGTTTATAGTAGCGCATACTCTGACTGCTTTCCAAGCTTTTAGAATCTCTTTTTGGGTGTGCCGAATGTAGTTCTGCCAATGATCAGCGCTTACTTCGCCAAGAACGTTTTCCCACATTGCCAAAACTTCAGAGGATATTCCTTTTAAGGCAAAAATATATTGCTCATATTTTCTTTTGCACTCTGACCAAACCATTTTGATGGGGTTATATTGATAATGGTATAGTGGGAGGAGGATAACCATATGGTTAAAAGGTTTTACATTATCGTCAAGAGAATATTTTTTTCTGTACTTCGATTTTTTTCTACCAAATCTCAGATTTGGTGCCTCATTGCTGCCTATGGAAAGGCAATAATTAATGATTTGAGCGGCAAATTAGGAACAAGTTGATATTTAAACCATTTTTCGAAATTTTGTTTGGTTCATACAATTTAGAAATCGAGTATATTTACGAACAAGTATTCATTACACCACATATCATTACACAAATCCAAGTTTTTCTTTTGATAAAAATTATTAAAAAACTAAGTTTAATATTAACAATTTCTCAAGAGTATTTAAAAGATAAATAATATAGAATTTTGACAAAGTAATTATTTTTGTTAAATATCAAAAAAAAGCATTTTTTTTTCGCAGTGTTATTTTTCTAGCCCAAAAAAGCTGATATATTAATAATAATAAGCTTGACTTTGTTTTGACGCATAGATAAACTATTTTAACGTTTCGAAATGTTACGCTTAAGAATTTGTTGGTTAACGTGACAAGTTTTAGTTGAAATAAGAAAAGACGTGACTTTTTTTAGTAAATTCATTGTTACAAAGATGCAAAAAATGACGTCAATGCATATCCGAAAAAATTCTACTATACAGGGTGACAATTTAAAAACTTGAAATTGACATATCTTAGGAAGGAAAAACTTAATCAAAAAACGCTCAAAACACTTTCTATAAAATGAAGAGGGAACAAATAAAAGCGTATGATTCGACCCTTATCTGTAACCTCTTGGGCAGGGTGAGATACACCCCTAAAATCTTAAATATAAAGGGGGGTCCAGTGATACATCATCTTAAAGCTCTTGAAAAATGCTTTTTAATGATACCATAGAAAGCAACTTTTCTTGAAATTCTTCTGTATTTATTAAAGGAAATAATAAATAAAAACACAGTTTTGAACATTTTTATTCTTATTTAAGTAAATGTTCAAAATGATTGGTACCGATATCCTGGCATGTCTCTTAAGAATTCTAAACATTTTAAGCCTGGTTTTATTTGTTTATGAATATTCGCAATTTATTATCACAATATTTACTTTAAAAGTAACTTGTACTATAAGTATTGATATTTTAACAGTTGAATTTTGGTTCAGTTTAAACGAAAAGCAGCACTTATCTTAAATAATGATGTACAACACAGCTGAACGTGTAGAAATGAGTTTCATGTATGGTTCTCAGGATCAATGATTCTTAAGGACAGCCCAAAGATTTAACGAAAGGCATCCAGGTCAAATTGTAAGTCCGGAGTATGTTCGCCAACTAGTAGCCAAATTTGAAGAAACTGGCTCTGTCGCGAGTAAAAAGAGAAATCAACCGAGACTAGTTGACGAAGCAGCGGAAATTGAAGTTCAGGGGCAGTTTGCAACTAATTCAACTTTATCAACTCGTCAAGCAGCTGTAGCAACTGGCTTATCTCGTGAAACAATAATAATATTGTTTATATTATGTCCCGAAACATTCCGTAGACAGAGTAGTCTACATGTTGAGGTATGTAATTATATTAAATATTTGCTTCAATTAATTTAAAGTTAAATATTTTTATTCAGTTGCGAAAACGCCAAAAAAGATTTTTGTTTGTCAATAAGAAAGGTACTTAAATTTCATAAGTTTCATACCTATAAACTGCGCATACTACAAGAACTTGCTGACGACGACCAAGATAGAAGAATCCAGTTTTGTGAAATAATGACAGATAGAATTACGGCAGAACCTCGACTAGTTAAAAATATTTGTTTCAGTGATGAATGTACCTTTTATTTGAATGGACATGTTAATAAGCAAAACTGTCGTTACTGGAATGACGAGAACCCACACGTATTTAGAGAAAGGCATACCCAGTACCCCCAAAAAATTAATGTTTGGGCTGGTATATTGGGAGACGTAATTATCGGCCCTATATTTATAGAAGGGAATTTAAATGGCGACATGTATGCTGAAATGCTACAGAGGTCTATTGAACCACTAATAGTGCGGAAATTAGAAAATCAGAGGGACATACAAGGAAATTTAGCATTAGAAGAACGCTTACTACATTTTCAACAGGATGGGGCACCTCCTCATTATGTAGTTCCCGTCAGGCAAGGCTTTATTAATGTCTTCAAAATAACGGGAACCATTTTGAACATTTAATTAAATAATTATAAAAAAATTCCCAATTGTATTTTAATTTATTGTTTCTTTTAATGAACACAGAAGAATTTCACGAAAAACAGCTTTCTATGGTACCATTGGAAGGCATTTTTCAAGAGCTTTAAGATGATATATTACTTACCCCCCTTTCTATTTAAGATTTTAGGGGTGTATCTCACCCTGCCCAAGGGGTTACAGATAAGGGTCGAATAATACGCTTTTATTTGTTCCCTCTTCATTTTATAGAAAGTGTTTTGAGCGTTTTTTGATTAAGTTTTTCCTTCCTAAGATATAGCCGTTTCAAGTTTTTAAATTGTCACCCTGTATATGAAATCATAAAATGTTTTGTTATATATACACATGGAAATAGTCTAGGGATCTTAAAAATTTCAGGTAAGTTTGTAACTTCAGAAACTTTCTTGAAAATGATCATCTTTACGAGCTACAGAGCATCCAAAAGTTTGCTGTATTGTGTTCTGCGAGTGTTACGTAAAATTACGAAACTTAATGTTCAATTTCATTTTTAGCTAAAACAAATATACTGTTCAGAAAAAACCTTAATTGGAAAATGTTGCTATCTCTTTTTTCTAAAGATATGTGTTAAAACTTTTTAGAGGTTGTAATTTTTGTTCGTTTTAGAGTGCTCAAAAATTACGAAATTTTTGTAAAGCTGTTGCCGAAATTGTTTGGAACTGTTAAAAAAGTGCCAGAGGTTAGGTTTGAGCATTGGTAAATATCCCTAATGATGTATTTTATGTGCCTCTTACGTGCGTCATTGTTAAGTGTTAGATTTAAATAAAGGTTTTTTTGGGGGCAAAATACTTAAAGAATGGACTGAATTATAGTAATTTAGACCTTTTTCTGATACGGGGGAGTACTAAGAAGGATTTTAATGTAAAATTAAGTGGATTTATTTATAGTAGCAAAGGAATTTTATTTTAGAAAAAAAAAATAGTTGCCAGGTCGTTTTTGTTTTAAAATTTTTAAACTCTCAGATAAAGTAATCTTTAAAATAAAAATTTTACTTAACATTAATTAAACTAAAGGCACATATTTGTTTCTTCAAAACAGTGAGAAGAATATTACTTTATGTTTCATCTGTGTGACTGTTTATAATTTCATTTGTTAGTCTTTCATGGTGGCAAGAATTAAAGGTCTTTAGGGAATCACGGGTTGTTAAATTACTACAAAGCAAATATACCGAAACTATCGTTCAAAGCAATTTGCGAGTGGAGTAATTTGTCCCATATTTTAAAGACTTCTCCACCTGACCCTCTGGGGGCACTTGTTCCCTCGACCTTAACCCAACGGTTTTTGTGCCCGTGAACCGTATCGGCAGTGCCGGCCGACTTTACAAATAAGGGCCGACTTAGGATTGTGTTGATCCATATCGACATCTAAACTATCGATATTTTTGTTTTATACATGTTTTGTGTACAAATTGACAAAAACTTACTGAATTATATACTGACATAACATATTACAGATCCAGAACCGAAAGAAAAAACCACCTCTAGCGATTTTGAACTATCTATATCAGTATATTGTCTTTCAGTGCTAAAAATAGAAAACCAAGAAATTTAATTTTGAAAGATCTGTTGTTAATGTTAAGACTAGATAATTAGAAATGGTAGAAACTTTTTTTTATAAATAGGTAACTATAGTTACTACTAATTCCCAAACCAAAATAGGAATAAGTAGAGAATGCTTGGCATACAGGATGTTTCTGAATCAGGGTCCGATATTTCACAGGGGGATTCCTCAAATGTTTTTAAGGTAAAAAGTTAATATCAACGTGTGGTGCTTTATTTTCGAGATAGAGGGTGTCAACAGTTTTATTTTTATTGGGGGTTTTCTGGCATTAGAAATTTGAATTTGATCTTAATGTAGCTCTTACTTGTAGAGGCGCCACCTACATTCTTTTCTCACTTTCAAAGGCTCATAACTTATTTGTACGCACTTTTATTAAATATTTGTCCAAAAAATGAGTTTTAAAAAATTTAATACAACGTCGTACAAAAAAGTCATGAGCCTTTGAAAGTGAGAAAAGACAGGAGGTGGCGCCCCTTCCAAGTAAGAGGTAAATTTTTCCTTACGCCTATATATATATATATATATATATATATATATATATATATATATATATATATATATATATACAAAATAATATTAAAATATTCAAGCTTAAGATTGCATATACAGGGTGGTCAAAAATTCCAAAAAATCTTAATTGACTCAAGAGAAAAGTACCTTTAATTTTTATTTTATAGCAAAATTTAATACAAAATTTTACTTAGAATAAAAAAACATATCTAGCACTAGATTCGTTGCTTCCTATCTGAAATCACTTCTTAAGGAATGCAAAACTTTGGCTTCTTACTGGCAAGTCCAGTTTCTACTACTATTGTTGCTACCTACATACCAGCAAAATTTTCTTATTTATCGATTGTTGATAATGTCATTGTCACTGCCATTGTCAACCACAATATTGTATTACTTTACTGAAATATTAGTTTGAATATTATAGTAAAAAGAAATGCCGCTGAAATTAAGCAAAGAAGATAAAATTGAAATAATTTTAATTGTCGGAGAAAATTATAAAACATTTCGAGAAGCTGCAGACATTTTTAACAACAGATACCCCGATAAAATTATACATTTCACAACAGTGGGGAATATTCTAACTAAATTCAAGACTTTTGGAGATGTACAAAATAACTTCACTAATTTTAATTATATATATATATATATATATATATATATATATATATATATATATATATATATATATATATATATATATATATATATATATATATATATATATATATATATATATGTATATTTCTATATACAAATATATTCATATATATAAATATATATATATGTGTATATATATATATATATATATATATATATATATATATATATATATATATATATATATATATATATATATATATATATATATATATATATATATATATATATATATATATATATATATATATATATATATATATATATATATATATATATATATATATATATATATATATATATATATATATATATATATATATATATATATATATATATATATATATATATATATATATATATATATATATATATATATATATATATATATATATATATATATATATATATATATATATGTTGATTTTTACTCCTTCACGGATGGAAAAATACAATATGTTTTCATTCCGGGTGAACATCCGTTCACTACTGTCGTTCTGAAAAGAACAGTTTTGCTGACGTTTCGCCAAAATCACATTTGGCATTTTCGAAGCTTTCTTTCTCGCGTCCGAATAGAGACTGAGGTGTTGGTGACGTCGTCCAGAAATGTTATTGAAAAAAACATATTGATTTTATAGAAAAAATACGTAATAAAACAATACAAAAAAAGTGTTGAAAGGTCTCTGAATCTTTAATTTGATCTTTTATTACTAGCTTTTAAACTAGAAATTTTTTAAAAATTTTACAATCTTAGGTAAATTTTTTTATTGTTATACAAACTATCTAAGATTAATTTTCATTAGATTCCTTAACTGTACGGCTACAAAACTTGTTTAACAATTTTAGTTATATGAAAAATGTTATAATAGTGCGCAAATTGAATCTATTAGGTACAGAAACGAAGGACCAAAAGTTTATCACATTAAAAAGAAAACATTTCGACCACGCCGTAGTTCGATATAATCATTGAAATTAAATTAAGATAATCCGAAAAATTAAATTTCTTTTACCCGGAACTTCCCCTGTTATGAATCTTTCTTTTAGTATTAATAATAGTGAAGTGTGATCCAATTTAGATCAGTACATGTTCATTTAGTAACACAGATATACTGCCTTTCCAAACATTTTTATTGGGCGTAATTTTTTATCATCATATTGGACTCCTACCAATGTTTTACCAGTTTCTATCTATGCCACACTTCATTATTAAGCATAATTTAAAAGAAGTTCTATAAGTCGCTTTTACATTGACACACATCGCCATTTTTTTACGTCATGTTAAATTCGTACCAGTCTATCCCTATATCACATTTTTAATTGTTCTGCAAAATTAAAACTCAACTGAAAGGCAAATATCTGAAAAATCTCGAAGGATAATTTTTTCGTGATCTCGTTTTATAATGGAAGTAAAAAATCGCCTTTTGATTGTTAATAGGTAAAAATGTTAATTTCTTATTTGAAATTATTTCGAACTAGTAAAGAAGTAATCGAATCCGAATAATTTTGAAACAGTGTGGCGAATCCGAATCATAAAAAAGGATTCAAATACAACTTCGAATCTTAAATGATGATTCCAGTCCATAATTCCAATCATTGTACCCAACTCTACTATATAAGCGCATAGTTGTACACTTAGCTCTTAGTTTACACTTGATAACGATTTGAGATATACCGAAACGTTGTGAATAATTTAAATTAAAGACAAAACAAGTCCAGCAAGTGAATTTTTTTCATGTAACGATATGTTCGATATGCACGACATCCCTAGTCGGCCGAGTTTGAATAAATATCTGACCACCTGTTAAGACGAAGTCGTTGCGACCGGAACCGGAAATAAGTCGTAGTTAGTCGCGAAATAACGCCGGAACTCGAGCGAAGACAGTGGCGAACAAAGGGGGGTGATGAGGACAGTGAATAACAAAGGATCGTGGGATTATGAGGTGACATGTTTACTGACTTCTGGACTGAATAAAATTACACTTGAAATATTTACTGTTTTAGCAATTTCTGAATGTAGCATAACAACAAAAATATTAACCCAAACATATTTTGGTTTTTTACATAATTTAATGTCAGTGGCGGCTCGTGGTGAATAATATTGAGAGGTCAATAACAAATTTAAAAATAGGCATATTTAAAATAAAAATTAATAACTTATCTTTAAATTGAGCTTTAAATTCTCTTGAAGTTCAGGTTTACTCTTCGATCTTTAGTATTGGAAAAATGCTGAACGACACGTTCGTTAAAATTGCACGCACATTCCTTTTATAAACGATTTCTCGATACTTAACATTGCTAAAGGGCATAATCTGTCTTGGCCCAACTCCTCAACAAAATTTATAAACCCTCGAAAAACTTCTGGATTTTTAGACAAAGCCGTTTCATCATGGCCACGTAGTGCCAGCTCGACTGCCCCACAAAATCTTACACAATCTATTATTTTGTTTAAAATATAACGATTTTTGGATACATTTTCATTAAAATCTCTAAGGGATTTTTGTAACATTTTAATTTCGTCACTACATTTTAATGCATAAAAATCCATAAATCTGGTACTGTAAGTCTTCTATCGATGTAGTAAGGTGCTCGCGGTCTCTGCTTAGCGAAATCTTCCGCTTCATATTGAGGCAATTCACTAGTCTTCGTGTAGATGGCGCCTTAGTTTTGTTCAATTAGTAATTTTACTTTCTTCCCCTTTAAATATTTTTTCTTTCCTGTAATCCAGCTCAGGGATTGGCTGATCTAATGTCCAGATTTGGTCAGTTTGATTTTAGTAAAGTGGCACCACTGACGGATTGTCATTCCCCTACTGCTGCCTTGACCTGGTGGGGAGGTAGGTTAAGCTTCTTGTCTCTCTGGAAGGTGAAGGTTAAGTGTGAAAGTTTGTCGGCGAATTGATCCTGTTTTAATCCAGGCCGTCTTTTGGGATTTACTTCGGCAACTTAGTTCAAAAGGCTCCTATGTGTATTTAATTACGTTGTACCTTAATATTTTTGGTTGAGGAACCTTTTATTACTCTCTTGTGAGGATTTAACTGCACTTGACCACCGACCATATTTTTTTGATGGGACAAACTTTACGAAATGACTAATAAAAAACCCTTTACCATCAAATAAGGGTTTTTTTCTTCTTCTCCCTCCTCTTCTAATTCTTGTTCCTGTTCTCCTAACCAGGGTTCGACCCTGGATGTGTCATTGTAAGTGGAGCAGAAGTCTGTTACCTAGTACTTAAGTGTGTACTTACCCAGTTTTCCTGCTGGAAATGTCTTCAATGACACTTACATCATAGACTGCTGATCTAAGTCACCTATGCTGATAGACACTTAGATAAGTATCTTAATTTTGACATCCCTTGTGCTAAATTGTCTTTATTGTTTATTGCTGATCAACTTTATGACTTTTTCTATTTCTTTTGAGTGTAGAGTATACTTTTGATATAAAGTTCTAACTACTGCTGGTGTGCATAAACCATGATTATTGGTGTTGTCAATAAGATTATTTTTACTTTATAACCCATGCTGATACTCAAATCTCACATTAAAGGTTTAGGACACAGTATAAGTTTATGACACAATAGTCTATAGGTTCCTGCCAACATTCGATAGTATAATGTACTTTAAGATACAGTGTTGTTGTAAAGTGTGATCACATCTTGAAATTTTAACTTATAAGATCTAGTTAATTTATACAAGGTATATAAGAAGTGTTATCGACAGGTAACACTACTGGAATATGTGATGATATTTATGATTTATTGTATTTAATAAGTTTTTAATAAGTAGGTACTTAACTAAACTACAAAAATGTATTACGTAATAAAATAACACTCTGCTATCGGCAAAAGGCGGCTTTATCAAAGAAACGCGCGGTACTTGTCAAAGAAAAGCCGCGTTTTTTATTCTTGTCGCTTTTCTAGAAATATCGGGCGGGGCGTTTGACGGGAACATTCGAGACTTTCGTTCACGCCGATATAAATGTTGCGCCTGCAGGAATTGGAGTCATTCTGAATTGCAACTTGAAGGCAATACTACGTCGATACAAAGTTTATTATTAAATAGTACAAAATGAGTGCAGCGAAAAAATCTAAAACGTATCATTTTAATAACGATTGGGAGGAAGAATTTTTGTTTTGTATGGTGAAGGATAAGTGCATTTGTCTTATTTGTCGTGCGTCAGTTGCAATACCTAAGCGTGGTAACTTAAAGAGGCATCATAAAACGGTTCATAAAATCTATGAAAAGGATTTTCAGCCACAGAGTGAATTAAGAAAACGAAAAGTACGTGATTTGATATCTTGTTTGAAAAAAGAACAAACCATGTTCACAAGACCAGCCAAACAATCAAAAGCTGCTACGATCGCGTTATTTAAAATATCGCATATATTGGCGAAACACAAGAAACCATTCGATGGATCGGTTGTCAAGGAAGCTTTTATTGAAGCAGGTGAGACTTTATTTGGAGATTTTAAAAATAGAACAGAAATCATGTCTGCTATTAGAGAACGTCAGTTATCTCGTCCGACTGTCACAAGGCGTAATGAAGTCATGAGTCAGGACATGGCAGATAAACTAAAAAATGATATCATGGAATGTACATACTTTTCTTTACAGTTCGACGAATCCACCGATATGACAGACACTGCCCGGCTGTGTGTTTTTATTCGGATGGTATTCAATGACATGTTGGCTAAGGAAAAATTTTTGACAATCATTCCTCTGAAGGGGAAGACCCGTGGCGAAGATATATATGACGTTTTCTTCAATTTTGTAAAAAACTACAAGCTACCAATATATAAATTAGTGTGCATTCCAACCGATGGAGCACCAGCAATGACTGGAAACAAAAACGGTTTTGTCGCATTGTGTCGAGCTAATGAAGATTTCCCATCATTTTTTTCAATCCATTGCATTATACATCGTGCACGTAGCTTGCAACGGCGGCTCTTTAAGTTGCAGTTGGAAGATAGGGAGTTAGCTGAACACACTGATTTAGTTCTTCACACGGACGTCAGGTGGTTGAGTCGCGGAAAATTCCTGGAAAGGTTTCAAGAATTATTGCCCGAAATAACAGCTTTTATAGACGAAAGAGGTGATGACACTCAGATGTTGAAAAACGCAGGCAGCCGCCTGATTTGGCATTTTATATACCATTAACTTGAAGCTTCAAGGTAAAGGAAAAACTGTTATTGAGATGATTAGCGCAGTAAACGCATTCAAAAGTAAATTGCAACTTATGATAGATCAACTGAAAAGAAAGGATCTGAAACATTTTCCTTCTTTGAAAGCTAGGATTCCTCAGTTGAATTATGATACGTTTGAGGCTGAATTATGAAATATTTTGGGACAATTCGAAATGCGTTTTTATGATTGTAGTAAAATGGCAAATGTAGCATCATTTATGAGTTATCCTTTTTCATGTAAAAACATTGAGGAATTAGCTACTGAAATAGCAAGTCAGTTTAATATGAACTCATGTTCTCTTGAAAATGAGTTGGTGCAGATAGTTACCACGCTTAGGTATTGCAACTGACGCACGACAAATAAGACAAATGCACTTATCCGTCACCATACAAAATAAAAATTCTTCCTCCGAATCGTTATTAAAATGATACGTTTTAGATTTCTTCGCTGCACTCATTTTGTACTATTTAATAATAAACTTTGTATCGACGTAGTATTGCCTTCAAGTTGCAATTCAGAATGACTCCAATTCCTGCAGGCGCAACATTTATATCGGCGTGAACGAAAGTCTCGAATGTTCCCGTCAAACGCGCCGCCCGAAATGTCTAGAAAAGCGGCAAGAATAAAAAACGCGGCTTTTCTTTGACAAGTACCGCGCGTTCCTTTGATAAAGCCGCCTTTTGCCGCTACCAGAGTGTTATTTTATTACGTAATACATTTTTGTAGTTTAGTTAAGTACCTACTACTACGAGATCTACTCAAAAAGCACTCGCGATCAACCGTTTGAGCACCCCTGCTATAGAGTCATATAGAACTTATCTGGGCGCAAGTGAAAGGATTTGTAGAAAGACAAAACACGACATCTAAAATGAAAGATATTAAGCTACTGTTTGATCAAGCCATTAAGTGACACCCAGAGAACTGGCGAGTATCAGTCCAACATGTTAAATAGGAGAAGAAAATGTGGGATCTTGACAAGCTGATCGATCAAACGGTCGACCGTTTAATTATAATCTCAGAGTTATTCTGACTGTATAGGAAATGTTAATATCATTAAACACTTGGGAGTTATGGTAAATCAGCACTTGAGATGGGGTGAGCATTGTTATTATGTTACAGCTAAAATTCGAAATTTTTTTTTTGATTTTACCAGCTTAGATGTTTTTTAAATTTCAATAATAATTTATAACCTTTTAGTAGAATCAATTTTAAGGTATTTTTTAACGACTTGCTGCTATACGAAAACATTAAAAAAAAATTGAAGAAACCAGCAAAATTTAAAAATTTTACAAAAATATATGTACAAGAATATTATTTATCATTTGTCTATATATTGAATCCGTGAAAAAAAAATAACAATCTTTGTAATTCAAAAATTTTAAAATACTTCATTTTATTATTGATATTCTTTTTTGCCTAGTAACTTGTAAGCCTGGCATCCCGTTTTCGCCCTACTCTCGCCGCGCACCGTCTTGCCTCCTCTGTATCATGTCCGCACCCTCATCTGCTTCACTGTACCGCCATCAAACCATTTTTGCCACCTCTAGTACAATTATATTAGATCTAGCACAATCTCCTTTAGTCTAGTAAGATAGTACAATTGATCCTAAATCTATTTCAGTCTCGCCATCCGGAAATTGAAACCTTTTCATTCCAAATATTTTTTTAATAAAAAAAATTAAGATATTCTAATAGTAGTAAGTTATCAGGATATTAAAAAAATCGGCTTCTCTTGATATTTATAAAAAATACGTTATTTTACAAAACAATAATTATGCCAATGTTAGTCAAAAAATAAGAAAAAAGTATTTTTCTGCAGGTCAAAGTACAATTAACAATAACTTTTAATTTAAAAAACTTCTCCCTGCTAGATACAATTTTGATTACGTCATGATCTTATTTAATTATATAGTTTAGTAAAGTGCTAATAGATGCATTTTTCTTAAAACTTAAATACATCATCGATATATTACGTATATGTACAGGGTGGCCATTTTATGGTGATACAGTACCTTATCTAGAAAACGGTAATAGTTACGACAAATAGTTAAATACAAACAAAAGTTGTTCGGATTCAATTAAATTTCTATTTTATTTCACTTTTGCTTATACAGGGTGTTTCGTTTTGACCTGACACATGTTAACTTTCTTAATTTAAATGGGATACCCTATATATTATTACACATTTCGATTCTACTGTTAATTTGCGAAAGTTTTTATAATAACATCTATATTTGAATTCTTTATCGTTTTTGAGTAAATTGAGTTTTTAAAATTTTTTTTAAAAAACATATTTAAAAAAAAAATGTTTACATATAAAACTTTAATGAACTGACAAATATCCTAAATATATATTACTAAGGGTTAAATTCAACGAGTTTCCATGCTGGTCTAACCAATTAATATGCAGGGTGTTAAAAATGGAGAGCAAAACAAACAGAACTTTAAATGTAAAAATCTCCTGTTTTTCAAATGGAACACCCTGTATATTTTTATTTCATCTGATTCAGCGTTCAATTACCTATCATTACTCATATATATATGTCCTATACCTAAAATGAACTGTTTCGATTTTATTAGCCGTTTTCTGATTTGACTATTTTTTTTTAATATAAATAAACAGATGAAGTGGGCTAAAACAAAAATGTCGTAAACTAAGCCTTATTTTCATTTCCTTAACACAGATGGAGACTATAAATAATGTTAAAAAATACATATAAAAGGGAAATATTATGTAATTTATGTTCTTATTATTTAATGTTTACGAAAATAAGGGAGAGACAAAAAAAATATCTTGTGTCACACGGTATAACTAATTACTAATTGAGTATTGAACATAATTAAAACATATTATAAAAAATTTTCAATACGGTCACCGTGCGATACGTGAAGTGTAAATAGCCTTCATATTTCGAATAGCGTTCCTTACCGAATTAGATGCATTAACATTATTGATCTCTTCCCTGATTTTTATTTTTAACTCATTTCTATTATAAGATCTATGTTTATAAACTTTATTTTTTAGTGCACCCTACAAAAATAAGTCTAAAGGGCTTAAATCAGGGCTTCGTGGTGGCCAGGATATTAAACCATGTCTTCCTATCCACAATGGAAAATGTTGATTAAGGAAATTTACTACCGGTTCAACCGTGTGGTAAGGGGCGCTATCCTGCTGAAAAATGATATTTTCTCGAATATTTGCTGGCAAGTCGTTGATAAGGGGCATGATTTCATTCCTAAGCAACTCCAAGTATCTTTCGCCATTTAACGACCTGTCAAAAAATATTGGTCCGATAGTACGGTCGCAAATAATTCCGCACCACACATTTACGGTTTGCCGGCCTTGTTTTTTAATTGCTTTCATTAGATGTTTATTAGTTTGAGACCAGTAATGAGTATTTTTCCGATTAAAAATACCCGCCGTATTAAATGAGGCCTCATCAGTCCGAAACACTTTTCAAAAAAGCACATTTTCGAACTGCCGGTCCATAATATCACAACAAAAAGTCAATCTTTCATTAAAGTCTAATTGCGATAATAATTGAGTTGGAAGAAATTTATAAGGATGATAACCATTCACCTGCAGTATTTTTTGAATACTTCCTCTACTCACACCTGCAATGTCTCTGTCAGCATCTCTTTGGGATCTTTCATCATCTTCCTCGAAATAAAGTAAAATCTCCAGTTGTTTTTCCTCAGTGAGGACAAAATTGGGAAGATTTTTCTTAGAGTTTTTAAGGACACCATTTTCCAAATCACACACAATTCGAAAAAATATAGTCCTGGAGGGCACTCCATTATTAGGATATTCCCTCGAATATTCTCTAAGGGCTCCCTGGACTTTTATTATTTTTTATGAAACAGTTGTATAATTTCAAACGTTTATCTAAATTATATAAAGCCATTTTTTAACAAATTTCGCAGTAAAAATTTGACAAAAACGACAAACAGAGCAAATGTCAACTTAAGTCAACAATTGCATTAGGTTATTTCCTTTCCTTCCAAGAGTCAACTTAAGTCAACAATTGCATTAGGTTATTTCCTTTCCTTCCAAGAGTCAACTTAAGTCAACAATTGCATTAGGTTATTTCCTAAGCCTATCTTGATTTTTTTAGTTTCTGATCTCATTTACTGGCAAAATTCCGGGATAAATCAGAAAACGGCTAATAAAATCGAAACTGTTCATTTTAGGTATAGGACATATATATGAGTAATGATAGGTAATTAAACACTGAATCAGATGAATTAAAAATATACAAGGTGTTTTATTTGAAAAACAGGAGATTTTTACATTTAAAGTTCTGTTTGTTTTGCTCTCCCTAAAAACTCAATTTACTCAAAAACGATAAAGAATTCAAACATAGATGTTATTATAAAAACTTTCGCAAATTAACAGTAGAATCGAAACATGTAATAATATACAGGTCGTCCTATTTAAATTAAGAAAGTTGACATGTGTCACGTCAAAACGAAACACCCTGTATAAGCAAAAGGGAAATAAAATAAAAATTTAATTGAATCCAAACAACGTTTGTATTTAACTTTTTGTCGTAACTATGACCGTTTTCTAGATAAGGTACTGTATCACCATAAAATGGCCACTCTGTACGCACAATGTGAAATAAAACCAAAGTCTAACTCTTTAGTACTATGAAGCCCATATCTAATACAATTATTACAAAAATCTCGTACAAAAAAAATTGAAGATGGCAACACTTAAATCCAGCCCCTGAATATCGCATATATAAAACCAAGGTGGCTGTTCTACAACACTAATTAGCGAATGCATCGCCTTCATTTAGAATAGGATATCTAGCAACTTCTTCTTAGAAGTACGTTTCTTTAAATTGTAAATTTACCATTAATAATGAATAATATTAGAGTCGGTACTAGCAGGGGCGTAGTCACCAGTGTTCCGCGTGTTCCGCGGAACACGGGCCCGGTACTTCAAGAGGCCCGGTTCTACATATCAAAGATTCCTATTAAGTAAAAAAAAATATTTAACTTTAATTTTATAAAAATCATCTATGTACCTAAGTAAAAAACTATTCTTTATTCGTTTCCAAATAGATTTTAAATGATTTCCTTTATATTTTCTAAAAACTCCATTTTTTACTTCTTTTCGCGTATCGTGTTTCTTTTAAAGAATTTCATTAGTAGGGCTTACGGCCGAAACACTCCATAGTATGCCAATTATGCTTGTTCAAGATCCCTGCATTAAGCGTTTTCTTTCGTACACCCTCTAGAGTCTAGATGTCGCTTTGTTTTGAAAATTTCGTCTGCTTATCGGGGAATCCCTGAATACAAGGCTGGTAAACAACGTTAGTTTTAATAAAGTTTGTGGAGTGGATTTACTGGATACGTGTTTCGTTTTCGTGTTTGGTGTTTTTAAATTAGATCCTATTTCTAATTAATAAATAAATTCTATCTGGGACTGATAGACTGTACTACTGGAATCTGGGAATAATTTTACTAAAGGTACGTATGTAAATTAGTATATTATTTTTTATTTAATACGGTATTTTTCTGTTTTAGAATGAGCACCTATAAGCATAAATCTGGTGCGCAAAAGCGTAAAGAACGCGATGCATTACAAGAAAAAAGCAAAAAACTCCCTAGAATAACAAACTTTTTTAGTGCCTCGACATCAAAAAAAGGTAAGTCTGTTTTCTTTTAAATAAAAAAGCCCTTACATTTTTTTAAATTATTGTAGTTGACAATAGGGACAACTTAACCGAGAGTTATCAGTTAAAAACGACGCCGACGTCGGAAATGCACACTCATACACAAGAATCACAAGAGCCATGCACTGAGCAGTCCAAGCACATTTCTTCGATTAGTTCTGATACAAATATTAATGCTGATCAGAGTATTGACTCTACTTTAGACTCGTTGGTAAGTGAATCAGACGTTATTATTAATGTAATAGACGAAATCCAGACTGATAAAGGATATTATACACGAGAATTAACAAGTGATCAAAAACGAATTATTATTGACAATAAGCCATCACGACCATTAGGACCATTCATTCGAGACGAGAAAGGTAGAAGTTTCTCTACATTTTTTTATACTAAAATTAATAAATCTGGAATAAAAACCGAACGTCTCTGGTTATGTTTTTCGCCCATTTTAAACCAATGCTACTGCCAACCTTGCTGGTTGTTTTCTAGAGAAAAAGATAGTATTTCTAATGGATTTAATGACTGGTTCCACCTAAATCAGGCAATTACTAGGCACGAGCAGAAGCAAAGCCATAACGAATCTTGTGCAGTTTATGACCGATGGAGAAGAAATGATACAATGGACCATGAGCTTGAGTCAAAAATTTTACAGGAAGTATCCGTATGGCGACAAATTTTAGAACGTGTTATTAAAGTTACACTTACGTTGGCTTCTAGTAATATGCCATTCAGAGGACATGGCGAAAGTTTGGATTCCTCAAATCCAGGACTATTTTTATCTATTATAAATTTGCTTTCTGAATACGATTTGGTTTTAAAAACTTTATTAGAGAATAAGAAAAAAAAATCAGTTACATATTTAAGTCCTACAATACAAAATGAAATAATTGGACTATTAAGTACTGCTGTAAAAAATTAAATAATTGATCAAATAAAAAAAGCATCGTTTTATTCAATTATAATGGATACCACGCAAGATATTTCAAAAATTGATCAGTTAAGTGTTGTTATCCGCTTTGTTACGGTTGAGTACGTAGACGAGAAGCCAACGAAAATATTAATAAACGAGTCATTTTTAGGATTTATACCAGTTGAGAGTCAAACTGGAACGGCTTTATCCAATACTATTTTAAGAATATTAACAGAAAACGATATACCTTTAGAAAAACTTCGCGGTCAGGGATACGACGGAGCTGCAAACATGAGTGGGTTATACAAAGATGTACAAGCTCAAATATCAGCAATTGTTTCTAATGCAGTATATGTACATTGTGCGGCTCATAACCTAAATTTAATAATTAATGACTCCGTTAAGTCTGTTAATGAAATTCGAAATTTTTACGATTTGGTTGAAAGTATTTACATTTTTTTTGGACACAGCATAAAAAGGTGGGCCCTCTTAAGTAAATGTTTTGATAACTCTGTCAGTAAAAATAAGACGACCCTAAAAAAATTAAACCCAACACGTTGGTCATCGAGACACGATGCATTGGACGTCCTTAGGTTTAGGTTTGTGAATATCTTAAAAGTTTTATCGCAAATTATATTGACCTCTAATAATAAAAATGAAGTTGATGAAGCTAATTCTTTAAAAAACAAACTTGAATTATTTGAAACTGTCTTTTTAATAGTTCTCCAATCAAAAATTTTAAAGTTAACTGACGCTATTTCAAAACTCTTGCAAAAGAAACAGCAAAACATTGAACATGCATCAAAAATGTTTCTTACTGCGCTTAAAAATATCAAAACGATAAGAAATAATTTTGATGTATTAATTAGTGAATCCAGTAGTTTGGCTGCGGAATGGGGGATCAAAGCGGAATTTTCAAAAAAAAGAATAACAAGGCCCAAACGGTTTTTTAATGAAAAGAAAAATCATTTTCAAATCGAATCTAACGAAGACTGGTTTAAAATAAACGTTTTTAATACAACGTTAGATATTATAATATCTCAATTACAAAATAGAACGGCCGGAATAAGCGAAATTTATAAAAATTTTCGCGGAATATCAGCGGAAGTTTTAGATAATAATTCAGTTTCTGATGATGAATTGTATGCGATGGGCCAGGAATTGTACGCCAAATATTCCGATGATATTGCCGATATAATTTCTTCACAACTAGTTTCTTTTAGAAGTTGTTTTAAGGGCGATTTAGGTAGAATCAAATCCATTAAAGATTTAATGGAGTTTATTTTAATTGAAAATTTTAGTTCCTGTAGTAGTTTTAGCGAAATTTTGACGGCTTGCTACATTTTCCTAAGTATCCCTGTATCGGTAGCAACACCCGAACGATCATTTTCTAAGTTGAAATTAATAAAAAATTTTCTCAGAAACACAATGGGACAGGAAAGACTTTCGGGGTTGTCAATTCTGTCAATTGAGAACCAAATTGCGAGGAAAATAGATATATCTTCCATTGTTTCGGTTTTTGCAAATAACAAGGCGAGGAAAAAAAAATTTAATTAGATCAGTTATTTCATTTCTTTTTATATTTTTTGTTATGTTGCTTGTACTGATTTTAATTTTTTGTGATTTTGTTATGTTCGTTATATATTTTTTTAATAAACGTAAATAGATACTTCGTTTTTTATTCGGCAAAGGGCCCGGCGATTCCATCGAACACAGGCCCGAAGCGGCATCACTACGCCCCTGGGCACTAGTGTAGTACTGAACAAAACAAAAAAGAATGCTGTAAATTTTCTGTAATATAGATCCTAAAGCGTGAAGATCTTTTTAACCTAGGAGGGTGATTTTTTTTCACGATTATGATACTTCTTTTCTCTTTTAAGAGTCCATTTCAAGAGTTGCATACTGTATTTAGGGCTTCATGATCTATCTACATGAATTGTTGTTGTCAGATATTTATATTTAAACTCCTAAAAAGTCTAACAATGAAAACAACTTTACCTTGACAACAACGCATTGTTTATTGAATATATATTCTAATTAACCTGGGCTTTTGAACTTTTTTTACGAATGCATGCATGCCAGCACATAAATTCGAGAATTATATGCAACACGTCCTTGGGGAAACGAAATTAGCTTGACGCTGCCGGGTTACTTTTTGAAAACAAACTTATATTTCAGTCATATAATTAAAAGCCTTTTATAAAAATTACCACGTCTATTCTTCTTTGTGGCTTCGTAATTGTATTCCGGTGGAGTCCGCTAAAGAAAAATTGAAGGTTTTTGCTAAAGCATTATTTTTCGCTTTGTGTGCGTTGTTACCGGAAAGAACAAAGTAAATAATTATCTAGGAGAAATTTTAAAATTCGAAAAATGTGCTAGTGGCGAATTTCCACACAAAAGAGTCTAGAGTATTGTCAGCCAGGTCAGTCCAACTTTAAAATATTTTGTTACATATGTCTTGGATTTATTTTCGTATGTCGTGTGTACTTCCCTAATAATAAATATTGCCCTTTATTAGGCGTTGAAGTGTTACCGAATTTAGTTCAGTATACGGTGTCGGCCATTTTGAAAATTTAAAAATTTATAATTTAAAAATTCCAGCGGCGTGCTTTTAACTTTTTTGGTTTTTGAGATATTTTGAAAAAACTAAAAAGTGACATTTTTGTGTCCTTAAAATAAGCAAGAAAAATCCTATTCATTGATGTTTAACAAGTTTACATTTCCTAAAGAACAACTATCAAAACGTCCAAAAATCGATTTTACTCTAGGAGGCTTTGGATCGCCATGGTAACAATATTATTTTTTTGGTTTGGGCTGTTTGATTTTTTGACGTTTCAAAGTGTGTGAGTTATTTTCTGTTATAGTTTATTTTAAATTAATATAATTAATAAAAATGGTTTTGCGTTATACCAACGAAAAGAAATTTGATGTGTTGGAATGTTATATTAAAAACAATAGAAATGCGGTTGTAGCCTTAAATAAATAAATAATAAATAATAAATAAATAAATGCTTTATTGTCAAAAAAAATTTTACAATTTTGTGGACAAAGCTGTTGTAAAAAAAAATAGTTTACAAACATAAAATTAGCAAACAAAACAAAACAAAAACACATCATAAATATTATAGAAAAATAATATTTAAATCAAGAATTTAGAATATTAATATTATAGAATCCTAAAAGAAGTACAGGGTGTTCGCAGTTAAATGGACCCCCCCCTTAAATTTTTAATTTGACGTTTGACAAAAAAATGTCAAATATAAAAGTTTTATAATTCAATGTGAATTTTTTTAAAAACCTCTTTCCATATGTACAGGGTGTTTCAGAAAGTCTGGGCGTGGTTCAACTTTCCTATTTTAAATACCTACCCCATTTTTTTATTGGATTTTTAAATTCTCCTAAAAATTCCAGACATATTTTATATAGCATACCCTACACCTAAATTTAACCCATAAAAAGATATTACCGCCAGATTTTTTCTATTCAAACAACAAAGAATTAACAGGTATTAACAGAACTAATCTAATTATTATTATATTAATTATTAATTATTATTATATTGATTATTAATTATTATTATATTAATTATTAATTATTATTATATTAATTATTAATTATTATTATATTATTAATTATTATTATATTATTAACTACTGGAATTCCATAAGGTGCTGGAAATGGCCTCCATTCATCTCGACACATAGGCGGTATCCCTTTTTTAATTTATTCAAAGCTTTTACTAACCAATTTTGATTCATATTTATAGTGTCTATACCATTTTGTATTTGTTCTTTTAATAAATTAACATTGGTAAGGCCCCCCAAGTAAATGTAATTTTTTAAATATCCCCATAAAAATGTGTCTAGCGGAGTTAGATCGGGACTATTTGGAGGCCACTTAATTGTCACATGTTTTCCAATCCACGTTCCATACTGTCCATTTAAATAGGTTGTTACCATCCTTACGTTGTGGGGTGGTGCCCCATCTTGCTGAAAAATTACCTCTTGTGCTTCATTCAATGGTAATTCATCGATAAGATTCTCAATATCGTTATTAAGCATATCAAAGTATGCATTTCCAGTAAGTGAATGGCCAATAAATATAGGCCCAAGAACTCTATTGTTCTTTATGCCACACCATACATTTACAGATTGGCGACCTGAATGCTTTATTTCAAAAAACCTTTCGGGATTATTAGTGGACCAATGATGTAAATTTTTCTTATTTGGAACACCTGCGGTGCTAAAGTTAGATTCGTCGCTCCACAATACTTTATAAAAAAATGTTGGGTCCCGTTCAAGTTCTTCTAACATTCTTCTGCAGAAATATAAGCGTTCTCGTTGGTTAGCTTCTGTTAAATATTGGACTTTTGTCAGTTTAAATGGGTGCCACTTATATTTTTTTAATGTTTTGTGAATTTTTCCAACACTTTTGTGGAACTCTTTCGCACAATCTCTTATCGAATTAGCAGGGTGTTCTAGACAGAATAAAATAATTTTGATAATAATAATAATAAGCTAGAGCTAAACAGATCAAAATACATACCTTGAAAATATAAAAGGTAATCTAATTCTTCGTCTTCGTTCATATTTACAGTCCTTTTTCGTCTTTTTAAAGACTTGGAAGTCCCAAATAGTTCATAAATACGTTTAAACGTATTTAAAGCCGGCGCGCGTCTATCGCCATGAAGAACTATATATTCTCGTCTTGCCATATATTTGTTTTTATTGTTCTTAATATATAAAGACACAATTTCAAATTTTTCTTCTTCCAAATAAACCATGTTTAAAGTTTTAACGTTTTTTGACAAATTGTCTTTTTATTTACTATATTGGTTTCCAAGGATATGAAATGATACCACCATATGCTATTTTTCACGTATAATTTAAAATACGCGTCACAAGTAAATGAGAATTTTCTGACAGTAATATCTTTTTATGGGTTAAATTTAGCTGTAGGGTATGCTATATAAAATATGTCTGGAATTTTTAGGAGAATTTAAAAACCCAATAAAAAAATGGGGTAGGTATTTAAAATAGGAAAGTTGAACCACGCCCAGACTTTCTGAAACACCCTGTACATATGGAAAGAGGTTTTTAAAAAAATTCACATTGAACGTCAAATTAAAAAGTTAAGGGGGGGGTCCATTTAACTGCGAACACCCTGTACATTAGAAATGTACTTTGTCAGTCGTACTATGTTATAAACATTTTCATAAATATAATGTAAAAAAAAATAAAAAAGCAAAGTAAAAAATAAAAAAGTACGAAACAATTAAAAAAATACATATACAAAATTCGGTAAAAATGGTTGGTAATGGCAACTATCACACTAGGGGTTCATAAGGATAAAATTATGTGTTGTAAAACTCGTTCACGGTGTAGAAGGCACTTTCCAGTAAGAATGATTTCAAAGCCTTGCGAAATGAAGTCAGAGATATTATGGATTTGATGTTAAATGGCAGGTGATTATGCATTTTTTTTGCATTGTAGATTACTGATTTTTTAATTAACTCTGAGTGTGGGGTTGGAAGATAGAGATCGTGCTCAGTATTTCTGAGAGGGTAGTTGTGAGAAGGTCTCTCTAATAGAGCAGGTGCGTGCTTACGAATTAAGCAAACCGATTCCAAAATGAATAAGCAAGGAAGGGTTAGTATTTTATATCTTTTAAAGAAATCTCGACAGTGAGTTCTACTGTTAAGTCTCAGTAGGTAACGAACAGCTCTTTTTTGTAGTATAAAAATTCGATCAAATTGAGTCGCACAACATGTACCCCAGAATGGAATAGCATATCTGAGGTGCGACTCAACAAGAGCAAAATAAACAGTTCTAGAGGTAGAAAAGCTAAGCTCCTCGGAAACAGATCTTAACGCAAAGCAAGCAGAACCTAACTTCATGATAAAGCGTCGATATGTGGATACCTTTTTAAAGAATCATCTACAAGAAGCCCTAGAAATTTTACAGAGTTTACGACATCAATAGTGGTGCCATTAAGGTCAAAAGGTTGCAGCGTGTTTTTATAAGACAAGACTTTCGTTTTAGAGATGTTCAAACATAGGAGATTAGAATCGCACCAGGATTTAATGGTGATTAGGTCATTAGATACAATACTATGTAGGTCCGTGACATCTGGGTGGCTCCACGTAAAGCTGGTATCGTCCGCAAAGAGACATATTTTTCCACTAATGTTTAAATTAGCCATGTCGTTTATGAACAGAAGAAACAAGATAGGGCCTAGTACCGAGCCTTGAGGCACTCCATATTCCATTGGCCTACAAGAAGACATCCTGTTGTCAACTTTCACAACTTGATTTCTGTTGCTAAGATATGACTTAAACCAATTGAGAGGAGCCCCTCTAAATCCATAGTACTGCAGCTTGTTAGTTAATATGTTATGATTCACACAATCGAAAGCTTTGGAAAAATTACAGAAAATTGTTGCCGTAGCGTGATGGTTGTTTAGGCTGGAGTAAACTCTATTAAGAAGGGAAAACATGGCATCGCTTGTGCATTTGTTACTTAAAAATCCAAATTGATGTTTTGTAAGTATTTCATATTTAGACAGAAATGATAAAAGCCTTTTTTTAACCAGTCTTTCGATGATCTTAGATAGCGTAGGGAGAAGTGCAATTGGGCGATAGTTCGAAGCTTCTTCTGAAACACCTCCTTTTTGAAGAGGTATGATTATTGCAGTTTTAAGGCAGCTTGGAAAAGTACCATTTTGGAAAGACATATTTATCAAAGTAGTCAGATGCTCTAGTGTGCATTCCGGCAGACTTGAATACATTTTTAAAGTAAGCCCATCAGTTCCCGAGGAAGATTTATTTTTGATATCATTAATTGTACTACGAAGTTCTGATAAAACTACTGGTGAAAAGAAGAAACTGTGCAGGTTTACCCTATGATTAGAGAGATATGAAATTGGGTCATTAGATTGAGATACGGATTTAGTCAAATCTTTGGCTACATTTACAAAATAATTGTTTAGGTCCTCAGGAGAGGTAAGGATAGTGCTGGATAAAGGAGTTTTGTTTCTTAAATCATTTACGATAGACCAGGTTTCTTTAGCTACATTTTTGGCGTTAGAAAGTCTATTATTGTAATAAATATCTTTGGCGGCTTTAATAGTCTTATGATAAATTTTTCTGTATGATTTTACATAATTATGAAAAAAGACACTGTCCGAAAATTTCTTTAAATGAGATAGTGACCGCATGTTCTTAGAAGATATACGTAAACCTTTAGTGGACCAGGGTTTACTTCTTTTATTTTTGATAGGCCTAAGAGGAAAAGATTCAGAAGCTATATTAGTTAGAGTTTTTATAAAACGAGAAAATTCAGTGTCGACATCATAAGTGTGAGAGTCCCGGTCAGTTATTTGACATAGGTGTTTGAAATTAATGAAATTTCTAACCGAAAAAATACGGCCTACTTGTCTAGAGGAATTTTTGGCTTTGGATGTAATTGAAAATTTTGTGAAAATTGCTTCATGATCGGAGAAACCTGGACTTAAGACATTACATTCGACGGAGCTAGGATCGAAAGAAGACACAACGTAATCTATAGTACTGGCACTTGTCTTAGTAATTCTGGTTGGTGAGTTGACGTGCATGGCAATTCCTAATGACTCAAAGATGGACTGAAGACATTCCTGAGCAGCACACACACTGGAAAAGTCAATATTGAAATCGCCACATAAGATTAATTTGCTTTTTACAGGAAGGGACTCGAGCAAACTTAGAAGGTTATGGCAGAATAATTGCACATCAGCATCAGGTGTTCTATAAATACAAATAATATAAAGGTCATAAGTAATAATTATGCTGATACTTACCCAGAGAGGCAACAACCAAACCAAAGGTATTTTTTAAAACTTGGGGTTAATTTAAGACCGTGTGGAAGTTTCGAACAGTCAAGGCCTAAAAAGTATAACAAAGACAATAACAATCGTGACAATCAAGTTATAAATTACTTTACTGAAAACCCAACTTCATCGACAAGAATAAGCAGTACAGGGCTAGACATTTCTAGGACAACACTCAAAGGGATTTAAAAGAAAAATTAGTACCTACCACCCATACAAGCCGACCACTGTTCAAGGGCTCTTTGAAGGAGATTTTCTAAGTAGACTTACCTTTTGTAACTGGTACATTAACAAATGCCAGGAAAATGTAAATTTTAGCAGTGCCATTATATGGACTGACGGAACATATTTTTGTATCTGTGGATCTTTAACAAACACAATCGTCAATTTAGCATGAACGTTTGGTCTTTATTACGGTAAAATAGTTTTTCATATTAGCTGGTGTAACTGCTTTATACATAATCTTGTATTTTCAGGTTATCGACTTATAGGTCCATTTTTTTACCAGCATACTTTAACTGGTGAAAGATATTTAGATATGAAAGATATTTAGATATGCTAGAGAACCAAATTCTACCAACAATTAGGGATGCAGCACAATACGCAGTTCATAATGTTTGTCAAAGATATATTTAGAAGAACTTTTGGGAACAAATTAATTTCTAATGGTGGTCCTACATAAGGGCCTGATAGGTCGCCAGATATTATACCCTTGGATTTCTTTTGTAGGAGCACGTTAAAAATGAAGTTTTTGAATTTGAACCTCCTGAGACATTGGCCGTACTCGAAGAGAGAGCTCATGAAGTGTTTGCTGATATTAACAGAAACACAGCTAGAAGAGCGACAATTAGTGTTTTAAAAAAATGTCGTGCTTGCGTTGCTAAAAATGGACAGCATTTTGTTTAAGATACCAAATATTGAATTCTTTTGTGTACATGTGTATGTTTCTAGTTAAAGCTTATTATTATTTTTTCGTATTTCTACTATTACTACATTAAATATTTATTAAACATTACAAAAAAATATTTTTACCGTGGCGATCCAAAGCCTACTAAAATAAAATCGATTTTTGAACATTTTGATAGTTTTCTTTAGGAAATATAAACTTGTGATACAATAATGAATAGGATTTTTCTTGCTTATTTTAAAGAGACAAAAATCCAATATGGTTTTCATAAGAAAAAATAAAGTTGGTGATGGTGAAAGATAACCGAAACATCGTAATTAAAATCTAATGCAATAACCAATTTCTACACAAAAAATGGCTATGAAAAAGTGTTTATAGATTTTGACACAAAATACAAATAAAGAGGTTACAGGGCTTTACAGAAAATGCGAGTTTTTAGTTTTTTCAAAATATCTCGAAAACCAAAAAAGTTAAAAGCACGCCGCTGACGTTTTTAAATTAAAAATAAAATTCTGTAAAACTTTGTTCAATTAATCATTTTTATATCTCTTATAGTTTCCTTGATCCCAATACATGCATCACCAAAATGGCCCACACTGTATAGCTATTTAGTAACATTTAGTTTGTAGGTAACATTTTTTATTCACAAACGTTTCGGCAAGTTTTTGTCTTCATCAGTGGCTCTAAGAACGTAATCAAAAGCTAAACTTAGCCAGAAGTCCAGAAATGCCCGCTGTAACTTTGACGAGGCCAATCAGAGCTAGGAGGTCTTACCGAGATGAGGCAGGGAAAGGAGTGTAATTATAAGCAGGACATATGCCAGAATATAAAACAGAGAAAGCAAATAAAGACATCTTTTATTATATAGTTTTCCTCTCGACAACCTTTGCCGACAAAACTCACAACAACGACAAAAGAAATAGTAGCAAAAGAATTATTCTAGGAACATGAATGTTGGTGGCTTTAATTTGTTGATGTAATAAAAATAACGTTAGATGTTTAACGAGTCGAAGACTGTGAAGAATGGAAAATATTTTAATATTCGATACAAATTCGCATTAAGCAGGGTTTTTTATTTAGATGTACCATGTGTACATATAATTTGATTAAATACTAAAGATTAGTTTAAGGTGTTTGGGAGCAGGTTTCCCAAACAACAGAGATTAAAAAGTCTTAACCGTAGTTAACCAGAATTTTAAAAATCCATTGATTTATTTGTCTTTTTTTCTAAATATTTCTATCAACTAATAACGCCTCCTTTCCTCGACGATGAGACCTAACTGGACACTCCATCCACAAGCAAATCAACTCTCAGGTTATTGACCTTTAAGAAGTGACGTACCTTCTAGTAAATGTGTATCTGCACAAATAAATTTATCAATCTCAAGATATCCGGCCTTATCTGGCCTTTAACTAGCATGATGTAGATACGTTTTTCACTTTATAATCGACAAATTCTCGGCTGTCGGAATGCGGTAGCGTCAACGCACTAGATGAATCGGTACCGAATTAGCACCAGGTTAGGTTAGGTTAGGTTTAGTCGAGATTGTTAAAGCTAGATCACTAAAATAGTTAAACTATAGCTTTAAAAATAGTGCCTTCACGCTATCGCGCTCCGTCTCCTTACTGGAGCTAGCCAATTACTAATTTATTATATTTCTATTATTATTTTCAAGTAAGGAAGGAGTTACCAGTTTAACCCCATGTATTTGCGTGTTATCTCCCTTATTTTTAATGATAAAGGGTTGGGGTTTTCGGGCTAGTGCTACTTCTTTGTAAAATTAAAGATGGCGCTAGCAGAATATCATAGCCTTTTTGGTTTTTGAGATACAGAGCGTTTTTGAAAATGTTGCGTTTTCAGGCACCGTTCGTATTCTAGTTATCTGATAACTAATTCAGTGCCACTTTCAGAATAAGTATACGGGGTCAGGTCAAAAAGTTATCGGACTCGAATTTATTTTTTAAACGGGACACCTTGTATATAATTCTTTATATTTTTTGAGAATAACGTGAGCTTTCCAAAAAATATATGCAAGTATTCAGTTATTTTGAAAAACAAATTCAAAATTCGAGATTTCCTAAAATTTTCTGTTGTGTCCAATTAGTAGGCAGTAGGCTATGGCTAATTTTTTTGGAACAAAGAGCAAAATGTTAAAAACTTTAAAGTTTTTCCAGTTTTCGAATATTTCAGAAATATTTTTATTGTTTTGGCACTTTTATTTAGCTGTATACTATATTTAATTTATTTGCAATAATGACGGCCTACGAAAATAATGAAAAGTATGATATATTGGTTTGTTTCATACAATCTAATGAAAATCCCCAAGAACTCTCAAATTATATTTACAAATGTAACGTATTTTGAGGGTTATGGTTAGGATAATATCTTAGGATAGAACCTATCCGGGCCGCTAGCTTCTCTGCAGCCAAGTCCTGTATGCTTGATTTCCTGTGAATCGAGCCAGAGGTTATTAAACTTTCCACCGCCTGTTTGCAATTTTTTCATTTCAGTCGCGTGCTTTAAGTGGGGGCGGAAGCTATCGTTGGAGTAGCTTCTTTGTTTGAACGGCTATCCGTGTGTTGTGTGATACATACGTCGCGTGGTGCATGGTGCGATATGGAAGACAATAATATAGACGTGGATATGCAAATACTGTCAAATTCGGGTGTCGGTAATAACGTTGAAAATGTTGGAGAACTTAGTAAGAAGAGTGTGTGTGAATGTGTGGTGTGTGTCTTAATAATAAAGAGATTTTCAACATTAAACTTCGCTGATAAGCTTCAAATAACTTTCAAAGGAAAGGTAAAACCGCCTATGAAAAATTTAACCACAAAAATGAAAAACTGTATAAGACATTTTTATCCGGAAAAACAATACGAACAATTTATATGGCTAACAGGGTATGAAAATATAAGTAAATTATTTTGTTGGCCATGTTTACTTTTTGAAAATGAAAAAGGTCTCTGGAATAAAAGTGGTTTTTCCGATTTAAACAATTTCCATAAGGCTGTAAAAAGACACATTATTTCCAAAGCGCATTTGGAAGGCCGTCATAAAAGAAAAAGTCTTCGGCAAAACCAGAATTGAACACGCCCTTAATAAACAGTTGGAAATTAGTCTCCGCCAACACAATGAACTAGTCGATAAAAATAGGCAAATATTAAAAAGACTTATCGATGTTGTTTGTTTTCTCGGACAGCATGAATTGGGATTTAGAGGTCATGATCAAATAAGGGATTCTTCAAATAGAGGAAATTTTTGAAGATTTGCTTAGTTTAATGGCTAAATATGATGATTACTTAAAAAATCAATTAGAGCAGTCTAGCGTTTTTCGCGGAACGTCGAATCGAATCCAGAATGATTTAATTTCCGCTGTTGCAACCATTATTCTAAAAATAATTAAGCAGGAGATTGCCAAGGCGCGGTTTATTGCTATTGTTCTGGACGAAACAACTGATATCACTAATTTTAGCCAATTATCTAATAGTAATACGCTACGTTAAAACAGACGGAAGTATACAAGAGCGATTTTTAGGTTTCAAGAATGTGTCCGAAAATCGTATAGCAGATGCATTATATACCATAGTTTATAATGTTACTAAAGAAATTAATGGAGAGAAAAAATTAGTTGCTCAAAGCTATGATGGAGCTACAGTGATAGCACGACAATTAGGAGGTCTGCAAGCTAAAGTTCGAGAAACTTTCCAAGTGCTGTGTTTGTCCATTGTTAAGCTCATAAATTAAATTTAGTTTTATCCCAGATTTTAAAGAGTGTAAAATATTTTTCGTTACTTTAAGTGGCATGACTGCTTTTTTTCCAAGTTAACAAAACGTACACAAGCTTTGGACTCCATTGTCCACAAACGATTGCCTAAAGTAGCTTCTACTAGTTGGAACTATAATGGAAGACTTAGACGTTGAAAATATGAAAATCGTGAATCACTAATTGAACTAAACTGCTGTGCATAATAACTGCAATTCTAAAATTTTTGTGTAAAATTCAAATTGCTGTAACTTTTCAGGGATGAGAGATATTGGGCTACGGTTTTCAGCGTATTATGGAGATATGTTTTGAAAAAAAGCCCAGTATTATGTATTTTTTCAAAGTGCGTTTCATTTTATTATACAGGGTGTGAGATGACACCGTCTTATTTTTTTAAATGTTTGTTAAGAGCGAGAACTTGTTACAGCAACTCTTAAGTTTTCTTTTTTCGACCAAAATGATCTTTGGCAAGATGCAAAAAAACAATTTGTAGCGATTTGTCGTATCTTCACTTGTTTTCAATATACAGGGTTTTTTCGAAAAAAACGACATCGTTACATTATTAACACTTCAACACGACACCCTGTACATTAGTCGGACATTGGTCACTTGATTTATTATGGGTATTTATGCCTGTAATCATATTCATAGGAGCAATGTATACATGGTGTAACATAAGTAAAAGAGAAATAACAAAATTGGAAATTAATATTTTGGTTGAATTTCGTACACTCCCTCCTTGAATCTCTTGTCAAATCTAAAATAATGAAAGCTCGCCAGTTTTGTGAGAATTTTTAAAAATAATTAATCCTTTTGTCGAAACGGTTTTTTAGGTTTTGTCTTAAATGCATTTATTATTGAATATACAGGGCGTTATTTAATAACTAATTAAGAAACGGCTACATTCTGATATTCCAGTAAATTTTTCACAATTTTTGGTTTGTTCAGCCAAAAACTAAAAAGATATGATACATGTTATGTTTCGATATTGATATACTGAGTGTTTTATATTAAGAAACCATACATTTCAATTTTCTGCCAAGCTATTGCCGTGCTATAAAATGGAATAATTAAAATAGCCCACTAATCACCGAATTAAGTCGAAGCCAATTTGGCATAATAAGACAATTTTAAATGCATTGGCACTATTGCCAGATTTATACACTTTTTTTTTTGAAAATAATAAGTAGACCTTTCACTTTTTTGATACCTACTTCAAATACCCTTTGTATTTTATGAAATAAAACAAGCTTATTTAAACACCTTATAAATATTTTTAATTAATACGTTGCGTACTAAGGGTGCAAAAAAAAACAAAAGAATAAAAAAAAATTCCACACTTTGCTATCAAATATTCAAGCTCTAGACATTGCAAAAGAACCCTACTAAATTACTAAATTATATAAAATTTTATTTATTTTAAAGAAGTTTCCTTCAAGAAGAAATGTAAAATAAAATATTTAGTTAGTATCTTGTGGGTCCCCCCTTTTATTGATAATCTCCTGACACCTTCGAGGCATTGATAAAATAAGATTATTTATAAAATACTGTGGAATGTTTTCCCACTCTTCCCTAATTGCAACTTCAAGCTGGTCTAACGTTTGCGGTGGATTTGCTCTTCCGCGTAATTTAAATTTTAAATGACTCCAAACATGCTCAATTGGATTGAGGTCTGGAGACTTTGCCGGCAAATACAATGTATTAATTTGGAAGGCTTCCAAAGTCTCTATAACGGTTCTAGCTCGGTGGGGCCTTGCATTGTCATCAGCTAAGATAAAATCGTTTCCAAAATTATTTGCAAATGGTAGAATGATATTTATTAGACATTCATTCCTATAAATTTCGGCGTTGACAGTCCCACGAGTGATAAATAATTCTGTTTTGCCATTTCTCATAATACCCCCGAATATAGTTAAACCTCCGCCACCAAAGGCCTCTTCAGCAGTCATATTTTCTTCGTTATACCTTGTATTCCTTTGGCGCCACACCGTTATTCGTCCATCCGAATGATATAAAGTTACTCTGGATTCATCAGTAAATAGACAATTAGACCAGTTATCCAAATTCCAATTAATATGTTCCGTGCACCATTCGAGTCGGGAAGCTCGATGCTGTGGTAAAAGTCGCACACATCTGGCTCGTTTTCGATTCCTGAAAGCAACAAACACGGTTGACAAAAGTAAGTTGTCTTAATAAGTCATTACTAGTAGTAAGCTGATTATAAAATAATAAAATTATGAAGCACTTGGGAGATATACGTATAAATACGATTTTTCCCGATTTTGTTTTTATTTTTTCCTTTATAATAAGTAGTATTAAAAATTACATATTTATTGTCACTTCTTCCCCTTTACAGAACCTCCGAAATCGTTTAAAATTTTATCAATTTTTAGACTGCATATTAATTAGCACCAAATTACGGAATTTTCCCTTAATTTAACAAATTTTGTATCTTTACGGTTTTTGAGATCCTACCTCTGCATACACTCGAGTTTGTAATACCCTGTATAAAACCATCCATTTAAATCTCAAATAATTCATTTAAGTAAATTTTAATATCTAAATAAGTATTTATTTATTTACCTAAGCCCGTTTTTGTTGAGTTTTCTTCTCACCGTGGAATTGTTTACGAGAACACCTGTTTCTGCTCGTAAATTTGAATTAAACCAAGAAGAACTACGTAAGGGGTGAATTCTAGCTTGTCGAATCAAGTTACGTTCCATTGGGAGAGTAATTTTCAGGAGCAAGTGGTGGTACTTGTTCGGTATCTGTGAGACCCAGTTTCATTCATCCTTTGTTGTAAACGGGTTATCACACTAGGGTGTACATTGTATAGTCTTGCAACCTCAATCTTTTGCATTCCTTCATAAATAAGCCTCAAGCAATTTTCTCTTTCGATCTCGGAAAGTCTTCGCATTTTTCACATTTGTATTTAGTCTGACAGATTACCAACGATAAACATTCAGTTGACATGGCTATTCAATTATGTCATTTATTTTTTCATAGCCGCCTTGCAGGAAACTTCTCTAAATAAAAGAAGTTATTTATCACGGTTTTTTGCAATGTATACAACTTAAAATTTTGACAATAACGTGTTCCTAATAAGGGCGGATCTAGGATGATGTTAAGGGGGGGGGGGCGAAAATAAATAAAAATATGAAAAAACGTGAGGTTGCAAGACTATTCAATGTACACCCTAGTGTGATAACCCGTTTACAACAAAGGATGAATGAAACTGGGACTCACAGATACCGAACAAGTGGTGGTAGGCCTCCGAAAATTACTCTACAAATGGAACGTAACCTGATAGAACACACCCCTTACGGAGTTCTTCTTGGTTTAATTCAAATTTACGAGCACAAACAGATGTTCTCGTAAACAATTCCACGGTGAAAAGAAATCTCAACAAAAACGGGCTTAGGTAAATAAATAAATACTTATTTAGATATTAAAATTTACTAAAATGAATTACTTACTTGAGATTTAAATGCCGCTGTAGGATATATACAGGGTATTACAAACTCGAGTGTATGCATAGGTAGGGATCTCGGAAACAGTAAAGATATAAAATTGGTTAAATTAGGGGAAAGTTCCGTAATTTGATGCTAATTAATGTGCAGTATACAAATTGATGAAATTTTAAACGATTTCGGAGATACCGCAAAGGAGAAAAGTGACAATAAATATGTATTTTTTTTATTACTACCTAAATAATTATAAATAAAGGAAAAAATAAAAACCAAATCGGGAAAAATGGTATTATACGAATATCTCCCAAGTGTTCCTTAATTTTAAACAGCTTACTACTAGTAATGACTTAAAGACAACTAACATTTGTAAACCGAGTAGGTATGTTGCTTTCAAGAATCAAAAACGAGCCAGATGTGTGCGACTTTTACCACAGCACCGAGCTTCCCGACTCAAGTGGTGGACAGAACATATTAATTGGAATTTGGACAACTGGTCTAATTGTCTATTCACTAATGAATCCAAAGTTACTTTATACCATTCGGATGGACGAATAACGGTATGGCAGCAAAGGAATACAAGGTATAACGAAGAAAATATGGCAGCTGAAGAGGCCTTTGGTGGCGGAGGTTTAACCATATTTGGGGGTATGATGAGAAACGAGAGACAGAGTTATTTATCACTCGTGGGACTGTCAACGTCGAAATTTATAGAAATGAATGTTTAATAAATATCATTCTACCATTTGCAAATAATTTTGGAATCGATTTTATCTTAGCTGATGACAATGCAAGGCCCCACCGAGCTAGAACCGTTATAGAGACTTATTTATAATGTGTTTAAATAAGCTTGTTTTATTTCATAAAATACAAAGGGTATTTGAAGTAGGTATTAAAAAAAGTGAAAGGTCTACTTATTATTTTCAAAAAAAAAAGTGTATAAATCTGGCAATAGTGCCAATGCATTTAAAATTGTCTTATTATGCCAAATTGGCTTCGACTTAATTCGGTGATTAGTGGGCTATTTTAATTATTCCATTTTATAGCACGGCAATAGCTTGGCAGAAAATTGAAATGTATGGTTTCTTAATATAAAACACTCAGTATATCAATATCGAAACATAACATGTATCATATCTTTTTAGTTTTTGGCTGAACAAACCAAAAATTGTGAAAAATTTACTGGAATATCAGAATGTAGCCGTTTCTTAATTAGTTATTAAATAACGCCCTGTATATTCAATAATAAATGCATTTAAGACAAAACCTAAAAAACCGTTTCGACAAAAGGATTAATTATTTTCAAAAATTCTCACAAAACTGGCGAGCTTTCATTATTTTAGATTTGACAAGAGATTCAAGGAGGGAGTGTACGAAATTCAACCAAAATATTAATTTCCAATTTTGTTATTTCTCTTTTACTTATGTTACACCATGTATACATTGCTCCTATGAATATGATTACAGGCATAAATACCCATAATAAATCAAGTGACCAATGTCCGACTAATGTACAGGGTGTCGTGTTGAAGTGTTAATAATGTAACGATGTCGTTTTTTTCGAAAAAACCCTGTATATTGAAAACAAGTGAAGATACGACAAATCGCTAGAAATTGTTTTTTTGCATCTTGCCAAAGATCATTTTGGTCGAAAAAAGAAAACTTAAGAGTTGCTGTAACAAGTTCTCGCTCTTAACAAACATTTAAAAAAATAAGACGGTGTCATCTCACACCCTGTATAATAAAATGAAACGCACTTTGAAAAAATACATAATACTGGGCTTTTTTTCAAAACATATCTCCATAATACGCTGAAAACCGTAGCCCAATATCTCTCATCTCTGAAAAGCTACAACAATTTGAATTTTACCCAAAAATTTTAGAATTGCAGTTATTATGCACAGCAGTTTATTTGAGAATATAGTAGAAAATAATGAAACGTGGGACTCAATAAAGCAATAAATAATTCGAGGGGGTTTATGGACTGTTTGAAACGAGATTTTAGTTTTAATTATTTGCTGAACATATTTCAGAAATATTTCCATTTCCATTATATTACAAACTAAAACAAACGATATCGCTTTTTGCCTAAAAAAAGTGGATGATTTTTAACTCCATGTTAAGCCAAAAAAGAGATGACTTTGACCTATTTTGGGAGAAAATGATGACGTAAATGTAGAGCCACAAGTCAAGAGTCTTCGAACAGACAAGGTCGGAGATGTTCAAACGTCATACAGACGCCTCTTTTATGAAATAATCGATCCAATTCAGCAACAAATAAACTATAGATTTAACGGTTTAAATGATTTTAAATTCCTCGAGCTCGGCAATTTTGATGCATTTAAAGGAAAAACTTTTGCAGAAGAAAGAAAGAAGAAGAAAGCTTTTCTTTTTCATTATGGCCAGTTCTTCGACTGAGTGTTACTGCGATCTGAACTAGAAGTGATTTACGAAACTGATGACATTAGCGCAAAAAATAACGCTAAAGAACTAATGCAATTTTTAAAAGGCAAGGGGCTGGAAGATGCCTACACCGAAGTGTCGAAATTGTGTGAATTAGGATTGACAATATCTGCCACAAGTTCCCCAGTAGAACGCAATTTTTCAGTACTTAAACGTATAAAAAATGTCGGGAGAAATTCAACGGGGCAGCAGAGACTTTCGCATACATCGCTGTTGTCCATTGAAAATAAACTTCTGCAAAATATGTCGGAGCATCAACGTTTTTATGATGACGTCATTGAAGAATTTGCAAAAAATGATCGAAGAATCGAATTACATTACAAATAGGTAAGTTTCTAAAAATTGCTTCCCTTCCTTAAAATTTCACCGCACGCCCCTGTTAGATAACCAAAGGAATTCCGCCATTTTTAAATATGCTTGCCATGGGACCACTCCAGTGCTATTCGAGAATATTCCCTCAAAATTTCATCCAAATTGGTCAAACTATCGCGGAGTACTCGATCTACATAGATAAAAAAAATACGTAGGATCAAATTGATAACCTCCTCTTTTTTCAAAGTAGGTTAAAAATAATAATTCCTACTGAAATAGCATACGTTCATGGAATCTAATCCTTTTATCTTAATCACACAAGAACCAATTTTAAACGGCGGCCCGTTTTCCTAAGAGCCGAATTTACCACCTAAGCATAAATTTCGTTTCGCCTCAAAACGAAAGGGGAGACTGCGGTGGTTAAAACGTATCCGTGGATAGATTTTTGTCTGTGCAGATAGGGACCGTGGGCAATTTTAATTTTAATCCTCCCTCGCGTCTGTGTTTGAAAATAAATGTTTGGTTTGGGAACAGGTTTTGGGGACAACTTTAAACTGTTTAATTCTGACGCACGTACACGCAAAAGCTGCCTTGGGCTACACCAGGCTTTCTAATGTGTTATATATGAAAGTGTCTTTTACATGGATAAGAGTTTATGAGATAAAGTAGAGGGTGTGTGAAGTAAGATGACTTACAACCTTATCTGAGAAATTGTACAAAAAAAAGTTGTTTACAAGAGTTTCTTGGTTTAACTTGAATCTTTAAATTATATTGTTCTAAACAAGTATTAGCGACGGCTCCTCAGGGGCGGCCGGGCTGTACCAGAAAATATACAGGGAAAATTCTCTTTTTAAAAAAGTAAATATTTTTCAAAAATAATTTTGCAAGCATCTTAAAAACGCACGAAACCTAAAAGTAGTTTATTATTTCCTGGCACATAACAAATTTATAGATGTCAGAGAATTTGTGTCTTAACTCCAATTATGACATTATCGCAATCTCTGAAACATGTCTAAATATTGACCTACCATTTGAGTCATATTCTATTGATAACTTTAAACTAGAAAAATAGGGAAATCGCAGGAGGAGAAGTGGCAGTCTTTATTCAATCTAAGTTAAAAGTAGTATCTATTGTTACCCCTGATGACAGTAATTCTATAGAGCAACCCTGGTTAACCTTTAAATGTAAGTCATCAACTGTGACTGGAGGTAGTGTACCAGCCACCATATGTTCAGTACATTGAATTTGCCATGTTTGTATCATGTGATCTCAGAGCTTTATTTGGGATGTGATATTTGTATATGCAGTGGTGATTTTAATATGAATTTTTTATGCCCTGGCAGATTTCTCTGTGGTATTTTTAATGCTAGTTTAAGTCAAATAATTAGTATTCTATCTAAAACAACACCAAATAATGAATCGCTTATTGATTTGATTGCTATGAGTAAACTTAATCTAATATTTAACTTTAAATTAACTGAAGGAAATGTTTAATAAAATTACATATCTCAACATGTAGACTAGTCTGTCTACGGAATGTGTCGATACATAATATAAACAATATTATTTAAGCAAGCATAAGAAATTACGTTATTTACCTTAAGTTTTTATAGACACATAATAGTTATACCAATACTTTCAATCCATCGGGACTCATCAGTGCGCCGATCGTAAAAGAGAAACATTAAATAATAGAAAAGAACTGATTTCAAAATTTTAAAATTTGTCAGTTTGTTAGACGTGTATCCCAGATATGAAAAAAATGATCGTTTGAAGCCATCTATAATGTTATTTTTAAACATGTTCAGATTATTTGTTGCGTTTAGATTGGTAGGTAGGTAGGTATCCCTAATATCGTTGCTTTATTAACATACAAATAACGCCATTAACAGCAGTCTGTGGGCCACCGTCTACAGATACTCTAATATATTTGTTATAGACGGTGGCTCTGCTAGCCAATTCTATCATCTCACATGCTAGACTTCATCTACTAATTCACGTGGTACGTAGTACGTTCGCATACATCTCATGCTATAACCTCGGCTATAACGTTCGCCGTAGCTTATATCACCCAACCAATTTTTCCCAATTGAATACGATCATTTTAAAGGTATTAATTGTTTTTATTATAAAATGATTATTTTTAAATTAATTTGTTAGCTCTTTACATTAGTCATGTCTAATGATAGTTAATATATTATATATGTAACTGCATATTGCACGTTTAAATGTGGTGACGAAATGTGAAGTGAATATTTTAAAATATCATTTGCAATTTGTTTTCTAAGTCGGCCGGCGGCATCGTGGTTCTTGCTGGATACTTATTTGGTTGTGAATGTAGCTTTCACGTTGGCATCTATTTTATTTTACTATTGAGGCAAGATACATTAAAATATCAAAAAATTATATTGACTGACTGGAGCGTTTTATGGTATGAGAACAACATAAATACCCATATTTTTTATCGTACTTGTTGTTGCATACGTGAAAAAAACAACCTCTAATCAATAGTTATAGAATAACGTCCAATTTGTTTCCTGCAGCAAATTTATTAATTACATTGTTTATGGTTACATTAATACTCTATTAATGGATGTGCAAGAGACCCAATCCAACAGGTCGCCCTGGTGCTATAGTATTTCCTAGCCAAGTTTTTAATCATAATTTTCACGTAAAAATATGTAAATTACACATGATGTTTAACTGGTCTGAGGGGGGGGGGGTAATTACCTCATTACCCCCTCACCGTAAAATTGACCTTGACTGGCCTTGAGCCTCGGCTGACCATAAATTTTAGAGTACGAGCCGTCACTGACAAGTATCAACTTTACTGAATTTTTGTTTCACGTTACACCATCGCCACAACAAGGATACCATGATCCCTGTCTGGAACATGCCCTGCAATACCGCAGGCGCAATAATCCATTTCAATATCAACTTTCTTGTTTTAAATTTAGCTTGTAGATTTGTAGCTACTGATTGAACAATATTCAATCATCTTTTTTAAATTCACAATATTACAACATTTTTAAGTTTGGTACATCTAAATTTGGTATTTTTCACTTTGGACACATTTTAGAATTTTGAACGCGGTACTTTGGACTCATTTTGAAATACACAATGAGTTACGACGTTATCCAATCAAAACAAGGCATTTGTCAACGACAAATGATCTTCTAGGATTTTACCGATATGATGCCGGAAAGGCACGAATCGGTTTTTGATGGAGAGTTTTATTATTTATTAGTTACTATGGTACAAAAATAATCAGCGTAAAAAGTCCCACTACCAAAATTCTACCAGTTGATTCCTATATAATATTTGATTTTTGAGAAAAATTTTAAATAAACTAGGTAACTAGTTTTTTACTAATATTTTTTAACATTTCACTAGGTTATTATCAGGCCATCATAACCAGGATAACCCTTAATTTTTGACCAAAATCGGATAAGTAGTTTTTTTAGCTATGCCGCCAACAGGCAGACTGACCGACAGACAAAAAGAGAGACAGACCGACGGCCACACTAAAACTGAAACATAAAGATCTGAAAAAATTTCCGAGGTTGATTATTTCACGATTACAATACTTCCAACTTGCGAGGGAAGTGAAACTAATCCAAGTGAGAGCCCTGAAAAACCAAACCAATTGCAACTATTACGCTTGCAATTTGTGACAGTCATACGATCGTTGAACGTGATTCCTTGATTCTAGGCATAGCAATATTGCCAGTAGGCGAACACAGGAGTATTTGACCTCAAAATCCGGTCAAAAGTAACCTAAACTATGATTTGAAGCACTTCAAATCATGGTTTAAGATCTAAAGCAAAAATGGATTGCTGCTAATTATACTCAAGAACGTTTTGTGAAAAAGAATCAAGAAAGGCTTAATGGTTCAATACATAATCACATACCTGGTTGGCACCAATTACACCTAAAGTTGGACTGCCCACAAAGCGTTTTCAGGAATTGAGTGATCGTAGCAAACGGCGCAAGACAAAAGATATTCGAGAGCAGGTACCTGTCAACGAACTTACCTACGCAGCTAGTGTTAGTCAACGCATTTCAGGAAATGTTGAGGTATCTAAGATTATAAAAGACGTTACTGCTAGCCCTAAAAGGGCTAAAAAGTTTAGAAAAACTATTGTTACGGCACAAAAAATAATAAACATTCGCCCTCAAAAGCTTTGTCTATCTTCGTTGAAGGAGGTTTTACCAAGAAACAGTGTGAAATATTGCATGAATGTAACAAGGCTATTTATCCTTGTTATTCACTTATTAAAGTGAAAAAAATGTGTTATCCAAAAAAAAGATCGGTGCTAGTTATGGAGACCTACTCAATCACACTGCTTCAAGACTATGTCAATATCTTGAGGAAGTACTTAAAATCTGTCCTCAGAGAGAAAATATTGAACTCATTACAAAATGGGGGTGTGATGGTTCTCATCAGTCTCAGTTTCAACAAAAATTCACGAACACTTCACATGACGATTGAAATATATTCCAAAGTTCCTTAGTTCTCTTAAGATTATAAGTTCAGTTCGAATACCAAAAGAAAGTTCTGTGGCAGAACCCCACGCCTTCGTCAACACGCTTCTGTCGGCCAATTCGCATAAGTTTTTTACGTGAAACTGTTGATATTACGAATGAAGAAATAAAATATGTGGAGGACCAAGCAGAGAACTTAACCAAGACTGAAATGTTAAATCCGCAGGGTATAATTTATGTTCGACACACTTTGCTACCCGCTATGATAGACGCAAAGGTGTATAATTCAGCCACAGGCACAACCTCTACGATACACTGAGATGCTATATATGCGGTAAAACTTCGAAAGATTTTAATGATTTTGAAAAAACGAATATGGAGAAACCAAAACTGCATTTATCGTAAGTAATTTCGTCTGGTCACAAAATTAATGAAGGTTTGCAGAATTTACAAAAGAGACTGCGAGGTTATATGTAATGTGTTTATACGGTTGGCATCCGATGACACCTACTTTGCACAAGATTCTCGTGCGTGGTGCAACCGTTATAAAGCATGCTATAATACCTATCGGCTAGATATCCGAGGAGGCTGCCCAGGCCTGTAATAAACATTTTCGTTCCTACAGACAGGACTTTTCAAGAAAATTTTCAAGGGTACTCTGCAACAAAGATATTTCAAATAGGCTTTTATTGATTTCGGACCCATTAATCAGCAGTATGCGCAAAAGACAGACACACCACAAAAACAGCTTTTCTCAAAGGCAACTTTAAACCTACTCGTGCAAGAAGGACTCCAAAAAACTGAAGAGGTAGAGAAAGAATAAAGAGCAAAGGTACATTACAACACTTGTTCTGATTAAGTTTCTTAAATTCTTATTTTTCAAGAACTCTGCACATTTCTTATGGGAAATGGCTTTTGGTCAGAACCAAAAGTTCTCATGGGAGCAATGCAGTCCTATGAGTAGTTTTTCTTAATATACCGGGTGTCAAACTTTGCTCAAATCGCATATAAAATATATAGAGAAAACGGAATGACACTAAAATACGTTTTTAAATATATCTTAAAGGTACTTCCTATATTACAGATACAGGGAGAATATGATTTACAATAAAACACCCTGTATAACAAGAACAAAGCGTTACGACCTATGATCATATTAAACTTTTTTCTTATTTTTGTGTCATCCTATTTACCCCATGTATTTTATATGGCTTTTAACACCCTGTATATTAAAAACTACTCATAGGATTAGATTATGCTTATGAGAACTTTTGATCAGGGCATTGAACTACATTACACCAAAAAATTTGAAAAATTAACCGAAAACCATTTTCTATTTCAGGGTCACTTAATGAGAAAAACCCTATTGTAATAAAAAAAATTAATATAGATGTTTTTATCACCTTAATTATGTTCATTAATGCTTAGTATATAGTTTTTATATTTATTAAAATATTTTTATCTATTTTCGATAAAAAATCGTGTCAATTAATTTTGACCGGATTTTAAGACCAAATACTCCTGTGTGAGGCGTTTTTAAGTTAAAGTTTAATAGTAAATACGTTTCTTACTCTGTAAATTTAGATTCTCAGATGTTTTAGTAAGAAAAAAACTGTAAATATATACATTTTGTTTAATCAAAATGAGCCATACTATCATATACCTACTAATATCGATTCAGATGTACTAGAGAGTTAAAAAATATCTCAGTGTAGATTACTATGCAATTCTAATTATTAATTAACGCATTTCTGGGAAGGTCAAATGTCTATCCAGATTAGCTATTTCAATGCCGGTATTGACGCGGGGTTAGAGAGGCTTAATAAATAGATCCATTTAAATAGCAGGGGTAGTTGTATTTTAGTCGAACAGCACTTGGCACAGCACTGTTACTAGGAGGTGAAATTAAAGAATAATCAGGTACTTAGGAACGAATTCTCTGATGGGTGGGGGACGCAAAAAGAGATCATATGGCGGTATGTATTAATTTAAAGCTGTTTTGACATACTCAAATTTGACATGTCGAGCATAGGGGGCACTCGATTTTTAGAAAAAAATATTAACAATTTTTTAATGGAGAGATTTTTCAAAATCTTCTATACCAAATATTTTATTGGCATTTGACATGCAAGATTTAAAAAAAAAAATTTTTAATCTGTTATGGCAAAATTGATCTCCCGTACCCCTAATCACGCTCATTAAATGTGCTGCTCTGGAAAAGATTTTTTTCTAGGACCGTATTTAATATGCTATTTCATTCATTAGTGCTTTTTTATTTATTTTCCCGCACTAGTGCGGCAAGATAGCATTTTTTAATAAATTAAGAAATCATGGTTCTTGGGATTAGACCGTGTCAAAATGGAATCATTTTCCGACGTTTCGCCTTCGATTGCACGAGGCATCTTCAGGAATCTTTACTTCACGAGATCGGAACACTGAATGAGCTGATAATAGGGTATGAAATAGCGAAGATCATCAAAAATTCTAACCCGCCGAAGTCGAATCTATCACCTGCGAAAAGAACTGCGGTAAAAACATTAAACAACGATACAGACATTTTGGTCCTCTCAGTGGACAAGGGAAATGCCACTGTCGTCATGGACAAAACAGATTATGTAAAGAAAATACAACTACTTTTGGACGACAACATCTACAGAGTAATTCAAGTAGACTCGACCAACAAGATTGAGAGGCGGATAACTAACCTTATAAGCGCATCCAACCTACCAGTAGAGGAGAAGATGTTAAGGCCAAGCAGCTCCTGGATCCCGCGGTTCTACAGACTACCTAAAATTCACAAGGTTAATGTACCACTTCGACCTATCGTCAGTGCAATAGGATCTCCTACTTACAAAATTGGTAAATATCTTTCGAATATTCTTAATTATTTTACAGGAAAACATATTCATATATTAAAAACTTTACGCATGTCCCAAAGATATCTTAGTCAGTTTCGATGTAGAATCGCTATACACGAATGTACCTATAAATGATTCAATTTCCATAATATCAGACTTATTTCACAATAATAAAATTGACAATTCACTTTTAGATCTAGTTGAAGCACTGTCACCAGTGGTAGCCAATATTTTCATGGAAGCTTTTGAGGAAACTTTAGAGTCGTCTCCATTAAAACCAAAATCATGGTTCACATATGTAGACGACACTTTTGTAATATGGCCACATGGTCCAGAAAACCTCCCTAGGTTTCTTTATCATCTGAATCAACAGCATGCTAATATAAAATTTACAATGGAAATTGAAACAGAAGGCACGATTCCCTTTCTAGATGTTTTTTTACAAAGGAAAGGGGATGGTTCCTTGGGACATTCTGTATATAGGAAATCATCCAGCATAAAAGCAATCAGTTATTAATTCATTGGTTTACAGACCCCCGCGATTTGTGACCAAAATTCTTTACAATCGGAAACAGAGAAACTGACTCAAGCTTTAAGAGGGAATGGATTTTGCACTGAGGATATTAAACGATCAATTAGAAAACATAATAATCCTACTACACGAAATGATACTAATAAGGAATTACCCAATAGGAAATGTAGTTCTTCCGTTCATACACGGAACCACAGACAGGATTGCAAGGTTACTTCACCGGCCTAACATACATACAATCTTCAACACACACAAGAAAATTGGGCAATGTTTGCGATCGCCAAAGGACATTATTCCTTTCCAAACGGAAGGAGTATATGCAATTCCTTGTTCCTGTAATGATGTCTATATTGGAGAAACTGGACGATCCATATCGACTAGACTTAAGGAACATGAATATTGTATATGAAAAAAAAAATTGTACAATCTGCTGTATCTGAACACTAAGGTTCTACTGGACATGTTATAAATGTAAAAGAAACCAAAGTTCTTGCAACGGTTTCTGGATTCTATAAACGTAAAATTAGAGAATCTATTGAAATTTATTAGCATCCTAACAATTTTAATAGAGATACGAGCTTCAGTCTTCATCATACGTGGAAACCGATCGTTACACCGAGTCACGCTCCGAGTTCAATCAGTGTTCCGATCTCGTGAAGTAAAGATCCCTGAAGATACCTCGTGCATTCGAAGGCGAAACGTGCAAGTGATTCCATTTTGACACGGTTTAATCCCAAGAACCATGATTTCTTAATTGACCACAGCCATGAAAGCTTTCGTTCTGTGTTAAATAAATAAATAATCGTTTATTTCCAACAGCCAACCACTGACAAGAAATTAAAAAAAAATACTTTTGAAATAAAATCATACGCAATCAAATTGAAACAAATATACTATGAGAGTTACAGAAAAACACCTACACCCTAACAGAAATCAAATAAAAAAAATCAAGAATTTTACAACAATCAGAGAACGGTAAAAAAGAAATAGAAAAACAATATATAAAAAAAAATAAATCAGTTATTCTGCCTCATGACAACGCTCAAAGAGTCAAAAAATCTATCCCCATTATCGCCATACATTTCATTAGATGTATGACACATGTTTGTATTGGGGCGATTATAGTAAAATGTGCGAGTATTTCGGGCATTGAATGACGGAAATAAAAATTTTATTTGATTTAATAAATATATGCAGGCAATTTAACTGTTTAATAATTTATGTAAGAACGATAGAGCTGTTCTTTTTGCGAATGTCTAATGCTATTATAATAAAGCGATTTAGCAACTGACTAGTTTCTCGAAAGTCTAGTTGGATAAACACCATCACCATTCAATTGCTAAGTATTTAACAAACCTACCCTGTACATATTCTAACCTAAGTATATCACGCTGATCAATGTGATGCCACACTAATGCTCCATATTGTAATTTTGATCTAATGAAAGACTAAACAATAATATGAGGGTTATATCCTTCCTAAAGCTTTTGCAGTTCCTGAGTATGAAACCTAAATTTCTTGAGGCGGATTTAACAACATTCATTATGCGAGTTCTAAAAGTAAATGTCTGATCGAAGGAAAAACCGAGATCTTTTATCACTACAACGAGAAGAAACTTATCTCATAATCATATTGTATACATGGTTTTCTACAAGTTTAAGAAACAGTAAAGCATTTAGAGATATTCAGATTAAGTTTATTTATATCACAACATGTACTTATACTGCCCAACTTATTATGCAAGAACTGACCGAGGAATTAATACGTTTAATTACTTTTATCGATATACTTTGAATTTGTTAGTAAATAACAGTTTTGAACAATTAAGTTCAACAACTCCAGAAGATACCAAATATTCTACTAAATCCGTCGATTTCTACAAAATGCTGCAGCTCAGTCCAATAAGACTTCAAAAGCGAAATCAAACGTGAGGAAAAGCCCATAAAGTCCAACTTCAACAGAATAACACCATAATCTAATCTTTTAGAAATCGATATAAGCAACATCAACTTGGCCAATGTTATCAAGTGCAGAGCAAATATATTCAGATAAACCAGTCAGATTTATGTCACATGAATTTTTATCTACGAATCCATGCTGATCAAAAAAGATTATAGACCTACATGGATTGAAAATCTGTTGTTGTATACATATTTCAAAATGCTTAGACATGTTACAAATAATTGAAATGGACCTTTAATTGCGCAGCTCTGAGCTGTCTTGCAGCAGCTAGAAAATTGATTAGATTTACAAGTTTTTTTGAACGTTACCATTTATTATTTCAAATAATAATAAGACCAGCAGTTGTCAGAATGAACCAAATTTAGCGTATTCCGATATTAGCCAAAATACAAACTTGCGAACTTTTAAAGTTATCAGTACAGCGTCTTTGTACAAGTGAATGGTCCAATGCAAAAAGTGCCTAAGTCACATTTTGTAGTTTTCGAGAAAAACGCGTTTGAAGTTTTCTTTTCTCTTTGGAAATATTACCTTTTTGAATATTTACTTGATTTTTTAACACATTATTTTTTATTGCTATTGGAATTATTGACTTTGAGCAGAAGAAAAATTAGTGGTCTATTTTCCAAGATTTCCATTTTTTCAAAAATGGACTTAGGCACTTTTTTCTTGGAATTAATGGACTTAGGCACTTTTTTCTTTGAATTTAATGAAATATTAATTAAAAAAACGTTTTATTATTTCAAAATATTTTATTTTTTAACGTTTAACAAAAAAAAAAACAGAGTAATATTATCTAATAACAATGAATGCATCGAACAAAGAGAACATAGCTATTCGTAGATATCAGTATCGAAATCTATTTTTTCATTCAAGTCTTCATTTTGTAAAGCAGGGCGCGTAACAACAGATTCTGATGCTGTATTTTCAGTCAAAGTTCTTTTATAGAATTCTGTGTCTGCGATTACGAAGCTAAGTAGGTGCTTAACGTTTTGTAGTTTAGCACTTTTTATTGACAAGTAGCTGTCTCCATATGCCAATGTTGGCGCCCCTGCTATAAGTCGACTTTGACCAACTTTATATATTTTCATATCTGTCCCTGCACCGGAGTACGTTTGTTTCATCTCTGGCCGATCTCCTCTATTAAACTTTGCACTCCTGGCTTGGGAAATGCCAGAGATACAAGGTTTAAGATGAGGTGTAAACCATCCTTTAAAATCATGTACTTTAATAATCCTGTCACCTTCTTTTAGTTTTCCATCTGACCCCAAGGAATGCTGAACAAAAACACACTTAAAGGGATTATTTTTCTTACAACTAGTAACTAAATTGACATAATATTCTGGATTGTCAACTTTCTCAGATTTTAGCTTCCTCTTTTCTATTAAACCGAAGTCTCGATCTATGGGCATCATACTGTGACCAGGAACTGGGTATAAAATTTATATGCTGTCGAAAATGCCGTTCAAGCATAGCTGATCAAGATAAGCGAACAAAAATCGGTTCTTATTTTGACTGAAACAGTTGTCACAGTACAGCTTAAGAATTTTGTGATTCTCTGTTCTGTTCTCAGCAATGAAATCGTCCAAGCATGAAATTACCTCATTAGGTTCTTTTTGTGCAAAATGTTCAGCATACATGTACATAGTAGTTTCACTAGTGGCTAGATTCTTAACTCCCAAGTTGTGGATCCATAGCTGTCGCAAGTAATATTCATCTTGAATATTTATGACTGGGACTGGCATATTCTTTTGATAATCGAAACATATTGCGAGAATGTTCGGATCTTTATCTTTGACAACCTGTTTTATTTCATCTTGAAAGACAGCTGCTTTTCTCAAATGAAGTTCCTGTTGAACTTTTAAATCTCTCCTTGTATCTTCATTGCCGTTTAAATCTGCTTGCTGTAAGGAAACCAAAAATGTCGTGCAAGTCTTGCAAATATCTTTTCTAGGAAATCCAAAGCTAATATTAAATTCCTCAGTAAATACCCTTCGAAACATTTCATAACTAATTTTCGTTTGATCACGATTTTGTTCCAAAAACCTGCGATGTAGCTCGGCTACTGATAAGTTTGGTTCCAGGTATTTTCTTAGTTTATTTTGCGCACGTGATAGTGGGATTCACGAGCAGGAACTCCCTCTATGAACCTCCTTACTTTATTTAAAGCATCAATGCAAATTCCTTTTGGCCTCGATTCGTGTCGGCCTCTTAGATCTTTTAAGATAGTGGAAGATGTCTGGATTTTGCGTCTGAGTCTGGATCTTTTTATACCATGTAAATCCAAAAAAGCATTCTGGCAAAGATGTATTGTTTTTCCTCCTACTTGCACTATATATTTATATGAAACACTTCTGCTTCTTGCATCATGTTTTCTGCTTCTTGAACATCGTGGTGTTTGTGGCTGTGTACATCCTTTCAGATAAATATTTTGCTCAGTGCTGGAGGAAAAGGCTTTAAACTTTTGAAAAATATTGGTTTGTTCCTCAACATTTAGCATAGAGGCACACTTACACCGGCAGTCACGTATTGGTCGACGATGAAGGGCATCAAAGTGACTTTTCTTTTTAACATTCCTCTTCCAGGTCTCTGGCTTTAGTTTTCTCTTTTTTCCAACAAACTTTTGTTCGGGGTTGTTAGCTTCTTTTCTTCCTACTGGTGCTTTGCTAATGTTGGGTGATTTGCTAAAAGTTTTATGCACTTCAGGAACGTGGAATGAGCAACTGGGTTGTGGCGAAATACTTCTAACTTCTAACTCTTTGCTGTTCTTTTCTGGGCAGTTTAAATTCTGAGAAACGCGATACGAGCAACTAGGTTGTGGTGAATTCCTTCTAACAGGCAATTTATTGGTGCTTCCTTCAGGGTAGTTTATATTATTTTCGCTGGGGCGCATTTCTTTTGAAGATGAGTCTTGAGATAAAACACTACTTCTTTTAGGTTGTCGCTTTTTGCGGGGTATTTCAGACACACGTCTGCGCTTTAATTTATTTTTTGATTTGGGTTTTGAGTGTGATGTACAATCAGAATCCGACGAGCTAACAACAGCTTGTGAGATGTCGAATTTACTTCCTGAAGAAGAGAAATCGCTCCAGTCATCCATGTTACCTGTAACAAGGAGACTTTTTGTGCTAAATTCGTATGGACCTTTTGCATTTTTGGCGAATTTTAATAAGACCTTCATAAATACAAAAAAATAATATAAAAATATTTTATTTTTCTCTAAAGCTTGTGATCCGAAATAAAATTGAATTTATAAAACCAGCTTCTCATGCAATCGCCATTCGATAAAAAAAATTACCCGAAAATTAGCTTATTGGTCAAAAATGACGTGTATGCCACTTTGGGACCAATAGGTATTCATTCGGACGATTTTATTACCGGATAAGAGAAAGAAACGTCCAAACTTGGGAAATTTTTATTTAAATTACGATACATAAAAGCTAACGCCGTATGTTCTTTAACTAGTCCTAAAAGCGAACTCTCTGCGCATGCTGCCATCTGGCAAACATGCGTGCCAAATCTTTCTCAATAAAAGACACCCAAATTACCTCTATGTCTAAATAATAAGATCACAAAATGTACCACCGATGGAAATGCATATTATTAGTATAAACAAAAGCTAATGTCTGATCATGTATTTATTATACTATGCTCCAGCAGACAAATTTGTTTGCCACATACTGCCTTATAGCTTATGTGTATCGTGATTAAAATATAGTTTTGAGGTTATGATAACTTAAAATAAGATTATCATTTTATATGAACACAATATTACTGAAATCCTAAGACACAACTTACCTGGCTGGTCTGTGCGATGTACTAGGTATAATCACCACAATATTCTAACAATAAAGACAACTAGACACTACGACACTACACTAGAAGCACCCTTCCTTCTGTCACTGCTTGCAAATGGCTGATGACATACATGACAATATTACGCGGGAATATGCCAGTGGTAGACTAAGGCACTTTTTGCACTGATTCGATCACATATAAATATTAAGAAATTGCGGAGTTAGGCACATCTTGCAGCGATATTTAATACAATATTTTACTGGACTTAGGCACATGTTACATTGAACTGGCAACTATTTTTAAGAATTCATATTCTCATATAATGACTTAGGCACATCTTAAAATAATTCTAGAGATACCATTAGAAAGCTTATGAAAAGTTACCCTACATGGCACTGATAGTTCAAAAACGACGAAAATGTGATTTAGGCACTTTTTGCAATGGGCCCTTCAAGTGTACATTTTATGTGAGTATTGCTTTAAATAGGCAAAATGGCCGTTACTGGGATGACAGTAACCCATGTTTATTCCGTATGGTTAATACCCAACATCCTCAAAAAATTAAAGTCTGGGGTGGCATATTAGAAAATCATATTGTTGGACTAGTTTTTATTCCTGAAAATTTAACTAGTACAGTTTACCTAAACATGCTAAAAAATGTAATTGACCGTTTTTTGACAGAACTAATAGAAGATCAAAATCATAATGTTGATGGGCTTCATTTCCAGCAAGAAAAAGCACCCCCGCACTATGCTGCTGGCCTAATAAAATATCTAAAAAATCGACCTGAACAAACTACCCATTAGATTAATTTGAACTAAATTAAACTTCACTATTTCTAATAAAAGGAAATATTCATAACGAGGGAAGAGAAAAGATAATCTTAAATAACTTACAACACTGAAATGTAATTGTAGGTGTTTTGACTCCTAATAACTAAAATTAACATGCCTGTTTCATTAATACCAACCCTACAGGTTCCAAAAGCCGTTTACACAATAACTGTTCAAGTAAAATACAACAAATAGCGTATCATTAGAAAGGTAATTTTATGCTCTTTAAAATGATGTACGACTCCACTTTCCATTTGCAATATTAGGGGAGCCATTGTCCCCCGCCGGGTTGAAGATGCATGTTAAAAAATATATTTAAAATGTGCTCCATCCAAAATAAAATCGACATGTCCGACCATTTCTGCTTTAAATTTCATAGGTGCGTACTTTTCCTTGGACCACCCTATATTATTTTTCTATTATATGAGCATATTGGCCTTTATTTGTTATGAAAGAAATGGTTAAGATTGACTTATGAACAGGGTAGAACGATCTGCGCTGCTATTAATGTAATTATGTTAGGTTTTTTCTCAAATTCTTTTTCAGTCAAATTAATTTATGTCAGATTATCTTCGGATGGTCCAGTGTCTATCGATATTGTCCATTGAGATCTGATGTTCATATATGTCTACTAAAGGAGATCCTTAAGTGGATTTCCATGTGGATAGCCGGAAGAGATTGTATGTTAGTCAAGTACAGTATGGTGTATGCTGGTAATAATCCATTAGGCTGTAAATTAGCAATACATACTAAAAAATATGTCTTTGAAATATTCGCAAGGCCTAAAATTAATTAAGTATTAAAAGAAAAACAAATCATTTACCTTTTTTAAGTGTAAGAACATAAACTTGGCCTGTCAATGAAACTTAGTTAAGGTATTCAATCAAAATATATTTTACTTTGCAGTTTTTTTCTAAATTACACGATTTGTTTTATTCTTATTATTATGAATATTATCATTATAAATCATGTAAATAAAAGGTGTTAGAAGCAGCTTTAAATTCCCTATATTCTGATGTATTATTCAGTGGCATGAGGTGATTATAGGAATTTTGAAATATTATGAGATCATAAGCTATCCCAGAGTCAATAGAATTTCTGATATTTCGCCTTCAAGTGCACAAGTCATCTTCAGAGATTTTTCTCGATAAAATTAGAAAACTGAAAGAGCTTGTAAGGACCGAAGATATTTTTTAGCAAACCGATTTGTAACTGTCTTCAATTATTTTTAAAGCGTAACCATTTCATTTCTGAAAGTTCCACTTGAAAACTTAACTGACCGGTGTTTATCAACATTGCTCTATGTAGAAGGCTCCACATATAAAATTGAAAGAATTCTCAAAAAACACAATATACAAATAAATTCATACACCACAGACAACCATAGGTAAATAACTTCACACGTGTACTTTATAGCCAATCAGATGCCTTTTTTTTCAACGTTACCATAACAACGGGTCGGATTTCAGGAAATTCTTTGCCTCCATGGTAAGCTGGAGGTGATTACAGTGGAAATCTTTTTGACATATGTCATGTGATAAGACAAATAAATTTACATTATTGCATTACTGTTTAGATATTTTATTCCAAAATTTGGGCTTTCAATAATAAAACAACTTTATATAGTCGTTAACATATACGAGTATTATATATTTCCTTTAGATAAACAACGAATCATTCTAATTTAGCAGCCAGGGCATCAAAATATTTTTTAAATTCTTGCATTACTTTATGCTTTCTTAATGGGGAGTAAAGAGGTGCTTCAGGTGTATACACCTCATCAGATTCCCATAAAACTTTATGTTTCAGGAAGTAGATATAATATTTGAGCACTATTTTGTATATGACAATTTAAATATTGTACAAGTTTAGTGATATTCAATTGGGCCAAATTTCAACTTTAAAATGTCCTGAATCTGATAAAGTATACTTCTCGTTCGTAAAGTTTACGAAAATTATTTTTTTTCTAGGTAACAAAAACTCCTACATGACCGTAAGTAAACTGGCAAGTTTTACTTAATAAAACATACTTCCTTGAATTTTAGTAAATTAAGCTTAAATAAAAATACAATTTTAGTATGTTTTAAAGATATTGCAAAATATTTTACTTTACTAAAGTTTTAGGAAAAGTTTAATTTTAAACCTAAAAAAAGGTTTTTTATAAGAACCAAAATTTTTTGTCTATCTTAGATTATGTGTGTTCGTGTGTCAGTAATGTCTCTTATTTTACTTTGAATCCGGGTCTCTCTGACCACGAAGCGGTGTTGTGTGTCATACCATATGAGGTACAGAAAGCTCCACAAAAAAAGAGAAGGGGGAGGATATTCTGTAAGAAAAATACCAAAAAATTCTCTCAAAACTGCTTGGCTATTTGCTGGTTAGGTGTGGCCTCTTCTGGTGATCCCCTGAAAGAATTCCATAGTCGGATTACAGAAGTCTTTCACCGTCAATTTCCACATTAAAAACAAGAAAGGGCAGCCTTAGATCACGAGGGGTATTAAAGTTTCCAGCAAAAATTTGCGCTCTCTATACACTTTGCGGAAACATTTCATAACTTGTGACTTCTTTGTTAATTACTTCAATAAGTACAGATCAACATACAGAAAAACATTAAAAATATCAAAAAAAAAACTATTATAATTCCCGTATTTCATCTTCGAACAATAAACAAAGAGAGAGATGGAAAATTGTTAATCAACTCAGGGGAAAATCTGGTAGTTATGATGTATCTGATGTCGATATAAGACCTGAGGAATTTAATAAATTTTATTGCTCTATTGCCGAAAATCTCGCTAATCAGATATCGCCAAGGTGTAATCCATTACAGTTTTTAAAGCCGTTCCCTATATGTAATTCTTTTTTTCTTACTCCAAGTGACGTGGTGGAGATTAGGACGATATTTAACGATATTAAAAATAAAAATGCTTCAGGATGCGATGAAATTTCGATGAGGGTATTAGAAGCTTTACCAGAGCCTACTTTGAACGAATGTGTGACGGCTGTTATGATTCCAATTCATAAGGGCGGGGATGTGCAGCAAATTTCAGACCAATCTCCCTGTTACCTACAATTGCTAAAGTAGTTGAAAAACTTGTAAAAAAAAGAGTTATCTCGTACTTAGAGAAGCACAAAATCTTAACTGTTGATCAATTTGGCTTTCAGAGTGGCAGGAGTACAGGAGATGCAATTCTTGCATTTCTTGATAATCTGTATCTTGACATAAATGAGGATGAGGCGGCTGCGGCAGTTTTTTGTGATCTCGCTAAAGCTTTCGATTGCGTGGATCATGGAATACTGTTGCGGAAGCTAGAGTGGTATGGTTTCAGGGGAAGTGCTCTTCACTGGTTTAGGTCTTATCTCTCCGGACGATGTCAGAGGGTCAGGTTGCATGAGGCTGATTTTATTAAACGAGAAATTATTTCGGGAGTACGTCAGGGTTCTGTTCTAGGACCAATTTTATTTCTTGTCTGTATAAATGATCTAGCGTCACTGAAAATCAAGGGTGAATTCACAATTTTTGCCGATGATACCTCGGTTTTGTGGCATTCCAGGACTCCTGAGGGGCTAACTCATGCAATCGCAAATGATGTTGAACAAATTAAAGGGTGGTGTGATGCTAATCGCCTTTCTTTCAACATTTCTAAGAGCAGCATTACGCATTTTGGGTGTTCGCTTGATAATGAACAGATTTCGATAAAATCTAATAATAAATTTTTGGGTGTAGCCATAGACACTAAGTTAACCTTTAAGGATCATATTTTGAAAGTATGCAATAGTCTGGCATTGGGATGTTATGCCTTGAGAGTTATATCGAACGAGTTGGATGAATACATTGCGAAATCAGTATATTCGGCCTTGATAGAATCCCATTTGCGTTATGGGGTCTGCTTCTGGGGTAATTCAAGCCAATATCTGATAAACTCAGTTTTTGTTCTGCAAAACAAGGCAGTGAGGTATATGTGCGGAGTAAGTGGTAGAGATTCGTGTAGACCACTGTTTATTAATCGCCAAATCCTAACTCTAACTTGTATTTTTATTTTCGAGGCAGCTTGTATTCCCATACCTCACACTTCACGAGTTAAAAGCACAATATTCTATACAGGTAGGAAGATACTCAACCACCTACCAGAGAGTGTGAGAACTTTGAATAATATTAAAACATTTGTATCTTCTCTTAAATGCATATTACTCAAAAAAGTTTATTATGGCCTTCTGGAATTTTTCAATGATGTATTATGACACTGGATAGACTTTCTCATTCCAAGTCTCTGTTTAGTGTTCTTTATACTTACGTGTGTATGTATATTTATATGATATTAGTGCTTTTGATGTGTGTTTTTTTTTCATAACTCGCTGTTTTTATTTCTTATTGTTATCTACTTTTACTTATATTTTTTTACTGCTTGTTGGTTTATATGTTTCTACCTTTGGCTTTGTAACAATATTTTATCTTAAACAATAAAGCAATTTTAGACTTTGACTTTGACTTTGACTATACTATATAATATATAGATAACTAGACCACCGTAAACCAAAACAACAAGGAGTCTATCATCCGGACTTTTCATCATTCAGAGCCGACTAAACAATAATTGAACAACCATCAAACTAGAAGAAAATCGGGATGAAAATTAAATATAAATTTTGGTGCGAAATTTTCTTACCGAATCTTCACCGTGCACGAATTAATACCGGAAATTATTTCCTCGTAAATAATTCAAGTACTAGGGAGATTACTATTGAAAATCCAAAGACAGAGTGAAATTAGAAAACCACAGAGTATTTATCATTCCATGCAAGTACCATTAAAATATCTACGTTAGACAAACTAACATTCGAATATCAAAAAGTCTAGAAGTGCTTAAACTGAGTATTAGAAATAAACAAACTACCTCAATCAAGATTCCACATCAACAGGAAACAGAGTATAAAATAAAACTTCAAGGGTGTACGTAGATTGTCTGTATTGGACACTACAAGATCAGAATTATTCGGAAAGCCATACAAATTAGAAAACAAGGCGATTTAAATAAAAGGAATAAATCATAAAAACATTCCATCATCAAAGATGGTCTTTGTGTTTATATTTCATGCATTTCAAACAAACAGTTTCGTGTACAACTCTGGTAAAATTATCTACGAAACTGAATATGTAATAGATGTACATCAACAATTTGGTGATATTTTTCATTGTGAAGTTATTTTTGTTACCGATCATTGCTTAGTTGCCGTACGTAAAAAGAAAAGCAAAATGAATCGTGGGAATGTCCGCAGAAAAAAGTGTGAAGTTTAGTAACCGCGCTACATGTGTTTCAGTCTTAGTAGACTTCATCAGCAGAGCAGTATAACTAACCATTTTAAAAAATATAAGAAACTTGTTGAAAATCTTAGAAAACAGATGTCTGACAGAACATTATCACCTATATATTATATATAATAGAAATAAGGAAAACTTTTCAATTCCAAAAATTAATTTTATAGACAAAATTTAAACGTTATTGTCAAAATAATTCATATTATATATATATATATATATATATATATATATACAGGGTGGCCCATCGAAAACGTACCGCAAGGCATAACGGCCAGGGTAATTTTTTTTCAAAAAATCCAAAAACACGTCAATTTTGTTTGTGAGGGGGACAACTTTTGCCCTTAAAATGATCGCAAAATTTTCAACCCTCTAAGCGGGGGTGTCATCCCCCAAACTTTTTCAAATGGGAAGAGGGGTCAAGTGGTACCGCAATGAAAAGGGCTTTCTATTCTCTATACATTCCCTCTTTGGTTTTGAAAATCGGTCAAGTCATTTAGAAAATATGAAGGATTGAAATTTGAAAAATACATTTTTCAAAAAACGCATAAATTGAATTAAATAAAAAAAAACTTACCGTATTAATGAAGCAAATGCTGAAAATGTTGCCCGTCGACCTCCATACAGTAATACAAATTAGCTTCAAATCGTTCTCGAACATTCTGAAGAACTTGAGGGGTCACTTCGCGACAAACGTCAATAATTCGTGTTCGCAGATCTTCTAATGAGGTAAGTGGAGTGCTATACACTTTACTTTTTATGTGTCCCCATAGAAAAAAGTCTAAAGGAGTCAAGTCGGGTGACCGGGGAGGCCACTCAATGGCACCCCTTCGTCCTATCCACCGCCCGGGAAAGTTAGTGTTTAAATAATTACGCATATTTTGAGAGTAATGCGGAGGTGCACCGTCTTGTTGAAATATCAGTTCCGCTTCAACGTATCCAGGATTATTTTCGATGATGTCAGTTAGGGCTGGGTCGATGGTATTTTCCAGTAAATCTAAGTACATATCACCTGTTAGAGTTCCAGGAAGAGAAAAAGGACCCACAATAGAATTTCCAAAAATACCAGCCCACACGTTCAATTTCTGAGGATGTTGTGTGTGCACCTCGTGAAATACCCTGGGGTTGTTCTCAGCCCAGTACCGACAGTTATGCCGATTAACTACACCGTTCAAAAAGAAAGTGCACTCATCCGAAAAACACACATTGAATAGAAAATTATTATTATTGGCCACTCGTTCACTAATAGTTTCACAAAATTGCAAGCGGCGATCAAAATCGTCTTCGTTGAGTTCTTGTACCAACTGAATTTTATACGGGTGGAAATGGTGTTTTTTCAATATTCTTTGGACACTTGTACGATTCACGCCGGTCTCATTGGCTAATTTTCTTGTACTCAGCGTACTATCCATGCAACTTGGCCCAATACAAAGACCTCCATAGCTTCATTTACTACAGGATTTTCCATCTGCCTCTTTTTATTCATAAGGGATCCAGTTTCGCGAAATTTTGCTACTAACTCGCGAACAATTTTGCCGGAAAGGTGTTTTTCAGGATTTCGTTCATTAAATATCTGCGCAACCCGATTGCCACATTCATTATTTTTAAAATAAAGTTCGATTATTTCCACTTTTTCTGCAAGTGAGTACACCATAATTATTGATAAAAAATTTAATGATATTGAGAAATTTAAACGCACAAGTTACAGAACAGCTATCTAGCAACTACCGCACCTGATCGTTGTGGCATGTCAAATCACTAAAATCAGCAGTAAACATCTAAAATAACAGGACAAAAATAGCGAATTGGTCGAAGGAATTTATCCTTATCATTTACTCTGATAATTTGTAAATAAACATTTTAAATTCAATCCTTCATATTTTCTAAATGACTTGACCGATTTTCAAAACCAAAGCGGAAATGTATAGAGAATAGAAAGCCCTTTTCATTGCGGTACCACTTGACCCCTCTTCCCATTTGAAAAAGTTTGGGGGATGACACCCCCGCTTAGAGGGTTGAAAATTTTGCGATCATTTTAAGGGCAAAAGTTGTCCCCCTCACAAACAAAATTGACAGGTTTTTGGATTTTTTGAAAAAAAAATTACCCTGGCCGTTATGCCTTGCGGTACGTTTTCGATGGGCCACCCTGTATATATATATATATATATAGATACTAAAATCAATAAAAATGCGCTTTCACACACCTTTATCAAAAGTTCTTGGCCGGAAAAGATATAGGGGGGTACCCTGTGACATAATCGAAAGCAATTCTTCTTGTAGGCCGTTTTGCACCTGCAGAAATTATATATTTCTGCTATTCTATATATATATATATATATATATATATATATATATATATATATATATATATATCCAAAGTAGATCGCATCTAAAGGGATTTAGTTGCACCATAGCACATAGAGATGGAGCCACTGGTTGCCTATTTCTCTCATCGACTTTCAAAGTCGAACGACATAACACTTGTTTGTTTCAGGGTTTTCATAGTGATACCCCTGTCTGATGAGCCTTGCCGGGGCAGACAACACGGTAGCAGAATTGACTTCTTGGCCCTTAAACAAACAATAGCATCATGTTTCGGTCGTTTCTCGACAGAATACTGAAGGATTAAATTTCCTCACTTTTAGTTTTTTTGTATACCTTTTTACGACCAAAAACGCACAGGAATAGATATTTCTGTTTTCTTCTATTTTTGCACAGATGTGTTGCCTTGTGCTACCAAGTAGGTCACATCTAAAGCGATTTAGTTGCACCATAGTACCTACAGATGGCGCCAATGGTTGCCCATTTTCCTCATCGACTTTTAAAGTCGAACGACATGACATCTTGTTTGTTTCAGGGTTCGGGTATTTCGGTTTTATTACTGATATTTCCCAAGCAAACTGCCTGATGAGCCTTACCGGGGCAGATACCACGGTAGCAGAATTGGCTCCTTGGTTTTCAAACAAACATAGCGTCGTGTTTTGATCGTATTAATTAAATTATAAGAATCCTCTACAACACAAGGTTCATTGAGAGTTAAGTTTTCTTTGCAAAAAGTACAACTAATTTTTTTTAAAACAATATAGCAGCAATATCGGCTTAAATAAGTTATTACTAGGAGTTCTGATTGTATGACTTCGGTATCAGACTGTGTAACTATGATTTTACCTATATATATATATATATATATATATATATATATATATATATACAGGGTTATTCGCGCAACCCGTTCATTAAAAGTTTTTGATGATGCCATTTAGATAAAAATTTCAAATTTTGGGATTAAGGTAAGGTCAAGGGGTACTTCTTTTTTGAAATATTTTCAACTTCCTGTTACTTCCGGTTAACCGGAAGTTGGTATCAACTTGCTTATTTTAAATAGAACACCCTGTATTTTATGATATTTTTAAATTCTACGGAGAATTTTAATGCTATTTTATGTAGCATGTCCTATACCTAGGTTCAAGCGTTTTTAAGATACTTGTCCGTGAACCAAAAATGAGCCTTCGGGGTACCAAATTTTAAACTCTCATATTTTTGTAAGTTTTGAAGATATAATCTTCATATTTTGCAGACGATCGGTAAATAATCTTAGGTTTCGATTTTTTTTATTGAATTTGTCTATTTTTATACAGGGTGTCCTAAATTCAACGGCAAACATTCACATTTTAAAAGCCGCTAAAGTCCTTTTTTTAAATGGGACACCCTATAACTTTATTAAGGTTCCCTATACCTATTCGTAACCATTTTCGAAATAATCAGGTTTTTATTAAACTATCATATGTATTTGCTAAATGCTTACACCTTCCCGTAGTAAGCCACGGAAAAACAATTGTTGTGCTTTCCTATTCAACATGACAGCTGATTTGAAACTTTTAAATTAAAATAAAATAACACTCAAAAGCTGATATTCTCAATTTATTTTATATTCGCGTTTTTTTTTTCATGTTTTTAATGAAAAACATCCTCATTTATCGCCATTGAACAAGAGAAAATTGAAGAGGATTGAAACGAAATTTTTTCGTTTCGGAAAAGTTAAAGTTATAAAAAATGTAATAAATTGTTTACATTATTTTTTACCATATCTACTAAGTTCGAGACTGTTCTAAACTTGTTTTAGTGAACTTAAAAATTATAGCAATCTGACAATCAACAATAAATAAAATAATAAAATTGAATTATAACAAATGTTCTATTGAAGACACATTTCAATTCTTCTTTGTACAGTTGCCGTGGCCCGTTGAATTTGTCCGTTTTCTAATTCGGCAAAAGCTGTTCGCATCCTGTCCAGTAAATCTTGTTGGTTATTTACTGGAGAAGCATAGACTTTACCTTTGATAAATCCCCATATATAAAAGTCTAGGGGTGTTAAATCAGGCGATCGCGGGGGCCATCTCCAAGAGCCATTGGGACCAATCCAGCGATCTTTAAAATCTCGAGATAATTGGAGATAAACTGCAGCGGAATTATGTGCTGGTGCCCCATCTAATTGATACCAATAATTTTGCAGCTCACCAATAGGAATTTCTTCTATAAATTCAGAAACCGTCCCTCGTAGAATTTCCGAATACTTATCACTATCTAAATTGTCTTCACAAATACTTCTTTTATTTGTTATTCCTTCTCCAGAAAATTTCGCTTCATCGGTCCAAAATATTTTTGAAAGGAATTGAGGGTCCTCTTGAATTTTCAAAAATCATGAATTCCCAAAATTCTACTCGACGGACGTCATCACCAAGTCTCAAGGATTGCACGTTTTGGAAGGAATAAGGGTGCATATGATGTTCGCTCAAGATTCTTTGGACAGATGAAGAAGAAATTCCCAAATTGTTTTCTGCAGACGGTATCGAACTTTGCGGGTTTGCGTGGAAATAAGCTAATGTGTTTATTACGTTATCCTCGGCATTTGTCACTGGTTTCGGAACATTTTTTGTAACTCTAACCTTGCCAAAACGCAAAAAGTTCGTTTCAATTCTTTTGAATTTTGACTTGTTCATTGGCGGCAAATCAGGGTGGCGTTCATTAAACACACGACACGTTCTCTCCAAAATTTTATAACATTCTCCATGAATATAAAATAGATTGAGAATATTAGCGTTTGAGTATTCTTCCATTTCGATTTAGAAGATTTAGTTTATCACTGACAGCTTTCGATAAATAACGCATACTAATCATCGGTCATATTGGATATTGGATCTCAATTGTTTTTCCATGGCTCACCATTGGAACATGTAAACATTTAAGCAAATACGTACGATATTTTTATAAAACCCAATTATTTCGAAAAGGGTTACGAAAAGGTATAGGGAACCTTAATACAGTTCGATAGAAAATGAAATTCTACATTTGATAGTGCTTAAAGGGTGTCTTAAGATTATTTACCGATCGTCTGCAAAATATGAAGATTATATCTTCAAAACTATGAGATTTTAAAATTTGGTACCCCGAAGGCTTATTTTCGGTTCAAGGTCAAATATCTTAAGAACGCTTGAACCTAAGTATAGGACATGCTACATAAAATAGCATTAAAACTCTCCGTAGAATCCAATAATATCATAAAATACAGGGTGTTCCACTTAAAATAAGCAAGTTGATACCAACTTCCGGTTAAACCGAAAGTGACAGAAAGTCGAAAATATGTCAAAAAAAGTACCCCTTGACCTTACCTTAATCTCAAAATTTGAAATTTTTATCTAAATGGCATCATCAAAAACTTTTAATGAACGGGTTGCGTGAATAATATATATATATATATATATATATATATATATATATATATATATATATATATATATATATATATATTATATATATATATATATATATATATATATTAATTAACGAATGTTGTAGGGTATATAAGGTTTTTCGAAAAAGCGCGCAAAACACTTTCCGTTAAGGAACCTAACTAGAAATTCCGTCCAGTTCTTTCCCTTATCAGAAAAATGAAAGAAATTGCAATTTACAAATGTGTTACTAAGTGACTGGGCGAAACTAGAATATACTTCACTATTCCTAATAAAAGGAAATATTCATAAACTTGTAAAGGAAATTTTCCGAATTTTTGATATATTTCCATAATGCCCGTCTAAATTTTAATATCTCATCACCCCCGATACGAATTTATAAAGGATTGTTTCGGACGAATAATAATTGTCGAGGGTAAGTTATAATGCCGTCGAGTGTCACATGTATGTGAAGGAGAATTTGCCGAGACGACGCCATTTAACTTTTAATCAGCTCAATTAATCCGCGACACGACCCGTCATACTGTGACAAACCGTCACATCCCGCCGAGTCTGCGACATATTTTCCCCCCGAAATTATCTTTTATGGAGCTCCGAAGTCCCACGGGGCGCCTACGGCGATCTTCTTTTAAAATACTCGAGGCGAGGGCTGACAAGGGAAATTTCAGAGTGAGTTTCAGGGTCGAGGTTTTCCTTCCTTCGAGTTCCGACAATTATTTTGCAACTTAATAGTAATATTTGGAATACGAAGAACCATTGTTTTTATTTATTTTTAATTACTTTTTATTCCTTTTTACTTTTTTTAATGATTTATTATTTTATATAAATAAAAATAAATACTGGGTGGTGCAACCAAGATGGGGTGGACGATTGTGGGCAAACGAAGAGGAATTTGAAAAAAAAATTGGGATATGATTGGTAGTCAAGAACCCTGTATTTTAAAATTATACCCATTATACAGGGTAGTCTGAAAAGTTCGTGGTGAACCAAACTTGTGTTATTTTAAATGGGATACCCGGTATATTATTATTTTAGTTGATTCTCCTATTCGTTACGATCATTTTGATATAAGGTTAGTTGGGTCTAAAATTTATACCAAGGGAATGGGACGAGGTTAAAGTGGAAAAAAGAGTTATACTCCGGCCATTTTTTGAAAACAATTGAAGCAGGTATGGAAAAACCAAATATTCTATAAAATGTATTGTATCTAGGACTACAATATTCGCTTGTAAGTCGTTCAAAATTGTTCACTGTTATACAGGGTGGTCAAGTTTTGCAAATTTACCTTGAATTGAATTTTTTTAAATAGAACATCCTGTATATTTTACTTTCATGTTAAAGATAACATTACTAGCTTTCAGAAAATACCATATTTGATACCTTTCTGACCAACAGTTTTTCAGTAAATTAGCTGTGAAATCAAAATTTCTTCATTTTAACACGAATTACTCTGAATTCACGTTGTTAAAATTGACAATTTAATATTAGGAGGCCATGATATCATCATAAATTGAACAAAAGATTGACAGTCCTGTCAAAACAGCAAAGTGTCAGAATATTGTCATCAGTAAATAAATAAATATTGTTTTTTGATGATGCGATGCCGAAATAAAAACAAGATTGAAGCTTTTGCAAGTTTATCATAGAGATTTCAAGAAACAGGAAATGTTGCTTTCAAAAAAAACGTAAAGTAATTAATAAACCCCCAATGAAGATAATGCTTTGACAGTATTAATAACAGATCTTTTTTTACAAAAAAAATAAAATTAATATAAATCAACAAAAACAATGTAATTAAAACTTATAAAAGATGTTCAACTAAACCACCGTTTTGCTGAAGGCGCATTTCGAGGGTATCCATAAATAAAAGTTTCACTTTTCTCAAAGTCAGGTCTGAAATGTTGCGAAAACTGCTTATTATTCTCAGCTTCATATCTTCCACTGTGGTTGGAACCTCTTTATACACTCCTTCTTTAACATGTCCCCATAAAAAGAAATCTAGTGACGTTAAATCGGGTGACCTCGCAGGCCACTTAACTGGTCCACCTCGCCCAATCCAATGCTCTCTTTTCCAATTATTGAGAAAATGTCTTACATGCCTATGGTAATGCGGGGGTGCTCCATCATATTGGAACCATAAGGAATTTCTTAACAGTAAAGGTAAGTCTTCGAGCAATACGGGCAACTCATTTCTCAAAAAATTTAAATAGACTTCTCCCGTTAAATGCTCTTCAAAGAAATATGGTCCTATAACATGAGAGTCAATTATACCTCCCCAAACATTAATTGACCATTTATTTTGATGGTCCACTTGACGAATCCAATGTGGATTTTCGGTTGAATCATAGTGCATATTATGTTTGTTAACCAAGCCGTTACTTTTAAAGGTTGCTTCATCTGAAAACAGCACCCTATCTACAAAACCTGGATTATCCCAAATTGTATTTAAAAACCAAATTGAAAACTCTTGTCGTTGGACGTAATCGCGATCATACAGTTCTTGGTGTAATTCAATGTGGTAGGCATGATATTTATGTTGTTTCAGAATCCGTTTAATACTAGTGCGTTCAATATCAGTAGCTCTCTCAATTTCCCTGGTACTTGTGTGTGGATTTTTTTGCACTGTTAATAACACTGTCAAAGCATTATCTTCATTGGTAACTGGTTTATTAATTACTTTACGTTTCTTAAAAGCAACATTGCCTGTTTCTTGAAACCTCTCTAATAAACTTGCAAAAGCTTCAGGTCTTGGTTTTTTTTCGGCATCGGGATATCGTACCGTATAAACCCTGCTTGCTAGTAAAGGGTTTTTTTGACACTCGCCCAACATAAAAGTCATGTTTATCAACTCTGGAGTACTCAAACTCATTGTTACTTAACAATTTCTCGGCTTATCGTCAAAAAACAATGGTAATTGATGCCAATTCTCTGACACTTTGCGGTTTTGACAAGAATGTCAATCTTTCTTTTCATTTATGATTATATCATGGCCTCCTTATATTATAGGTAGTCAATTTAAGCAACGTAAATAATACCGTTTCTGTTAGAATGAGTAAATTTTGGTTTCACGGTATATTTACTAAAAAACCGTTGGTTAGAAAAATATCAAATAGGGTATTTTCCGAAAGCTGGCGATGTTATCTTAAATATGACAGTAAAATATATGAGGTGTTCCATTTAAAAAAATTCAATCCAAGGTAAATTTGCAAAACTTGACCACCCTGTATAACAGTGAATAATTTTGAACGACTTACAAGCGATTATTGTAATCCTAGATACGATACATTTTATAGAATATTTGGTTTTTCCATACCTGCTTCAATTGTTTTCAAAAAATGGCCGGAGTATAACCCTTTTTTCCACTTTAACCTCGTCCCATTCCCTTGGTATAAATTTTAGACCCAACAAACCTCATATCAAAATGATCGTAACGAATAGGAGAATCAACTAAAATAATAATATACCGGGTGTCCCATTTAAAAAAACACAAGTTTGGTTCACCACGAACTTTTCAGACCACCCTGTGTAATGGGTATAATTTTAAAAGACAGCGTTCTTGACTATCAATCATATCCCAAAAATGTTTTTTCAAATTCCTCTCCGTTTGCCCACAATCGCCCACCCCATCTTGGTTGCACCACCCTGTATATTAGAATTAAATATTCTCTATGTAGAAATTAACTAAAACTAGATGTAACCTACTAGGTGCAACAAAAGATAGGATTTTGATTACTGAGTAATCAGTATTCCAATCCTACCCATCTTGGTTGCACCACCCTGTATATTAGAATTAAATATTCTCTATGTAGAAATTAACTAAAACTAGATGTAACCTACTAGCTGCAACAAAAGGTAGGATTTTGATTACTGAGTAATCAGTATTCCAATCCTACCTGACTATTAATGTTTTTTTTTTTCTCTTGCGTTGAGTAAAACTCATTTAGTCACGCTTGTCATGCTATTTTACTAATATAAAGTAATTGAATCATATATAGTGTGATTCTCAAAATCTCCCCTTTTCTTATCATCTTTTATTACTCGGTTATTTATGGAGATAAAAAAAAACTTTAAATACAAAGGTATTATGACTTTTTACGTAGAATCCAGTGGCGTACTTAAAAAAAATATAGATGTTTTAATTTTTGAGATGTTATCAAAGGTAGCATTTTCTTAAATGGGACACCATATATCTAAGTATCTAGAAAAATTGAATTTTTTTCTTGCGATTGCAAAAATATATAATACTTAATATTTTTTCCTTTGTCCTAAATAGCTAAAATACCAAAGTCCAAGGACTGAATTCTTTAGGAGTTTGGTTTTGTTTATTTACATGTACTAAAATTAAATAACAATTAAGTATTGATTGTCAAATATTGCTTTCGATTATATTTAAAAAAAAAGTGTCCAAAATGAATGTTTTTCAAAACTACGAAAAGTTAAACATGTTTGAGTGCTATATTCAGGGGCGTGCAGTCCATGGAAGCAAGGGAAGCACTGCTTCCCCAAAAAAAATTACAAAATTAAAAATGCTAAAATATTATCTTAATTATTAAGCCCATAATAAATGCGGTCTTGACTCCGACCGAGCGACATGCTTGATTTCATGTGAATCGAGCCAGAGGTTACTAAACTTTCCACCAGCTGTTTGCAATTTTTGCATTTCAGCCGCGTGCTTTAAGTGGTGGCGGAAGCTATCGTTGGAGTAGGTTCTTTGTTTGAATAGCTATCCATGTGTTGTGTGATACGTACATCGCGTCCTGCATGGTACGATATGGAAGACAATAATACGGACTTGGATATGCAAATACCGTCAACTTCGGCTGTCGGTAATAACGTTGCAAATGTTGGAGAATTTAGTAAAAAGAGTGTGTGTAAATGTGTGATGTGTGTCTTAATAATAAAGAGATTTTCAACATTAAACTTACTGTATTAGATATTTTTATTTTTATCCGGAAAAACAATACGAACAATTTAAATAGCTAACAGGGTGTTAAAATATAAGTACGAATGACGAAACAAGGGTTTCTTCAAATAGAGGAAATTTTCAACATTTACTTAGTTTAATGGCTAAATATGATGATTGCTTAAAAAATCATTTAGAGCAGTCTAGCGTTTTTCGCGGATCCGATTCGAATCCAGAATGATTTAATTTCCGCTATTGCAACCATTATTCTAAAATGAATTAAGAAGGAGATTGGCGAGGCGCGGTTCATTGCTATTGTTCTGGATGAAATAACTGATATCACTAATTTTTAGACAATTATCTATAGTAATACGCTATGTTAAAACAGACTGAAGAATTCAAGAGCGATTTTTAGGTTTTAAAAATGTGTCCAAAAATCGTAGAGCATATGCATTATATACCGTAGTTTATAACGTTACTAAAGAAATTAATGGAGAGTAAAAATTAGTTGCTCAAAGCTATGATGGAGCTGCAGTGATGGCAGGACAATTAGGGTGTCTGCAAGCTAAAGTTTCAGAAAGTTTCCCAAGTTCTGTGTTTGTCCATTGTTTTGCTCATAAATTAAATTTAGTTTTATCATAGTCCATCAATCACATTAAAGAATATAAAGTATTTTTTGTTACTTTAAGTGACATGGCTGCTTTATCGTATTATTATCGTATCATAATAATCAAGGCCACTTAAAATTAAGGAATCAACAAGTTTTAGTTCAGTGTTTGTATTTAAATAATCTTTAAAATTATATAAAATTCTTAGGTTAAAATATCCATTTTTAACAATTTTTTGGTATGGTATCTAAATTTTTAAGAAAAATAACAAGATTTCTCATTAAACTAACCAAAGGAAAAGTACAATTCTCATGAATTATAACTAAAATTAGAATTGGTTTTTATTTTAGTAGCTAAATTTTTTGGACCAATTAATAATAACTTATATTTATTTACACTCATTTTTAATCCCTGGTTTTTAATGCTTTTACATATATTAAAAGGGTCTGCATTTATTAAATTAACAAAATGTATCATATTTTCAAATATGATAAATTTGAGTGTAATCTGCAAATGCTAAAATGTAACCATGTTTAATTGATAAATAAAAACCAAATGTGTAAATAATAAATGGACCAACTACAGACCCCCAGTGCCAAATATGTATTCGTTAGAAATTCTAGTAATCTGATTACGGTTAGAAAGGTAGGTAACTAATAATCCATAGACATGTCTTGAAACTTATGTATTTAAAGTTGGCTAAAAGTATCTCATGATCTAAAGTATCAAAAGCTTTAGCTAAATCAAGTAATATTACAATAGTAGCAGGGCCAGTATCCCAATTTTCTAAGATATCTTCTTTTAATTCATTAAATAATGTTAGGGTGTTAAAGTTTTTTATAAAACCGGTTTGATTATCTGGTAAAATAATATAAGTATTAATTCTGGCGAGAGACAGACTGAACAATATAACCAATTTTATGCATATAAACAGGGAAGTGAGGAATCATTCGCAGACTTTTATGCTAGAATAAAGAGCCGTTCAATGAATTATAAGTTTGAAGATAGATTAGAAGACACTTTAAAGGACAAACTAATATCATGTTTGAATGTTGGCAAACTCCAAGATAGACTTTGTGAAAAGGATGTTTCAAAGAAGCTGTGTGATGTCAGACTGGGGATGCAGACGGAAGCAAAAAGTCAAAGAAATTTATCCAGTTAAATTGATGTCAGCAGAAGAAACAAAAGACAAGACAAGAGTTTAAAATTCTGTTGATCAAAATACACCAGTTCTAACCACACTACACCACAACTTATAAAATCATCTGCCGATGATGCTAACTTAGTTAGCGAAACGCGCATCCAGAACGTAACGAGTTCTGATATAGGGTGGTTAGAACTCTTGTATTTTGATCTATCTTCCACCACAGGTTCCAGTGTTAGGATTTAAAACTCTGTGTTTACTGTTGAAAACAAATAAACAAATAATATTTGTTTCTTCAAAAAGACACGCTAATAAAACTTATACACAAAATAACAATGTTTAGTATGATTGTGTCAGCCGATACTACATAATAATATGATGTAAAATGTAAAAAACAAACACTATTTTTTTTACAAACACTTCCACTATATTTAATTTAACAACGTGACATGTTTCACTTCACAGTAGCTTCTTCGGACGTTACTTCTCGAATGCACAAGCTTACAAATCAAGGTGATATTTATATAACTAAGTATAATACAACCATTTGGAAATTTTAATGACTTAAAAAAGGTCTGGGAATTTTTACGTACTAGCAATAAAATAAAACGAAATTACCTAAAATATTAGAACATATTTAACAAAGGTGAATTATTGAGATCTACCTGATCGTTTAGCAAGCAATTTGAATGTTTGAGTTTATTTATTTCTAGAGACTCGAGTATATTCAATTTATGACCCTTATTTTCTAGGTGTAAAATTTTTATTAAAAGTATGACCGCTCTCATTTAAATGGTTTGAATAATTAGATTCGGTTTTCCCTTTAATAAAACATTTATAATGCTCTACTATTTTTTTACCGAAATGTCTGCCTGTTTGACCTATATACGTTTTGTCACAATCTCCACAGTTTAATTGGTATACACCTTATTGTTCTAGTTTATCAGTTCTTAGTTTTATTATTTTTGATATATCTGCTTAAATAATTATTTGTTTTATACGCTAATCTAATATTTAAAAATGTACCTATTTTAGAACTAGAATTACCTATATAGGATATAACTTTGTACGGAGTGGTTTTTTCATTAATATTAGGATATATCATAGTTATAACTTTTTTATATATTTTTTTTTTGTAAAATTATATCAATAATGTTTAAAGAATATCCATTGTTAACTGCTATCCGCTTAATGATGTTTAACTCGGTCTGATAATTAGTTTTATTTAAAGGTAATGAGATAAGTCTGTGAATCATACTCTGGAAAGCTGCTAATTTATGTTGAATTGGGTGACATGAGGAATTGTGTATAGTAGTATCTGTATGTGTTGGTTTATGATATACAGAAAAATCAAGTTTATTGTTTATTTTCTTAATAGTTAAATCTAGAAAGTTTATGCTGTTATTTGCTTCTAGTTCAATTGTGAATTTTATATTAGGATAAAGGCTATTGATAAAATCAAGAAAAATATCTAATTGACGTTCAGTTCCCGTAAAACATGTTAAAACATCATCAACATATCTATGCCAGTATACAAAAAGTTTAAAAAGGGGGTGCTTGTTAATCTTGTTTTCCAAGGTATCCAAAAATATCTCTGCCAGCAAGGGGCTTAATGGGTTGCCCATAATTAAACCTTCTTTGGTGGTATAAAGTTTATTATTAAATTCGAAATAGTTTTGTTCTAAACATTCGGTAAGTAGGTGCAATATATCTTGTTTTTTAACAACATTAATTGAATTTTTGTTTAAAAGACCTTCAACAAGTTTAATGATATCTTTAGCAGGAATACTAGGGAATAGATTAGTGACGTCAAACGAGATAAGTTTAGCATTATTTGGTAACCGTATATCTTTGATTTTATTAACTAAATCTAGAGAGTTTTTAATTTGATATTTTGCTGAGAACTGCGTATATGTTTGAATGATGTCTATAAGTTTCTTAGATAGTTTGTAAGATGGAGCTGAAAAGAAAGAAACTACTGGTCTAATAGGGAATCCCGGTTTATGTAGTTTAATTAAAGAATATAATTTTGGTGGTTTAGGGTTCATAATGGTATATTTACTGATGTCCTTGTCATTAAACAAACTCTTACAGTTTTTGATACAATTTTTGATTCTTTGTTGAGAAATATCTGTAAAATTATGTTTTAAAATATGATATTTATCTGGCATAAGAAAATCTAATGTTTTGTTAATATATTCTAAATTATTAATAGCAACTACAGTATTGCCTTTATCAGCTTTCGTAAAGATAACATTTTTAGATTTATTTTTAATTTGTTCTATGCATTGAATTTCTGAATTTGATTTGGAATCTTTAAGAAATTTTTTTAAGGGGTTTTGAACTTTCAAATTTTAAAGGCATATTTGCAGGGATGTCTCGAAGGGCTAATTCAGTTTCAGCACCTAATAATTCTAAGTTTTTAGCTGAAGTTGGTTCACGAATATTGTATTTAAATCCTTTTTCTAATAATTTAACTTCAGTATCTGAAAATTCGACGCTCGATAGGTTAGAAAATCTATCAAAAAATTGGTGATTGGAAATCTGTGCTAAATTTGGGCTTATATGTTATTATTTTTATAATTATTAGATATTAGAGAACCAAGTTTCTTGTTTTGAATAAAGAATTTTTTGTGTATGATTGATTTAACTTTTTCTCTTATATTCCGATCAAATTCGAGAAATTCAATGTAATGCAGTTTAAATTAAAGTTCAGTGTGAATTACTTTTAAGTATGTGTTGTAAATACCTCGTTTTTGGAATTGTATCTTCTTTTCTGCTGATAGCCATTTCTTAAGACCGGCGTTGGGGCCTTCTTGTACTGCTTTACTCTTGTTATTGCTTTTGAATTTTGATATACTTTGGAAAGACGTTGTTTTTTGAACACTTATCAAAAAACCACAAGTTTTGAGAGCAGAAGGCGACTCTCAATAGCAATTTAAAATAACAGGTGGCTAGAACGCTTACTGAAGCTTCTTTTAACAATATGATTGTGTCAGCCGATACTCGGTGGAAATCTATAATAATATGATGTAAAATGTAAAAAACAAACACTATTTTTTACAAACACTTCCACTATATTTAATTTAACAACGTGACATGTTTCACTACACAGTAGCTTCTTCGGACGTTACATCTCGAATGCACAAGCTTACAAGTTAATGTGATATTTATATAACTAAGTATAATACAATAATAAATATCACTTTAACTTGAAAGCTTGTGCATTCGAGATGTAACATCCGAAGAAGCTACTGTGTAGTGAAACATGTCACGTTGTTAAATTAAATATAGTGGAAGTGTTTGTTTTTTACATTTTACATCATATAACAATATTTAGTTTTTTATCAGGGTATATACTTCAACCACGTCCACGAATACTAATAATACCCACTTCAAACTGTTCCAGACTCGACAATAGAAAAATTTGATTAAATTGAAGTACAAAATTAAAATAAAATGCGGACTGAAAACTTTTATTTTATAAAAATGTAATAAATTGTGGATCTAATTAGGATTCAGTTCATCTTTTCTAGTTGAATATTACAAAAATTTAGATCGGAAGTTCCGTTGGGAGGATCTTTCAGACATTCGGCGTAATAAGGAAAATCCTCTAAAAAGTTGTACCTCAAGAGCACGTAATTTAAACTTTGTCAAGAATCGTACTAGAGATTATTTGGACTGCAAAAATTTAATGAAGGGCTTAGCAGTTTTTCGTTTATTTGCATTAGTCTTAAGTCTTGTAAAACTTTTTTATCTATTTACTTCCCTCGTAAAAGGGAAATATTTTAATCGTGAACAATTCAACCTCCCAGGTTTTTATAAATCTTTACATTTTAGGATCCCAGAATGTCAAACAACACATTTTCTCAATTCCATCGGTCTGTAGGATTATCGATTTGTCTGTCTGGCATAGCTATAAAACTGCTTATCCGATTGACTTCAAATTTTGGTCAAAATTCAAGGGTCATAAGGGGATAAAGTGGTTACATTTTGCAGGGGCGTGCGGTGACATTTTAAGAAAAGGAAGGAATTTTTAGAAATTTACCTATTTGTAATGTAATTCGATTCTTCGATCATTTTTTGCAAATTCGTCAATGACGTCATCATAAAAACGTCGATGCTCCGAGATATTGTGGAGAAGTTTATTTTCAATGGACAACAGCGATGTATGCGAAAGTCTCTCTTGCCCCAGAAAAATTGCGTTCTACTGATGAACTTGTGGCAGGTATTGTCGGTACTAGTTCAAACAATTTCGACACTTCGGTGTAGGCATCTTCCAGCTAAAAAATGTTATTTTTTCATGTCATCAGTTTCGTAAATCACTTTTAGTTCAGATCGCAGTAACACTCGAGCGAAGAACTGGCCATAATGAAGAAGAAGAGATTTAAACGCATCTTCTGGAAAAGTTTTTCCTTTAAGTGCATCAAAATTGCGGAGCTCGAGGAATTTAAAATCATTTAAACCGTTAAATCTATAGTTTATTTATTGCTGAATTTGATCGATTATTTCATAAAAGAGGCGTCTGTATGATGTTTGAACATCTCCTATCTTGTTTGTTCGAAGACGCTTGGCTTGTGGCTCTACATTTAACGTCATCGTTTTCTCCCAAAATAGGTCAAAGTCATCTCTTTTTTGGCTTAATATGGACTTAAAATCATCCACTTTTTTTAGGCAAAAAGCAATATCATTTGTTTTAGTTTGTAATATATTAAAAACATTGTCCGAAAATGGAAATATTTCTGAAAATATGTTCAACAAATAATTAAAATTAAAATCTCGTTTCAAACAGTTCAAAAACCCCCTCGAACTATTTATTGCTTCTGAGTCCCACGTTTCATTATTTTCTATTATATTCTGAAATAGTGCAATCAGTGATTCACGATCTTCAGATACTGTTAACACAAATCTTCCATTATAGTTCCACCTAGTAGGAGCTACTTTGGGAATCTTTTGTGGACAATGGAGTCCAAAGCTTGTGTACGTTTTGATGACTTGGAAAAAAAAAGCAGCCATGCCACTTAAAGTAACAAAAAATACTTTACACTATTTAATGTGATTGATGGACTGGAATAAAACTAAATTTAATTTATGAGCAAAACAATGGACAAACACAGCCCTAATTGTCCTGCCATCACTACAGCTCCATCACAGCAAACAAACAAACAAACAAAAGTATGCTTTATTGCCGCAGAAAAATTTTACAATTTTATGGACAAAGCAAAATATACCTAAAAATAAGACATATCAAAACATTAATCGAAAATAATTTCGACAGGTCAGTGCTTTTTTTTTTAAATGTAAGCTTTGAGCAACTAATTTTTTCTCTCCCTTAATTTCTTTAGTAACGTTATAAACTACATCCGCTCTACGATTTTCGGACATATTCTTAAAACCTAAAAATCGCTCTTGAATGCTTCCGTCTGTTTTAGCGTAGCGTATTACTATAGATAATTGGCTAAAATTAGTGATATCAGTTGTTTCGTCCAGAACAATAGCATTGCACCACGCCTCGCCAATCTCCTACTTAATTCTTTTTAGAATAATGATTGCAAAATCATCGGAAATTAAATCATTCTGGATTCCATTCAAAGTTCCGCGAAAAAAGCTAGACTGTTCTAAATGATTTTTTAAGCAATCTTCATATTTAGCCATTAAACTAAGTAAATCTTGAAAATTTCCTCTATTTGAAGAAACCCTTGTTTCGTCATGACCTCTAAATCCCAATTCGTGCTGTCCGAGAAAACAAACAACATCGATAAGTCTCTTTAATATTTGCCTACATTTATCGACTAGTTCATTGTGTTGGCGGTGACTAATTACCAACTGCTTATTAATTTATTTTCAAAAAGTAAACATGGCCAACAAAATAATTTACTTATATTTTTACACCCTGTTAGCCATTTAAATTGTTTGTATTGTTTTTCCGGATAAAAATGTCCAATACAGTTTTTCATTTTTGTGGTTAAATTTTTCATAGGCGCTTTTGCCCTTCCTTTGAAATTATTTAAAGCTTATCAATGAAATTTAGAATTGGAAATCCCTTTATTATTAAGACACACACCACACATTTACACACACTCTTCTTACTAAATTCTCCAATATTTTCAACGTTATTACCGACAGCCGAAGTTGACGGTATTTGCATATCCACGTCCGTATTATGGTCTTCCATATCGCACCATGCACGACGCGACGTACGTATCACACAACACACGGATAGCCGTTCAAACAAAGAACCTACTCCAACGATAGCTTCTTCCCCAACTTAAAGCACGCGAATGAATTGCAAAAATTGCAAATAGCCGGCGGAAAGTTCAAGTCAAGCATACAGGACTTGGCTGCAAAGCTAGCGGCCCGCATAGGTTCTATTCCATTTTCTATTGTCGCTTGGACGGAGTCAGGGCCGCATTTATTATGGGCTTGATAATTAAGATAAAATTTTAGCATTTTTAATATAAACTAAATTAATGGTTTCCTGTTTCAAAAATTACATTTTAGAAGTTGTTTTGTAATTTTTTTTAAGGAAGCACTGCTTCCCTTGCTTTCATAGATTGCACGCCCCTTAACTTATAACACATTCTGTTGGTTCATGCTGATGTTTTTTCTACTCGTAACTATTATTTATTAATTTGTTATAAGCAATTTAGTGCAAAAAATGTCGTTTTTCTTCTTTCGTTTTTTGCTTATAAAATGAAAACGATTTAAGCAATTGTTATGCTCTACAGAGGCGACAAATAGAGAATTGAAATACGAACAAAATGAGCAATTAAACAAGTCGATCGGATGATTAGTTTCGAAGAAAACCCTGAAAAACCGAAAAATTTTCCTGCTGTAGCGTAGAGCTTCCGGGAAATGGTAGTCAGTAATATGAGCTTTATGCAAGCACAAGACTGGCGCCGTCGGATAATTAGTTTTTAAGTTATTGCAATTGAAATTTTCATTAATTTTAAAATGGTGCAAAACTAGTAAAAAAAATGCATACAAACATGACATATCTTCACTTGTATCCAGTCACTTTGTCAAATCACAAACACCCTAGCTACCCTTGATATGAGAAAAGAGTTTTTACTAGTTGTGCAACAATCCGTGTCGCATCGAGCCCCGCTGGAAGTTAGCGCAGTAAAAAATTCAAATTGTAATAACTTAAAAAGTAATTATCCGATGACGTCTGTCTTGTGCTTGTATAAAGTCCATGTCATTGACTACTATTTGATGGCCGACTTAAGAATTTTTGAAAAAATGGTGAATTGTCCGTTTTTTTCCGGATTTTCTTTGAAACTAATCATCCTATCGACTTGTTTAATAGCTCTCTTTGTTCGTATTTTCATTCTCTACAAGTCAGCTCTTTATAGCATTGCGATTAAATCGTTTTCATTTTATAAGCAAAAAACGAGAAAAAAAAAACGCCATTTTTGCGCTAAATTGTTTATAACGAATTAATAAATAATAGCTACGAGTAGAAAAAACATCAGCATGAACCACAAGAATGTGTTTTAAGTGATGGCACAGTTGGGTTTCAGGTAGTATTTTTGTCACAAAATCGATAAATTTCTGCTCTTTTGCTTGGCCTATAAATGGTTTTGACGCATTAAATGGAATAAAACTCCGAAATGATGAAAGAATTCTAGGAGTAGATAATTTTTGGTAAAGAAGCCAGGCTATATATATTTTATTCACTGGTGTAGAGTTACTAACCGAAACAAAATGTTTAAAATGAAAATTATTTTATAGTACCTTACCACCACGATTTTATAAGTGAAAAATCTTTTTTTTTAGTCGTTGCTGATTTTGATAGGAGTGTTACGTTGTTAACAAAAACCAAAGAAACTCTTTGTTTTATTTAGTTGCCAAATTATGTAGTGTTTGCCCCTCAGAAAGGCATTCCAAATACGCCACTGAAAAAAGATTTTTTTTTGTGTATCATAATTTAGCCTTTTAGGGTAGATTGGGGTAATTCGGAACGGATTTTTCTATGTTCATTTTATTTCGAGATATTTTCATGGAATTTAAGTAGAGAAATTTACTGTTGTACCACTAACTTGCTTGAAATGTTCTATAACAGACCTATATTTACAAAGGAATTTATTTAAACGTTTATTATTTTAAAATAACATTTTTTTAGAATGATGAAATGTGTTCCGGTTTACCCCAGGTAGGGGGTAAATACGAACGTATGCATCAAATTGTTATACGAGCAGCAGTAATAGCTATGGGGTAATGAGGAACATTATATTTTAAGTTCAAAACTATAACATTTGAAATTTTTAATTTATCTTAAAAAATAAGAAAATTATGTGACCTGAATTTGGTAACCCACATATAAAACGCAAACGTCATTTTTATTAATAATTTTATTTTAAAAATACAAAATTGTCTCTTAATTTAATTATTTTTTTTTAAATTCCTTGACTTGTTTCCAATATTTCTCTATGGTCTGCATATTAGGTATGGGTTCGAAACGGCTATTTCCACTTAATGAAATGGGTCCATAGAAGATATTTTGAGGAGATATTTCATCAATATCTTCACGATGTGGCCAGCGGAACTCGTTTCCAAGTCGTTCTAGAAATCTAATTGTGACACTGTTCTTTTGATCATCAGAATCTAGGATTTTGCCAACATAAAAATTCTTAAATTTGGGATAGTCAACCGCATAAAATGAACCAATAGTAGCGACTGGAATGTCAACATTACTTTGATCTTCTGTATCAGATGCGATTTCGCTGGAGAATTGCGACTGATTGCCTTTAATCAGACTTGTGGACTCATCTCGGTCACCAGATAATGCACCAATATTTCTAGTTGCGTATTTAGAAATCGGCTGTTTTCGAGGAAGTTTTAAAGCGGGTTGAAAACTTGGATCATCATCTGAATCATCCGAGAATGAAGGTTCAGGAATAGGAATATTATTTCCAATGTATTCAGGAGTTTTCTTTTTAGTAGTCCGTTTCTTTGTAATTTTGGACTTTTGTTTCTTTTTAATTTCTTTTTCCCTGTTAAGAACATCCTGCATTGTTAAGACCTCCCCATACTTCTGAGATTTTAAGTTTACTCTTCTTTGGGTGTTAGGAGATTGTGACTTGGAGGTTACGTCTTGAAATTTGCTCACAAATATATCTACCAATGATATATTCTCGCCATGTGTTTTTGACGTTGACGCCTCTGGAATTGTTGATGTTGACGGAACATTTTCTGAATTTTCCCAGTATTCTCTTTCTTCCTGCCGAGATTCTTTTAAGAGTTCACTGATACTTTCTTCCTGATTGGCAGTCAAATTTTGTAAAGCTTCCGCATCAGTTTTGTCTCCTTGATGTGTCGCAGTTTCGTTTTCACCTGAGGCACGATCTTCGACTGATTTATTTTTTATTGCTGTCCACCTAGCCAACTTTGTTTTGCAAAAATGAGATGTGTCATATTTTGATGAATCCACTGGAAAACATCCAGTAGCGACAAAGCCAGATTTAATTACTGAACTGGTCAAATTATTAGTCCATAATTGTCCAATTATCTTTGAAAACTCTGCTTTACTAAGCCAAGTATTTTGATTCGTTGACATCATTTTTACACCATGTTCTGTCAACATCCTGTCCCAATGACTTTTGAGACTCTTAAAAACGGTTTTGTCAAGTGGTTGTAACAGATGAGACAGATGGCTTGGCAGTTTTATAAGTGAAATATTATTATTTATTGCAGTTTGGATAAGGTCAAAATTCACGTGTGTTTTGTGCCCATCAAACAATAGAATAGCTCTTTTATCTTCTAGGCCCTTTTCCCTTCTTAAATTATTCACATAAGGAATAAATCCTAACGAAAACCATTGAAAAAACTGTTCCGTTCCCATCCATCCATTCTCGCTAACTGCATAGAGAGTATTCGGATAGTCGTCTTCACTCACCCATCTTGCTTGCACAGTTGTAAGACCCTTAAATATAATAAACGGGAGAAGTTTTGAACCTTCTGCGCTGACACAAGCTAACACTGTAATTTGATCTTTTCCAGATCCCTTAATAACTCTTTGAAAACATCTAGTGCCCGTTTCTGCAACTGCTTTCACATTCCTAGGATCTAAGCCAAATCCACTTTCGTCGCAATTGAAAAACAAAAAGGGGTAATCCGTTAAATTAGTTTCTGATATTTCCCTTTGCAGTTTTTCATAAAAATCGTATACGATAAACGGATCAGAAGCTGCATCCGATCTATTTTTCTGCAACTGTTCGGGCTTTCTCAGCGACAGTCTAGGATGTCTTCGCATAAACGATAAATACCAGTCTTCGCCCGGCATCCAATCATCGCCACTGTTTATTGCGTAAGATACGGTCTTCTTTTTGCTTTGCATATACTCCTTGACAAGTTTTCGAATCTCTTCCTTCGTGCAGGGGTAACCTATTTTTGCCCGTGCTATAATAGCCGCCTCTAGTTCTAGTTCCTCATCCTTCCCAAGAACAGGATTTCGCCCAGCGCCTAATTTTGCACCTTTTACTTGGCGGTGTAACACTGCCAGTGGAACTTTGAAGCGATCCTTGGCCGCCCTATATGATATTTTATTTGCTCTCAAAAGTCGTACTGCTTCCGACACATCCTCGGCGGTGTACGGTAGCCCGATTTTCTTTTTAACATATTTGCGTGGCATGGCAATACCTGAAATAAAAAGATTACGTCAGCGTGCAAGGAGCCACTCCCCGTTTTAAGAGCCTGGGGTAAATCGGAATGGCGTTCCTATTTACCCCACACTGCAAGTTTCGATTTACCCCTCAATCATGTAAATTAACATTAACATTTCACACCTTTTTGTTAACAAACTGTAAGAGTAATTTTGTTGGGACGTAAATTATTACTTCGGTATATATTTTCCTTTCGTAGGAACATAAATAATTAAAACTAAAAATATTTGGAAAAAATAGAAAAATAAACATTAGCTTCATCTGTTCAGATAACAAATATAAACTTTTAATCGATCTTACTAATAACAAGAAATTTAAGGGCATTTAACGATATTAACTTACCTTTTTTATAACTAACACCACAAGAACATCATAACAATTACACTAACTGTCGTAAACAAGTAATTAAATGTCATCTGTCAAAATTGTTGGGTGCGTTCCGAATTTCACCCTGTTCCGAATAACCCCAACCTACCCTACTTCCATCGTAAGAGAAAGGTATTGTAGCCACGAAAAATCACCCTCCAAGTTTTCTTTTTATCTTGTAATAAATTAAAAAAATAAAATAAAAAAATAATTAATAATTTATTGGGCTGGTGGTGTGATCTATTATAGAGATGTTACATTCGTTCTATTATATTATATGACGTTAGATTTGGTTATTTAATTTATTACATTGGTTACCACGGCTACTCAGTTAGGCTAGTCGGAGGCGATTTGTAGGTTCGAGATGATTTCAGACTTTTATTGGCGCCACCAACTTTAGGAGTTGGACATAAAGAATGAAAAGGAAGATATTGTATATATAAAACACAATAATTTATCCTGAAATTATACTAATAAAGAAAACAATTATATTTAAAAAATACAATTCAGATTTATTCTGATATCTAAGTTCAACAAGCACAAACAAAAGTTTTTTAGCTATACCCTAGCTAATTTTACCAAATAATCAATTTATAATTTCCAAAACAATTTACTTATAACATAAAAGGTACCAATTTAATTTGCAAATAACCAATCCTTGGTTAATAATTTACCCAAATATACATTTAAATTTAACACTGTGATTTATGCACTTTATTAAATTTTATCCAAATTTTCACATATATGTAAAGGACAAAGCCTTATCTAGCTACTTACTTATATTAATAACAAAAAGTTAAGTTAAGTTAAATATAACTAAAAACCATTAACCATTAACAGTTGAAATATAAAATTTTGTAAACATTTTTTTTTTTGTTTAGTACATTTTCTTTTTTTTTCTTGGGGATAAGTCACTGAATATTGTGAATTAACAATAAAAGTCATTTGTTTCCAACGTGTTGGTTTTCAATTGATCAAGATAAGTTCTTACCTATTGATATTGGTTAGATTCAATGCAACTACTTTTTTTTCCAAGTTTTATTTAACTTAAATTAAAACTTGGTGGCGCTCAACTTAAATATTACATCTAAAGTAAGAGATTGTGATATGGAAGTATAGGTAGAGTAACGAGAAAGACGAATCCGAACCTACCCAACTAGAGCTAGCAATAGTCATCATTAAGAGATTATTATGTCGATATTAGGTGAGTGTATTGCATCTGGTGACTAACATATCTTACTTATTTACCGCCTTCCATCATATTGGTAAACCATAACACTTCAATTGCGCATCCTTTAAAAGGTAGAAATGTTAGATGTTTTCTTAACCCCTCTTAAGTTCTTCAATTTCACGTACACAATAAATGCTTCGGCGGTTAATTAACTTTGGTGGATTTATATTGCGTACAATTTCATTTGAACTGTAAGTATATTATCCTTCTCGGTCCACAACTGTACCATTCGAACTTAATTCAAAGATTAAACCAGGAGAATATTCTTTTTCATATATTACAATGACATGCTTTCACTCGCTATGAGACTCATTTTTCTTATTCTTTCTATTTTGTTCTCCGCATCTATCTCTTTCTGTTGCTCTATATATTCTTTTGATGTAGCAACTGTAGGTGTTATTTTTTGTGTTGGAGTTTTTAAATTGGTTTCTTCTTTAGTGCTTAATATAGATATTTTTTCAAGCGTATTAGCTGTCTCTCGAATGCCTTTGCCTTCATGGTTGACATACAGGCATCCAGAATTTCATTGTCAATGAACTTGCATCTGAAAGTAAAGTATAATAAATAAATGAAAACAATTGATTTAATATATTTTGGGATATATTATAAGTACTTACCATTAAGAGTACATTGGTAATCGCTAACAGTATTGCCTTTAACAGATAATTCTTTTGGCTTCAGAGACAAATCTTTGTTAGCAAGGTTTGTAGAAACGGTAACTGGAGAATTAGGGGCCCTATAGACATAATTATCACTTTTTTTTACGGGGCTTGGAGCTAAAAAGTAAATGTAATATAAGTAAACTAAAAATATTACTTGATTCAGCGGGATTATGAACCCATATTTTAGCATCCGGTTGTCCAACGAGTTCGATACATAGAATTTCAAATTTGCTATGATTTTGTAGCGTAGATGCCGTTACATCAGGATCATCGACTAATTCTTCTTTTTCCATGTCCATCCACAAATTTTCAGAATAATTCTTGCCTAGATCTAAGGAATCGAAACCCAGAAGTGGTAAATTATTGGTTAGCGTAGTATCGTCCGCAGTAGTCATCAACATTTGGAACAGTAGCTGATGTGCCTTTTTCCTTTACTATTTTCCAAAAGTAGAATCAACTTTTATCGTCTATTGGACCACTCCAAATCGATCCGCTGTTGTAACATTCTTTAGATTTCCTTTGATCCAACTCTCGTTCGATTTGTGATAAAGTAATGGAAGAATCTGATGCACAAGCAGTTGAATTTCAAACAAACAAACAAAAGTATGCTTTATTGCCGCAGAAAAATTTTACAATTTTATAGACAAAGCAAAATATACCTAAAATAAGACATATCAAAACATTAATCGAAAAAAATTTCGATAGGTCAATGCTTTTTATAAATGTAAATTATCAATTTACCAAATCGTAAAACACACGTTAGAATATAACATAACATTGCCGTAAAACAGTTAATGAATCCTAATAACCTTATAAAAGTAAACAAACACACATGTACGAGGTGAATAATTTCGATGACACTGAAATCAAAATTGCAACTATGCGACCTTAAACTCTATGTTATTATAGTTATACAAATAATTGTGATGTTAAACAGAAGGGATATTGAACTAGTGTAGAATGTAGTATACAAAAAGAATTAAATTGTTTTTAATCCAATACCTAACAAAAATAATTAAGTTTTAAGTGACAGTGACAGTTCTTTTCCCTATATAATGATTTTCAAAATTCTATGCTACGAGTTAGGACATGACTCACAAAAGATTTAAGTAAACAAGCGAGTTTAGTCACAATTTAAAGAGATGAAAAAAAAAATCATTAACGCTGTAAAATGGTCTCTCAATGAGGTATGCTTTGGTGTTTTTTCGAAATTGTGCAAGCATAGGGATAGGTTTTAAATGTACTGGCAGATTATTGTAAAGTTTTATGGCGTTGTAAATAATTGATTTTTTTATTAATTCTGTGGAAGGAATGGGAAGATAAATATCAGGCCTAGAGTTTCTGGTAGGGTATACATGTTGTGGCCTTTCTGGGAGGGTGTTTATATGTTTTCTCAGCAAACATACCGTTTCCAAAATAAATAATGCAGGAAGTGTTAATATTTCATGTTTTTTGAAATAGTATTGGCAGTGAGCTCTATTATTTAGACCAAACAAATAACGAATGGCTCTCTTTTGAAGCATAAAAATACTACGAAATTGCTCGGTGGTACAGCAGCCCCAAAAGGGAAGACCATAGCGGAGGTGGGATTCAAATAAAGAGAAATAAGTAAGTCTGGCAGAAGGAACGTGTAGTTCTTTTGAAACTGATCGAATGGCGAAGCAGGCGGTAGAAAGTTTTTTAGTTAAGGTGTCAATATGATTAGACCATTTTAGGTTGTTATTTATATTTAAACCCAGGAATTTAACCGACTCTACGTATTCAATATTGCTGTTCTGTACCTGAAGTGGTTGTAAAGTTCCCTTATAAGATAACGCCACCGTTTTATCGACGTTAAAACAAAGCATATTGGAATCGGACCAAGCCTTAATTATAACCAAGTTTTTGGAGATACTAGAGTGTAAAGACGTTGTATCAAAATCACTCCATGTTATACTTGTGTCACCAGCAAAAAGGGAAATTCTTCCATTAATTTTAAGGTTCGTGATATCATTAATGTATAACAAAAAAAGAATAGGTCCCAAGACTGAACCTTGAGGGACTCCACTTGTAATCAACTTACAATCAGAATCGGAACCATTAGCCTTTACAAGTTGTTGCCTTTTCCCAAGATAAGATTTGAACCAATTTAAAGAAGTACCACGAATTCCATAAAAATTTAGTTTGTTTATCAGAATTTCATGACTAACACAATCAAAGGCTTTCGCATAGTCACAAAAAACTGAGGCAGTTGGGTGGTTGTTATTGAGAGATAAGTAAACGCCTCTAAGCACCGTGAACATGGCGTCACTGGTGCACTTGTTGGGTAGAAATCCGAACTGCTCCGGGGATATTATCTGATGTTTCAGTAGAAATGGCATAAGACGATTCTTCAGTAGCCTTTCGATGATTTTTGATAGCACTGGTAGTAGTGCAATTGGGCGATAATTGCAAGAGTTAGTTTTTCTGTGTTGGCATATTGTTTGTTGCTAGTGGAAGAAGTAATTTAGAATTATCAATATTATTTGGTTCAAACATGAACCGCAAGTTTGAAACCCCCATTAATTCTTAAGAGAGCTATACATTGCCCAAAATTTGGCGCCTGATTTCGACCGACCGGTCGATAATAAAGACAGCCAAAATCTTGACCGTTGGTCGGTCCTAGGAAACCGATAAGAATTTAGGTCCTTTTTACCGACTTTTTTTTAATCGATTTAAATAAAATTTTGAGTTAGACTGGGCAAATATGTTTATCGTATTAGGGTAATGTCGCATAATCTGTGTTAGAAAACGTTTTTATCATAAGTATTGGCGACAAAATAATCTTAACATTTGCAAATTTATATCGGACCCAAATATAACATTCGACGTTTAAACTAAGAATTTTACTGTTTCTATACTGCATAATGAAGACACATAAAAATATCTAAGTGGTCGGTAATAGCTCTATGAACTCTAAAACTTATTATTTATATGAAAAAAAATATTCCTTGTCCTTTAATATTCTATTAATAAATAAAAAATTAAAGGAAAACAAAATAGTGCACTCACCTGATTCCGACTGACTGGTCGGTAAAAAAGACATTGTATATGCTCCTATCACCGACCAATAATTTTTTATTAATTATAACATTATTTGTTATAAAATATAAGATTTTAGTATAGAAAATAAATTGAAACATTCAGTACCAGGTTATCGGTTTTATAGGCGGGATCGACAAAGCCGAGGAGGTGCTGTGGCGGCCTACCTCAAGGGAACAAGAGTTTTTTTACTTGATTTTTAAAATTAAAGTTAAAAATAAATATACAGCAATTGGTGTATTTTACCGTCCACCTAAAACAAACATTAATAATTGTATTGAAGATTTTGATAATATTTTGTCCAGTGTTGCCGCTTCTGTTGATGAGGTCATTATAATGGGGGATTTTAATATTGACCTTTTTAATTTAAATAATCCATTACTGTCTTGTTTTGAAACTTATAACCTATCGCAAATTATTAATGAGCCTACTAGAATATCCGGAAATGCGGCTTCGCTACTTGACCCAATTTTTGTTTCAGATAAAGAACTTGTTTCAAGCCATGGTACGATCTCAACGGATAATATATCCGTCCACAGAATGGTTTATTGCAGTTTAACTATAAATAAAGTCCGTGTTGTACCTAAAATTATTATGTTTCGGTCTTATAAATCTTTTTACTATCACAATTTTTGTCAAGACTTGAACCATTTGGAATGGAATAATATTTTTTATATAAATAGTATAAATGACAAAATTAATTTATTTAATAACCATATTTTAGATTTGTTTAACCGTCATGCCCCAATTAAAGAAGTTGGAATAACAAAGCCTAAAGCATCGTGGCTTACTGAAAACCTTAAATTATACATGAAACAGAGGGATCGGGCTTTACAGACTTTTAAAAGAACGAGTGATCCAGATGATTGTTTATAAAAGGTAATTTCACACTATCGGTAGTGAGACGTGAAAAAAAAATGTATCTTGATTCACTGTCTCCTGATCAAAACTACTGTAAAATTTGGAGGGCATTAAAAGATTTAAATGTCTGCAATAAAAACAATAAAACCATCCCCGAAAATTTGCAGAATCCCAATTTAATTAGTGATTATTTTGGACCTTTTAGAATGTATTAAATTGTGATAATAAAATTGAGTTCTATAGTAATAATCTTTTTCAAAATAGTATTAGTTTTTCTTTTAAGTTGACAACAGTTGAAGTGAAAGTGAAAAAATATTAAAAATGATGCTGCGGGTGTAGATAGCATTAAGGCATCTATGCTGCAATATTGCAGCCCTTTTATTGATATATATATATATATATATATATATATATATATATATATATATATATATATATATATATATATTATTAATCTCTGCATACAAAATGGCTACTTTCCTGACCAATGGAAGGTCGCAATTGGTAAACCAATACCGAAAACATCACGTCCATCTGAAGTTAGTGATTTAAGGATTATTAGCATTTTACCAACTCTCTCTAAAATTTTTGAAAAAATTTTATATAACCAACTGTATATTTTTGTCTTATTTATTAAAATTTTACCAGATTTTCAATGTGGTTTTAGAAAAATATTTAGTACTTCGGTGGCGTTATCTACGGTAATAGATGACGTTTTAAGAGCTTGGGATCAGCAGAAATGTACCGTGCTAGTACTTCTCCTCGATTTTTCTAAAGCTTTTGATACCATCAACCAAAAACTTCTTTGTTCCAAATTAAAATATTATGGCTTTGATGAGGCACCCCTTAATCTTATTAATTCTTATTTTGAAAACAGGTTTCAAAAGATATATTGTGCAAATAAATTCTCAAAACAAATTCAGATTCTCTCTGGAGTGCCTCAAGGATCAATATTGGGCCCTTTACTATTTCTTATTTATACAGCGGACATTCTGAAATCTACAAAATATTCCCAAAGATAAGCGTATGCTGATGATACTCAGCTTTACTATTCTTTTAATATTCAGGATTCCATACAAGCATCAGATTTAATTGATTATGATTTAAACAATTTAAAAATAATGTCGTCCGAGCAAAGCTTACAATTGAATCCTACAAAATCCTTAGTTATGTTTTTCGGAAATAAAAATCAAGTAAATACCTTAAAAGATGGGTTTAATGTTGCTCTGGATGGTACGACACTACCTATAGTTGAGTCAGCAAAGAATCTTAGAATTATCATAGACTCGAATTTAAGATTTAAAGAACATTTTAAAAAAATCATGCAAAAATCAATTTTAGCTTTAAAACTTTTGTACAGTAACAGACACATCCTAAATTTACGCTTACGCAAAAATCTGTGCGAATCCTTAGTTTTATCCAACTTTAATTACTGTCATTTTATTTATGGTAACTGTATTGATATTTTGGATAAAAATAGGATCCAGAAGGTTCAAAATTCCTGTTGCAGGTTCATTTTTGGACTCAGAAAGTCTGACCATATATCGCATACATTTGAACAACTTAAATGGTTAAAAATGGACAATCGCAGACTTCATCATATGGCTACTTTTGTATTAAATATTTTAAATAACCCTGATGCATCTATTCAACTAAAAAATAAATTGGTACCTCGTAATAATATTCATGACAGGACTCGTTTTATCAATCATTTAACTATGCCTCACCATCGTTCAGCCATGTTTCAGAGGTCATTTACGTATAATGCCGGTAAAACATATAACTATATGCAACATAACCTTATCTCACTTAATGTAACTCAGTTCAAAAAACAATTTAAATTTATTATTATATTATAAACAATTATAACTATGCAATTACTTGTGAATTATTTTGGATATATTGATTTTATCTATATTTGTTATACTGGGTGATTCACGATCCACTGTACATACTTATGTGGTGTATAGGGTATCCCTAGGGTATATCGAAATGGATATTTAAATTGATTAATTCGGCTTTATTACTAAGATACAGGGTGATTTTTATATTTTGGTAAAAATTTGTTCACCCTGTATCTCCTAAACGGCTTAATCCATTTTTTTTAAATTTTGTACACAAACACTCTTGGTATATCATAACTTTTTGACCTTTGAAAAGTATCAAAGTTCCAGGGCCGTATCCAGCCAATTCACTCAGGGGAGGGGGGCTAGTTTTGAGACACCCTGTACATCGGAATTCGGTATTTTTAATTTTTTTCTTAAACTACATTCATTTGTGAACAATAATATGCCACCATATTGAATGGCACACTAAAGGTTACGTACGAAATTTAAATCTTTAGATAGTACATACCCCTTTTTTTAGCGGTATCTGTATTAAAGCTTTTAACTAAGTATAAAATTATTTCAATGATTGACTTTAAAAAAAAATTAAACTATCTCTACTAATAAAACACAGCCTTGTCGAATTATTTTTTATTTTTAGTGGCCCAAAAATACCAAAATCTACCCTAACACAATAACGTCTGTCTAACGGTATCTCTACATTTTTGTGCACGCTTTTGTGAATTGCAATTGAGCGTTGAATCATTTACAGTTGAGGTTTTTGTCTAAATGCTTGACGTTTAAAAAAATTAAACTATCTCTACTAATAAACCAGTTAATTTCTGTTTGAGTCTTTTTCGACTCATCTCTTATCTAATGCTCGAGATCGTGATCATTTATCGGCTACCGTAAAAATTTATCTTTTTTTATTTTTGTTATTGTATACAAATTACGTGTAAGAGCTTGTTTTTTTTTATTTTTTTATTTACCTTTATTTTTTTCGTACCCTTAAAACCTACAAAAAAATACAAATTCAATAAATTTTAAATTCCTAAAAATAATAAGGGAAGCCTTGGAATTTAGACAGATATTTTAAAAATGACATTACGTACATACAATTCAATCATTTGTGTTTGACATTGTTAATTAAAGATTTTTTATTTGAATTTTCTCTTTGCAAAAAGTTTGTACGTTTCAATAATTATAAAAATGCCGTTATTTACAAATGCTGAGTACGCAGACATCGTATTTGTGTAAGGATTTTGTAATGGTAACGGAAGGGCTGCTACAGAAGAATACAGAAGACGAATTCCGGATCGGAAAATTCCAAATCACCAAACGTTTGCCGCAATCTTTAATACATTGCGTGAAAAGGGTAAGTTTCCCTCAACCGATCTTCATGTTGCTAATAACGTTGTCCAAGAAGAGATTATTCTCAACCTTGTGAGGGAAGATCCAACCACAAGCACTAGGCTAATTTCCGCCCAAATAGCGATACCGCAGACAAGAGTATGAAGAACTATAAAAAATGAAAACTTATACCCTTTCCATGTACAAGAGGTACAAAGATTAGAAGAAGGCGACAACTTGCCTAGATTAGCATTTGTTAGGTGGGTAATAAATCATCGAAGAACTATTTTTAGAGCACTATTCACTGATGAAGCCCAATTTACAAGGGACGGAGTCTTTAATTCTAGAAACTCTCATGTATGGGCAGATGAAAACCCTCATTCGTTGCGATTGGCCAATTCTCAACGAAAGTTTTCAGTGAATGTTTGGTGCGGCTTAATAAATAATCATTAAATTGGACCACATATTTTCCCTCAACGACTAACGGCTGTTGTGTATTTGGACTTTCTACAAAACATTTTACCGGGCTTATTAGAAAATGTAAATTTAAGAGGCATATGGTTTCAACACGATGGGGCACCTGCACATTTTGGAATTGATGTTCGAAATTATCTCAATCAACAATTTGCTGATCGGTGGATTGGACGCGGAGGACCACATCCTTGGCCAGCTAGGTCGCCAGACTTTAATCCAGCCGACTACTTTTTGTGGGGGCATCTAAAACAAAAAGTTTACAGTGTTCCAATCGAAACTAGGGATCAATTAATAAATAGGATACATTTTTATTGCGACGAGTATATTTGATTTTCTTTTATTTATATACTTATACATTTTCTGCATTACTTTTTAGGTTAAAGTTCGTAAATGACAATTTTGAATTTGAACGTTTAAACTGGCAACACCTGACTGTTTTAATGTGAAAAATATGTGATGGTTGGTAAAAAGTACTAGGTCGGTGATAGCTACGTTTACCTTAGTTGCTATTCAATGCTTAACCAAATATAAAACATGCCTATTTTTGAGGCAAATTAGCAGATTCAACGCAATTTTTTTTTATTTATTGGTTTGTGATTAAAATAGAAGTTTTTGTCATTACCATCATAAAAAAGAAATGCGCTTTACCTCATTAAGCAAATCAGATATTAATTTTTTTTCGACGGACTCTAATATACATAAATCTTGTTCACCCTGTACCTCTATTGATACTGTGTTCTGAGTAACAGCACCGGAAAACTTTGATTCTGGTGCTAAAAGGTATTGTAACACCGTTAATCGAAACAATGTCTATAACGCATACACAATCAACAACCCACTCACATGAACGACGTTCAACCAGTTATAGGCAGATAAGGGAGAGCGTTTTAAACTGGGGAGGGGGGTTTAAAAGGGGGTTATTCCAGCTAGTGAGATTCGGGTCATGTCTATCCTACCTAATTTGTAATTCTGATTTAGCTATATAATAGCAAATGCACTAAGGCTTATTTAAATATCTGCATACTCGAACTACAGATAGACAAATAAAATGTATACTATAGTGATTTTTGAAAAATTGAAGTGTTGACCGTTATGTGATGAAAATCCACGATAAAAATTTTTAGAAAAAGAACAATGTTTTTAAAATTTCCTCTGTATATTTATTGTCAACATGACATGTTTTGTATATAAAATAGTTTCTTCAGATGTTGAGGTATAACTAAAATACTACAATGTTAAAATGTAAAAGGTAACAATAATAGGGAGGGCCCAAAGAAGATGGTGTTATAATAAATAAAAAAATCTTAAAATTATATGAGTTATAATAATATATCTACGACAAAAGGACGGTTTAGTGAAATAAATTTAACAAAGGAGAGCTATTTGATTCTAATTGGTCATTTAGTAAACGCTCTGATGATTTTAATTTGTTTATTTCTAGAAATTCAAGCATATTAAGTTTTATGCCCTTATTTTCGATATGTAGAATTTCAAAATTATGATCAAATGAGTGATGTTTAAGTAAAAGACGATTTGCAAAGCTGAATAAGATTTTTTATTTAAAAAACTATTTTTATGCTCTGAAATCTGAAATGCGTTTGTTAAACGTTCTACCTGTTTGACCTATGTACGTTTTTGTACAGTCACCGCAGGTTAACTTATAGACAGCTGATTGATTTGATTTGCTTAGTTTGTCTCTATTATTTTTTTTATATTTACCGAAACTATTGTCTGTCCTGTAAGCAACATTTAGATCCTGTTTAGGCAATAAAGTAGCGATACGTTCAGTGGGTGATCCAATATAAGTTTATAAAATCTATTATTTTGATCTTTAATAAAAGGATATATTTTACTAATAGCAGGGGCGTGCAGTCCATGGAAGCAAGGGATGCAGTGCTTCCCCAAAAAAAATTACAAAACATCTTATAAAATGTAATTTCTGAAATAGGAGACATAACTTAATTTAGTTTATATTAAAAAAGCTAAAATATTATCTTACTTATCAAGCCCATAATAAACGCGGCCTTGACTCCGACCGAGCCACAATAGAAAATAGAATAGAACCTATGCGTGCCGCTCGCTTCTCTGCAGCCAAGTCCTGTATGCTTCATTTCCTGTGAATCGAGCCCGAGGTTATTGAACTTTCCACCGGCTGTTTGCAATTTTTGCATTTCAGTCGCGTGCTTTAAGTGGAGGCGGAAGCTATCGTTCTTTGTTTGAACGGCTATCCGTGTGTTGTGTGATACGTACGTCGCGTCATGCATGGAAGACAATAATACGGACGTGGATATGCAAATACCGTCAACTTCGGCTGTCGGTAATAACGTTGAAAATGTTGGAGAATTTAGTAAGAAGAGTGTGTGTGAGTGTGTGGTGTGTATCTTAATAATAAAGGGATTTTCAACATTAAACCTCGCTGATAAGTGTCAAACAATTTCCAAAGGAAGGGCAAAACCGCCTATGAAAAATTTAACCACAAATATGAAAAACTGTATTAGACATTTTTATCCGGAAAAACAATACGACCAATTTAAATGGCTAACAGGGTGTGAAAATATAAGTAAATTATTTTGTTGGCTTTTTGAAAATGAAAAAGATCTCTGGAATAAAACTGGTTTTTCCGATTTAAGCAATTTCCATAAAGCTGTAAAATACACATTATATCCAAAGCGCATTTGCAGGCCGTCATAAAAGAAAAAGTCTTCGGCAAAATCAGAATTAAACACGCCCTTAATAAACAGTTGGAAATTAGTCACACAAATGGCAAATATTAAGAAGACTTATCGATGTTGTTTGTTTTCTCGGACAGCACGAATTGGGATTTAGAGGTCATGACGAAACAAGGGTTTCTTCAAATAGAGGAAATTTTCAAGATTTACTTAGTTTAATGGCTAAATATGATGAATGCTTAAAAAATCATTTAGAGCATCCTAGCGTTTTTCGCCGAACGTCCAATCGAATGATTTAATTTCCGCTGTTGCAACCATTATTCTAAAAAGAATTAAGCAGGAGATTGGCGAGGCGCGATTCATTGCTCTTGTTCTGGACGAAACAACTGATAGCACTAATTTTAGCCAATTATCTACATATAGTAATATGCTACGTTAAAACAGACGAAAGTATTCAAGAGCGATTTTTAGGTTTTAAGTATGTGTCCGAAAATCGTACGGCAGATGCATGACAATGCAAGCTAAAGTTCGAAAAACTTTCCCAAGTGCTGTGTTTGTCCATTGTTTTGCTCATAAAGTAAATTAAGTTTTATCCCAGTCCATCAATCACATTAAAGAGTGTAAAGAATTTTTCGTTACTTTAAGTGGCATGGCTGCTTTTTTTTCCAAGTCAACAAAACGTACACAAGCTTTGCACTCCACTGTCCACAAACGATTGCCCAAAGTAGCTCCTACTGGGTGGAACTATAATGGAAGACTTGTGTTAACAGTATCTGAAAATCGTGAATCACTGATTGAACGATTTGAGAATATAATAGAAAATAATGAAACGTGGGACTCAGAAGCAATAAATAGTTCGACGGGATTTTTGGACTGTTTGAAACGAGATTTTAATTTTAATTATTTGTTGAACATATTTTCAGAAATATTTCCATTCTCGGACAATGTTTTTAATATATAACAAACTAAAACAAATGATATTGCTTTTTGCCTAAAAAAAGTGGATGATTTTAAGTCCATGTTAAGCCAAAAAAGAGATGATTTTTGACCTATTTTGGAAGAAAACGATGACGTTAAATGCAGAGCCACAAGCCAAGCGTCTTCGAACAGACAAGGTAGGAGATGTTCAAACATCATACAGACGCCTCTTTTATGAAATAATCGATCAAATTCAGCAACAAATAAACTATAAATTTAACGGTTTAAATGATTTTAAATTCCTCGAGCTCTGCGATTTTGATGCATTTAAAGGAAAAAGCCAAAAAAGAAATGACTGACCTATTTTGGGAGAAAACGATGACGTTAAATGTAAAGCCACAAGCCAAGCGTCTTCGAACAGACAAGGTAGGAGATGTTCAAACATCATACAGACGCCTCTTTTATGAAATAATCGATCAAATTCAGCAACAAATAAACTATAAATTTAACGGTTTAAATGATTTTAAATTCCTCGAGCTCTGCGATTTTGATGCATTTAAAGGAAAAAGCCAAAAAAGAAATGACTGACCTATTTTGGGAGAAAACGATGACGTTAAATGTAAAGCCACAAGCCAAGCGTCTTCGAACAGACAAGGTGGGCTCTGGAATTTTGATGTATTTAAAGGAAAAATTTTTCCAGAAGATGCGTTTAAATCTCTTCTTTATTATGGCCAGTTCTTCGACCGAGTGTTACTGCGATCTGAACTAAAAGTGATTTACGAAACTGATGACATTAGCGCAAAAAATAACGCTAAGGAACTAATGCAATTTTTAAAAGACAAGGAGCTGGAAGATGCTTATACCGAAGTGTCGAAATTGTGTGAATTAGTATTGACAATACCTGCCACAAGCTCATCAGTAGAACGCGATTTTTCAACACTTAAACGTATAAGAAATTTCGTGAGAAATTCAACGGGGCAGAAGAGACTTTCGCATACATCGCTGTTGTCCATTGAAAATAAACTTCTCCAAAATATGTCGAAGCATCGACGTTTTTATGATGATGTCATTGACGAATTTGCAAAAAATGATCGAAGAATCGAATTACATTACAAATAGGTAAGTTTCTAAAAATTGCTTCCCTTTCTTAAAATTTCACCGCACGCCCCTGGTGAAAACTATATACTTCATTGTAATAAACATACATTGACATTTTAGAAGTCGTTCTACTATTGTAGGAACACTTCAATTTAAGTAAGAATAGTTGTGGAATGTATCAACCATTCAAATTTAACGGCTCTTAGTTCTGATTCAAAATTCAAAATATATTACATTTCGAGAACTACAATGTGTATATAGCAACAAGTCATAGGTGTATAACATTAAAATCTAAAAAATAATAAAACTATGCTTCAGAACATGACATATATCAACAAACTGCATCAGACATATACTTGCCAAATTAATATACAAAGTAATCAATTTTCAGTTCAAACACTTACAAAACGTTAGTCAAGTTTAACAAGAATTATTATGGTTATTAATTCAAAATGAAAGGTCGCTCGTAAATGATATCAGTCGAACATATTATCTAAGGTTCTTCAAGAAAACAACAAATTCTTTTATGGATTAAAATGCATCAGCTGTTGATGGTTTTTTTAATTCGAGTTTAAATTTATTTGTAGATGCGACAGTTTTTACTGACAGCGGTAACAGATTAAAAATGAAACTACCGGCACACAGAGGAGATTTTTTTATACATTTCTAAATTTTGTTTCAGTGGGTACTTCACCAGGAAAAATAAACAAGTAAACATCTAACTATATTTATTATATATCTCTTAAAATTTAAGTTTTTAGATTCATTTATTCACCTAATTGGCAAAAAATAAACCGTACATCGATCGAATAAATATTTTACATATACCGTTGGCGGCATGTCTTTTTAAAACTTTCAGTCGAACTTTATTAATAACAACTATAACAGTGGCGCAAACTGCTTGGATTTTGCTGGAGGTGCTATGTTTAGTTGTTGCACTGACAACGAGTAAACGATGACGTCGAGCGCATGGAAGATTAATGTTAACCAGCGCCATACAACGCTCTCGGTGAATTGCTAACGCAGAACACTGTACTCACGTGTCGTTCAGTTTGGAGTGCTTGTTTACTTTTATTTTCGCGGATTTCGCTGCAACCGGTTAGTTCCTTTGCAGTTTGCTTGACTGTTTTGTATTATATTTATTTATGGTGTTGTTACAACTTTATTTGGTGTCGGGTTTATTAATTTACATTATTGATGAATCCGATCACGTATGTGTTTTGCATTTGGTTGGAAACTCCATTTAATCCATGGAAGGAATAAGATCAGAGTTCTAATCGTCATCCTGGTTTTCGGTGTACAAATGATTATGAAGAAGTCAAATATTACAAGAATTGTTTTGCTGGCCTTGTTTACTAGCTTCCAATAAATATTCAGTGTGAAATAAGGAAGAATTTGCAGGTGTGTTAAATATATGAAGGTCTTTACATAAACGTGAAGACTCGGCGGGTCATATAAAATGCGAATTAATGCTAAAAACGTTTGTAAAAAATCAAAGTACTATAGCTGACACTTTAAAAAAAATGCTAAACTATATAAAATACATTTTAACGAAAACTTGTGTGCTTGGTAACTGCCGCAGTTTTGTACCTTGCAAAACAAGAGTTAGTCTTTCGCGGCCATGATGAGAGCAGTGAGTCAATAAATAGGGGGAATTTTAAAAAGCTTTTGGGTTTATTAACTTCGAGAAGTTCCCAAGAACTGAAAGATCATTACGAAAAAATTAAAAATGTTTTTACTAGAAAACTATTCAAAACGAAATAATTGAATGCATTTTACACAGTTTTTTTCTGTGCAAGTCGATGACACCACTGATGTTACGCAAACCTCCCAGTGCTCCATAATTTTAAGATACGTTAATTCAGAAGGTTCAGTAGTGGAGAGATTCTTAGGATTTTATAATGTCAGCTCCGATAGAACGTCGAAGAATCTGGCCACCTAAATAGCCTTCAAAAAAAAAGAAGCGCCGCAGGCTGTATTTGTTCATTGTCTTGCGCATCGTCTTAACCTTGTGATGCAGCAAAGTTTAAAAATATTTCTAAATATCGAATTTTTTTTTGCAAGCTTTAGTGGTATTTCCCCAATTTTTTCATCACTCAGCCAAACGAACGTATGTTCTTACATCTGCACCTACGAGGCGTATACCAACAGTTACAGAAACTCGTTGGTCTTCAAATTCGAAGTTAGTAAATGTGATTGTTCAAGACTGAAATAAATTAGAAGACGTCTTTGAATTCATTACAAACTGTGAAAATCTGATGAAAAATTAATCCGCCTTGCGAAAGGATTTTTAGGTGAGATAAATGATTTTGAATTCACGTTTCTGGCATTAGTGTTTAATGTCATTTTCTCAATCACGGACATACTACTTGACGTTCTTCAAAAAAAATTGCTTGACATTCATTTTTGCATATCCAATATAAAACGCTGTCGTGAGGCGCTCTGTAGAAAAAGAAATGAATATTTTTTTTAATACCATGTTTGATAAAGCAAATTCTATTACAGAAATAAATCATTACAAACGTGAGCTTGCTAAGCTTTCACCTGAAGAAATTAGGGCTTAGCATAGAACCCTTTTTTATGAAATATTGGACCATATTTTAATGGAAATGACACTAAGATTTCAAGACTGTGAAAAACTTACATTTTCGTGTTTGGCAGGTTCTGCTAAATTTTCCGAATATAGTTTAAATTTTCCGACTGGCCCGTTCGAAAATTTGTTATAGTTATACGGGGAAATATTTTCAAAAAGTCAGCGACCTAAAAATGAGTTTGTTCTTATTTCTGCCAATGAGAGTAATTCGAAGATATCGCTGCAAGAGCAAGTGAAAAAAATTAATAAAAATAAATATATTTTTACCGAAGCATATAAATTGTTAAAAGGGATAAATAAGGATAAAATAAGGGAATTTTGACAATACTGTCGACAAGTGCTTCAGTGGAAAGATGTTTTTCTTGCTTCAAATGTGTAAAAACACATTTAAGAAATACAATATCTCAAGAAAGACTTACTTTTCTTGGCAATATTTCCATTCAAAAGGAATTTCTGGATTAGATTAGGACAACTCATCCATTTTATGAGGATGTTATAAATAAATTTGCTGCTATGAAGGATAGGAGAATTGATTTAGTATACAAAATTTAGGTAAGTCGTAAAAAAATATTCTACCCCCTCCACATATAAATAAAATTACTGCGATATTTTCTTGCTTCATTTGCACTTCACTTACTTTTTCACCCACGAGCCGCCACTGAATAGTGGTAGAACGATATATGCAATTAACTGAAATACAGACTAGAAAAAACGAACTAAATATAATATCTGGTACTTTAAAGAAAAATGGCTACACAAATCGCACTTTAGAGCAAGTTATTAATGCACAGAGTTGCCGAAGAAAGAACACCAAAAATTATGAACTGGGAAGGCAATAAATAAACTTACCATATGGAAAAGGCACAACAAACAGAATCGGAAAAATTCTTAGAAAACACAACATACAAACATTACACAAGTCCCAGACAAACATAGGTAAACTACTTGGAAACCCAAAAGACAAAATCAAATTGGAAAACCACGGAGTATACATCGTTTCATGCCAGGACCGTGAAGAGATGTACGTGGGGCTACTAACAGGCGAATATCAGCAGGAGTAGAAGAGCATAAAGTTAGCATTAGAAACAAACAAACAACCTCGGCTCATCAGGAATCCAGCCACAAAATAAATTTCGATGGGTGTAGGGAGATCGCCAATATAGAGCATTATAAGACCAGAACAATCCGAGAAGCCATAGAAATAGAAACAGTATGGAAGGCAATAATCGACAAATCTAAAATCACAAAAAATCAAGCGGAATTAGCGTAACAACAACAGCAACAACCGGAAAACATAAATAATGACCAACGGCCGCTCAGATATAACCTCCGGCCCCGGGTGGAGGTATAAAAGAAAGCTCGCAGACGCTAACACTTGAGTTTCTATTTGGACGCGACAAGAAAAGCTTCGAAAATTCCAAATGTGATTTTGGAGAAACTTCACCAAAATTGTTCTTTTCAGAACGATAGTAGTGAACGGATGTACACCCGGAATGAAAACACATCGTATTTTTCCATCCGTGAAGGACTAAGAATCAACACAAACACATCTATATCTATAACAAACAAACAAAACAAAAGTATGCTTTATTGCCGCAGAAAAATTTTACAATTTTATGGACAAAGCAAAATATACCTAAAAATAAGACATATCAAAACATTAATCGAAAATAATTTCGACAGGTCAGTGCTTTTTTTAAAAATGTAAATTATCAATTTACCAAATCGTAAAACACACGTTAGAATATAACATAACATTGCAAACAGTAAATGAATCATGATAACCTTATAAAAGTAAACAAACACACATATACGAGGTGAATAATTTCGATGACATTGAAATCAAAATTGCAACTATGCGACCTTAAACTCTATGTTATTATAGTTATACAAATAATTGTGATGTTAAACAGAAGGTATATTGAACTAGTGTAGAATGTAGTATACAAAAAGAATTAAATTGTTTTTAATCTAATACCTAACAAAAATAATTAAGTTTTAAGTGAATGTTCGATAGTTCTTTTCCCTATATAATGATTTACAAAATTCTATGCTACGAGTTAGGACATGACTCACAAAAGATTTACGTAAACAAGCGAATTTAGTGACAATTTAAAGAGACTTACTCGCTGTAAAAATCATTAACGCTGTAAAATGGTCTCTCAATGAGGTATGCTTTGGTGTTTTTTCGAAATTGTGCAAGCATAGGGATAGATTTTAAATGTACTGGCAGATTGTTGTAAAGTTTTATGGCGTTGTAAATAATTGATTTTTTTATTAATTCTGTGGAAGGAATGGGAAGATAAATATCATGCCTAGAGTTTCTGGTAGGGTATACATGTTGTGGCCTTTCTGGGAGGGTGTTTATATGTTTTCTCAGCAAACATACTGTTTCCAAAATAAATAATGCAGGAAGTGTTAATATTTCATGTGTTTTCATGAAATAGTATTGGCAGTGAGCTATATTATTTAGACCAAACAAATAACGAATGGCTCTCTTTTGAAGCATAAAAATACTACGAAATTGCTCGGTGGTACAGCAGCCCCAAAAGGGAAGGCCATAGCGGAGGTGGGATTCAAATAAAGAGAAATAAGTAAGTCTGGCAGAAGGAACGTCTAGTTCTTTTGAAACTGATCGAATGGCGAAGCAGGCGGTAGAAAGTTTTTTAGTTAAGGTGTCAATATGACTAGACCATTTTAGGTTGTTATTTATATTTAAACCCAGGAATTTAACCGACTCTACGTATTCAATATTGCTGTTATGTACCTGAAGTGGTGGTAAAGTTCCCTTATAAGATAACGCCACCGTTTTATCGACGTTAAAACAAAGCATATTGGAATCGGACCAAGCCTTAATTATAACCAAGTCTTTGGAGATACTAGAGTGTAAAGACGTTGTATCAAAATCACTCCATGTTATGCTTGTGTCATCAGCAAAAAGGGAGATTCTTCCATTAATTTTAAGGTTCGTGATATCATTAATGTATAACAAAAAAAGAATAGGTCCCAAGACTGAACCTTGAGGGACTCCACTTGTAATCAACTTACAATCAGAATCGGAACCATTAGCCCTTACAAGTTGTTGTCTTTTCCCAAGATAAGATTTGAACCAATTTAAAGAAGTACCACGAATTCCATAAAAATTTAGTTTGTTTAACAGAATTTCATGACTAACACAATCAAAGGCTTTCGCATAGTCACAAAAAACTGAGGCAGTTGGGTGGTTGTTATTGAGAGATAAGTAGACGCCTCTAAGCAACGTGAACATGGCGTCACTGGTGCACTTGTTGGGTAGAAATCCGAACTGCTCCGGGGATATTATCTGATGTTTCAGGAGAAATGGCATAAGACGGTTCTTCAGTAGCCTTTCGATGATTTTTGATAGCACTGGTAGTAGTGCAATTGGGCGATAATTGCAAGAGTTAGTTTTTTCGCCGCCTTTATGAAGTGGAATAATTATAGCTGTTTTAAGGCAATCAGGGAATACACCTTTTATAAAGGACTCATTTATTAATGTTGTAAGGGCCTCTATGACTGGGAGTGGCAAGTTCTGGAATATTCTAATTGATAGGCCATCAGTGCTACACGAAGATTTACTTTTGATATTATTTATTACCTTCAATAGTTCAGTGCTGCTAACGGGACTTAAGAAAAAGCTATCAGCTAAATTTTTTGAAGGAGGGAGAAACGAAAGAGGGTCCAAACTTGGCGAGATACTAGAGGTAACATTTTTGCTTACATTAATAAAATAATCATTTAGATCATTAGCCCCTGGCAAGATCTGAGTCACAGGGTTTGATTTGTTTCTGAGGTTATTGATGATGGACCAGGTTTCTTTTGAAACGTTATTAGAGTTTGTTAGACGTTTTCGGTAGTGTAATTTTTTTGCTGACTTAATAAGAGTAGTGTAGATCCTCCTATAATTAGAGATATAGTCGAGAATAAGAAAGGAGTCGGTGAATTTTTTTATATATGAGAGCGAGCGCATATTTTTAGCAGAAATTCGTATTTCTTTCGTGGTCCACGGTTTATGTCGCTTAGGTTTAATATTCTTAAGCGGGAAGGCCTTGTTAAAAGCACTTAAAGTTTTATTTAAAAAAGTTCTGAAGTTTGTGTTGACATTATCAGATTCAAAATTCCAATTGGTGTTAAAGCAAATATTATGAAATACTGAGAAATTTGCGGCCGAGAAAATTCTGCCCCGATGGCGAGATCTTGGTAAGGGCCTAATAGGTAAACTAAACCTGGAAATTACCGCCTCGTGATCGGAAAGACCTGAGTTATAGACCTGTGATTGCACCTCTGATGGAGAAAAATCAGACGCCATGTAATCGATGATAGAAGAAGAGTTTTTTGAAATTCTAGTTGGCGTGGATACATGCATTGAAAGACCGAAAGAGTCGAATATAGAAATTAGATATTTCTGGATGGCACAAACAGTAGCATAGTCAATATTAAAGTCCCCGCATAGAATTTTTTTACCTTTAATCGGTAGACTGTCTAGCAAACTTACCAGGCTATTTAAAAATGATTGTACATCAGAGTTTGGTGATCTATAAATACAAATTACATAAAGATCAAGGTTTTGATTATGTACCATAGAGAATTCAAAAGAGCTATCCGCTAACAAATGATCATATTTAGATACCGACATGAAATCTCCATTTAGGGATAGAATCAGTGTTCCCCCATGAGCTGAGTTTTTTCTGTCATATCTAGCTATTGTGGTATACCTTTCAATATAAAAGGGTTCGTTTAGATTCAGCCAGTGCTCAGTAATTGCAACAAGTTGGGGGAACTCCAATTCTTCCAGAAATAGGTACAACTCGTCAGTTTTATTTCTTAGAGAAGCAATATTAATTAGAACCATATTAAGACCAGTAACAACAGGAAGTTTTGAGGAATCTAGTTCCTCAGGACACGTCGTGTTTTCTAAAAATTTTTTTTGGGAGAATTGCTGGTAAAATAGTTTTTATGGCATTCTCTGGTCCCCTGAAGATGGATCGATCTCTCCGAAGATATGTAGGATCCATAGGCTGCAAGATCCGCTTCCACTTCTGCTGCGTTAAATCCGTAAGCAGCATGAAAATCGAAATATATCTTATGTAGGGTTCTATAATCTATAGGAATGCCTTCAGAAGCCAAAAACAGCCTGGTGCTTGTATTTGTAAACCCTTCAAAGTGAATTGGCGCAGGTTGGTCGTGCAGGAAGGCGAGATATAACTTGAAGGCCTTTAAAATGGCTGGTTCTCTTAGTCTAGACATGAGGAAACGGTTATCAGAACTTTTTTCGGTTCGCGTAAGCTTCACTGTTGGGGGAGACATTGGATCAAAAATAGGTTCTTGGTCAGTAGGAGCTTTCTTGGAAAGACTGTAGCAGTTGTCGCTCACTAATATATAAAAGAATTAGTTCACACTCATCACGCTTCAGCTCAAACCGCTTGAGGTAAAAGGCTGAATTTTGACACATAAGTTGATTTTGGGGTGTAGAGGTTCGCAGTTTGCACCTGTAGAAATTATATACTTTTGCTATTTTACGCGATTTAGTATCTATATATATATATATATATATATATATATATATATATATATATATATATATATAAAGGGATGTAAAGAGGTACTTAAATCGCCTCATTTAAGTACCTCTTTATAAACTACGTTTGTTGTTGAATTCTCTGGCTGTAAAAGCCAAGCTACTGCGCGAACTCACTCTAGAGCATGCGGCATAAAGTTGACCATTGGAAAAACAATTGTAGCGCAAGTCTACTCCAGCTCTACTTAAGAATTGCCCTTGAGCTTTGTTAATTGTCATGGCGAAACAACGCTTTAAAGGAAACTGTACACGTTTAAACTGAAAAGGCTAGTCTAATGGAATTAAAGGGATACATGGTACAAAAACTGTTTCTCCCAGACCAGGGCCAGAAATAATAGTAGACTCTATTACATTGTTTTGTAATGTTTTAACCGGTAGTTCCATTACACAATTTTGGTGGTTTTAAATTTTGAATAAGCATTATTGGTGCCACAGTAATGCTTATTTCAAAATGTTTTAAAGTTAACTCGTAAAGAGGGACTCCTAAAGAGTTTAGAGAGTGTAGAAACTCGACAGGATAATTAACGGAATACGTGGTATATTCAGCCATATGACAGTAGTGAGAATAATTCGATCATAATTTTTCAAAACTCTGCTTGGTGTAATGGGTAACGCACTTAATTTGACTTGGATGTGGACTCCCAAACATGCCGTGCTCGATCCACAGAAAAGCCTTTACTTTTTTATAATTTTTTATTTTTTATTTTTTGTTGGTTTGATTAGATTCGGTAGTTTTTGTTTATTAAGAAAAACGAACTAACCGTTTTCTAAATAAAAGTATTGTAATATTGAATGGGTAGTTTCTCCCCCATGGAAACTGAGTTTCTAAAATCGAGCTGTTTGCACAAGCTCAGCTTTTTACGGCAAACGGTTTGAGAAAGGTCGCAAAAATTAATCATTGACCCGATTTTTTCAAAAACCCTGTATGAATTTATAAACAATCTTAAAATTTGTGATATAATAAAATAAAAAGCACGTGTTCAAATGTTTATCCGAATAACTAACCGTTTTTTAAATAAAAAATATAGTATTAAAGGGGTGGTTTCGGCCCCTTGTACTATATATTTATATATTCAGAGAGGAGCACTTGAAATAATTTCTTTAATATTGTTTTTCGTATTATGATAATAATACGTACTAGTGGTGATAACACGTCTGGGGCTAATGGACTTTAATTAAATAAAATTATATCCAAATTCGCCAAGGAGGAGATATCGTATTGTGTTTTAAATATATGGATTTTATTAAAAATGGTTTACATATGAAAAGAAAAACTTAATTAAAAGCTCTGATCTACAACCCAGTTTAATTTCGATTTACACGTGGCCATTTGAGCGGCCTTACCCCCTTCTTGTTCCCTTAATGTCCACTATTTTTAATCTTCTTTCAAAAGGGATACTGAACACGCACCCCTTCATTTGCCGCTTGACGTCTAATCCCGCAGAGATAAAGGGCTCCGCAGCGGGAACTCGGTGGGTGGCGGTTTTTTACCAGTGTTTTCATTAGATTGTTTTGTTTGTTTCCCCTTCCGTAATGATATCCCGAACAATCGTGTTTATTTTAAGTTAACGAAAACGTTACATTATTACAAAATCAGGGATATTTAGTCTGGCACGTGGAGCTATAAAAAGATACCTACGAAATGTAGCATAATTAGTACAGTGCGTAATTTTGTCAAAAGCTAGCAGAAGTAACCGTTTTTACTTCATTATATATGAAAACAGGCTTCCTATTATTTACCTTGCCATATCATTAAAGGAATCGCAAAAAGGGTTACTTTTTTTTTAATCATTTCAAAAAAAGCATTCACCAAAAACTCATAAGATGTGTGCATGGACCTTTGACTTAATAAAAGGATCTATTGCCAGGAAAGTTTTGAGTAAAGCTATTTAATTGATTTTACTTCCCTTGTAATCGTGAAATCGTTTTAATTCAATTCAATTCAAAACATGCTTTATTGTCGAAAGATACATCTTATTGACAAAGCTCTAAAATAAGTATATAAACATACATTATTTAAATAATACATTACATAAAAATTAAACTATAAGAAAAACGAAACAAAAATGTTAGAAGGTTAAAAACAAGAGTAAAGATTAAACATTTAAGTATAACATTAATACATATAATGAAATTAACCTTTAACTACGGGCGTCCTTCCATCAGTCATAAGTACGTGCGCGGTGTATTCTGTACACCATCAACTAAAGTGGCCAAAAATCTTAATCAAGTACTTCGCATAAATATGATATTGCTCAAATGAAATGAAGGTGCAAATAAATAAAAAAAAATACATAGCGTAAGAAATACTTTATTACACAATAATACAAACTCGTAACAAAATACAATGAACAAAAACACAAGCTATTCATTTTCTCTAAAAATAATGTTCTTTTAGAAATTTTAGCTTAACATTAAATAATATTAAATTGTTACATTATAAGAAAAATGGTACAACTAAAGGGTTAAAATTAATTCACAAGACACAAAAACTTCTTCCACCTGTTGATCTAATCTATTACACTCTGTACAAATGACAACAGAGTGCTCTTTACAAACCATTTTCATACATTTATTACATGAAATTGTCGTCACTCTATTTTTGCTCCTTCCACAGCAATAGCATCTACCCCGCTTTTTTGCTGGTGGTTCTTCCTCATGGTCGTCTTGTACATTTTTGTATTTCTTCAGGAAAAATTTCAAATCTAAAGGTAAACTCTGTATTTAAGCCCTTTCAGAAAGATGAGGTCTCATCAAAGCCATTGATAAATTTTTGAGAAAAACTCTTCTGTATTTTTGAGGCTTGTTGATGTTCGCAGCATTGTACAGGATTTGGCTGTTAATTCCTGCAATGTTCAGGAGTTGAAAGAATAGGGCCATGGGCCATCTTCGTGTTCTTCGTGATACCGAATACGTACCACACATTTTGTCGACAGTATCGACGCCTCCCTTATGAGAATTGTAGTCCAAAATTATTATGGGTTTGCCTGTTTCAGGATCTACTGCAGAATTACTATGCATGGTAGATAGCAAAATTACAGCTTTATTCTTTTTTGGGGCATAGGAAACAATAGTAACCTCTTTTTGAAACCCAAAACTGGACGATCCAATTTGTGTCTTTTCAACTGTTGTTATTTTATCTTTTAAAAGATCAATCGCCAAAGGATAGCTGGTATACCAGTTGTCGCATGTCAAGTTGCGATTTTTACCTTTCCAGGGTTCAAGCAGCCGATGAGTAATATCAGTTGGTGTGTTAGATTTTCTGTAGGGTCCTTCCGGTTGTTGACCACAATACACCTCAAAATTGGTGACATAGAAAGTTTTTGCATCACACAATACAAATACTTTCAAGCCGTACTTTGCGGGCTTGCTCGGAATGTATTGCACAAAGCTACATCTGCCTCTGAACGGTATCAACATTTCATTAATTGTCATCTGTTCTCCCAGAGAATAGTTGTTGCTGCAATTCTCCATAAAACGATCGAGAGTAAATCGAATGGCAGCAAGTTTGTCAACTGATTTGCGGTCCTGTCGAGTATCTTTGTTATCAAACCTAAGAGACGCAAGCAAAAATAAAAACCGATCGGCACTCATGCAAACTCGAAATATTTCTGAGCCGGTTTCATCTGTGGTCCACAGCTCAAGGAAGTGAGTATGGTTTTGCTTTTTTGTCCCTGCAAGTAGTGATATTCCTATAAACGCCATAATTTCTGTTTTTGTAGTATCTTTAGCTCGTCTTGGCCGTTCGTAATTTACTCGCATCTTTGCAATCTGCAAATTTGTGCATTCAACTATATTTTTTATGATATCATTTGTAAATATTTTTTCAAAAGCACTTTTTTCATCAGTAACGTCTCTTGCACACATTTTTGGCCCGGGAAATATCTTTACAATATTTTTCGAAGAAGTTTTGCTGAATTTGCTCGCAAGTGATTGTTTATGCCATTTAGTTTTTTTATCTTTCGCTATGAAATACTCATTGTCTTCATCATGTTCTGAAATGTTTCCATTGTCATCGTCTGCATCTAAATCAAGCATATCTTGATTTATATCGTGTAGGTCCACTTCCGAGTCAGTGTCGTGGTCACTTTTTTCTATTAGCTCCTCGTCTGAAGTATCTGGGTCCCCACCAACATCTTCATCAGATTCTTCGTCACATATAGCTTGAGCCATAGCTCTAAGCTCATCTTCTGAGAGCTTATTGGGGTTTTTTACTGGTACGCGATGCCTGCAAAATTAAAATTTCTGTTGCAAGTCTCTCGCGGTTTACAAATATTATGAAGAAATATCCAATTGATTTTGATGTGTGAAAATAAATATGAAAATAAAATATTCAGTCAAATGTTTTGAGTATACAGTAATACTATTTTCACAAAAAAAATGTTGTGGATATTTATCGATAAGGTGGCAACAAGAAATTTATTTTTAGCAGTGACATTATAAAGGAAAATGTATCTTAATTTTTCATAAAACATATTAGGCAAAAGTTTTACGTATAGAACGATCTCATAATCTTTTTACGACGTTATCAAAAAACTATAATATCGAATTTCAAAAGGATAGCTTACAGTATATTTATGCAATAAAAAAGTGAAATCTATTTTATTATGAAAACATTTTGTATGCTATAACAATCAAATCTAATTTCAATGGAAATTTTAGATTACCTGGCCGTTTAAAAATTGCCTAATATGTTTTGCTGAAAAAACATAACTTTTATTTTTATAACAACGAACGACACTGCTAAAAATTTAATTCTCTTGTTGCGCCTTGATCACCTGATCGATAAGTACCATCAACAAAAATTTTATGAAAATTTTACTAAAAAGGGGGCTAGAATTTGGAAGTCATGAAAAGTGAGACATACTGTATAGATATATCATGTTTTAAATATTTTTAATACAAAATTATACATTTTTTTATGTAGAACGTTGCAAAAGAGCTAGCTTGTCTTACAGATAAATATTTTGATGTCAATAATATCACGATTTAATAGGCAAACCAAATTTAATCCCACAAAATTTACTTACATAACTAGGTGCTTGGTGTACTGAATACACCACAGGTAAACTTCGTTTGAATTTCCAGGAAACGAACAAGCGATATATCAGTTTGCGACTGAGGAACCTTAATGTTGACACTTCACAGATTGGTTACGTTGAGGCGGCGGAAGCGCGGGGACTACTCTACAAAAATGGCGGCCATTTTAGTGCATCTGGTGTACTGTATACACCGTAGCCCGTAGTTAAAGGTTGTAACAGAACATACAGAACAAAGCAAGACCCACCCTATTGGCTATCATGCATCAATGAAAAATTCCTCTATGGAATAGTCAACAGTACATTTTTTATTTCCCTTCTAAACTTTATCCTATTCGTTGTCAATTTAAGGCTCTGTGGAAGCTTGTTAAATGCCATTTTGGCATTGTAAGCAATGGAATTTTTTATTTGGGATGTGGTCGGTATCGGCAAGGTAACATTATTTAAACCGTTTCTCGTCTGATAAACAGGTATATTGATATCGTTTAATTGGTTTTTGTGTACCAAACATAGACATTCCAGCAAATATAAACACGCCAAAGTCAATATTCTACGCTGTTGAAACAGAGGCTTACAAGACTGCCGATAGGGCACTTTGAATATTATTCTCAATGCTCTTTTAAAGAACAAATATCGAATTAAATAGATAATTCGTGCACCCACCCCAAAAGCAAATACCATAACGTAAGTGTGACCGTATTAATGAGAAGTATACCGATCTCATTGTAACATGATCTAAATCGAATAAATCATTCATATACAATAGAAAGAGGAGGGGCCCCAAAACAGATCCCTGAGCAACACCGCTCTTAATAGTAAGATGTTCAGATAACTCTCCACTGAGAGATACGGCTTGTGTCCAGTTCGAAAGGTAGGACTGTAACCAGTTAAGTGTGTTTCCCCTAAAACCATAGATCTCTAGCTTACCCAGCAGCACTCTATGATCAACACAATCAAACACTTTTGCGAGATCACAGAATACCGCTGCTGAAAGCTACCCATCAATCAACCCAAGGTAAAGTGATTCCAAAAATGAAAAAACAGCATCATAAGTATTTTTTTCCGCTTGAAATCCAAACTGCTTTCAATGCAGTACTTTATATTTATTTAGGAAATTTAACATTTTTTACTATTTTTTCTACCACCTTTGCTATGGTAGGCAATAAAGAAATTGACCTAAAGTTGCCACATACATTTGTATCCCCACCCTTATGTAAGCGATATTTCAGGTGTGATAGGATTTCCTTTCCTATCCGCCAAGTCATTGACAATTGACTATGTCTCTTTCTGCCTATTTTTAGAAGCAAAGTATACTCTCTTTGCCGACTGTAAGACTTTCCTATATATGTCTCTATAGTTATTAAAATAAGCAATGTAATGACCGCATATTCCTAGCTGAAATCTTAATGGCTTTAGATATCCACGGTTTCTTTCTTTTAACCCTAATCTTTGTCACAGGAAAACTGGTGGTAAACATTTTAAAAACGAGGTCACGAAAACTTGATAGCGGATCATGTGTGTTTAGTATATTCCAGTTCACATTGTTACATAGTTGACGGAATTTGCGAAATTTATTTCTACTTTATATTCTTCCAAGTCTACATTTGCGCGATGTTCTCTTAATTTTCAAACTAATCTTTGTTACAATTGCTTCATGATCTGATAGTGCTGCATTCACCGTGTCACAAGACACACATGTTAAATTCGAACAAACATAGTCTATAATTGTAGAGGATAATCTTGAAAATCTAATTGGTGCTTCCACATGCATTGCTAAGTTAAATGAATTTAATACATTTTGCAAACTTTCAGTATACCTCGAGCCTTTATCAGAATAATTTATATTAAAGTCACCAGCTATTAACAGTTTTGATTTAGGAGGAAACTGGGATAGAAGATTTTCACGATTCTCCAAGAATACGTTAACGCTACTACCGGGAGGCATATTCAGTAACAGCAGACGTGCTAGAAAACTCAACATCGCTTCGGCGACGCTCGGATTTTAAACAACAGGCTTGTCTTAATAATTTTATTAATTTTTTAGTTTGTTATCCTAATTATTGGCACTTGAAATAGTACATACACATAAGTCATCAGGCTTTTATATTTATTAGATCGCTCTATTCTTATATTAGATTACAATTTCTGTTTAAATGGGTTCTTATATAGTATACAGGGTGTTGCAAATTCAGTGGAATAGAACTAATATTATCTATAGAACCGTAAAGAGATACGAGGTTGGTTAAATTATGGTAAAGTTTGACCGTTTAATGTCGAATTAATAATTTTCCGTTCATAAAATTGGAAAATTCCGACTACTTCCGAAGATATTTGCAAAAAAAAACGAAATCAGCATTTTCTTTCTATTCTTCTCAAGGTGCATTTGGAAAGATATTACAAAATAAATTTTAAATCTTTAAAGCCACTTTTCCTCTTACGCAAAATAACGTATTAGGATTTAAAATATGACGTTTCGTTCTCGAGGTCACATAATCAACTTAATTTTCTAAAATATGAACCTGAATTTTTTATTTTATTTCAACAAGCGTATGTTAAATTCACAAAGAAGAATTTCAGATACACTACATGTGTGAGTGCATGTTCATTACATCATTGAGGTCAACGGTTCTTAAAATGGAATAAAAAAATCCAGGTAGACTTTAAGAAAATTAAGTTAATGATAAGAACTCAAAGACTGAAAATGCCAGTTAAAAAAAAATAAAAAGGAAAATTACTATTATCGTTTTTTCACGGATATCTTCGGAACTCAGGCACGTCGGAAAAATGGGTCAGGGACGCTTCGCCTGCCAGTCTCATTAGGGAGGGGATGCAGCACCCCCTGTATGTGTCCTCAAAAAGCGAAAATATTCATAATGTCGTCGGGTGCGACCCTAAAAAAAATTAATTTGCAAATAGATTCTCAACATGGCCAACACAATATGCATTAATTTACATAAAAGAAAGAAAATGTATAAAAATCATTCTAAAATTTCAACTTAGTACTTGTTTTAGTAGAGCCAACCTCTCCTCTCGGGATTTTTGTATGAAAATGTAGGTGGCATCATTCACAGAGGTTCTAAGTTTTCGCATTGTTCGATGAAAAATTACATTTTTGAAAATCTTTTTAACAAAATCGTACGTATAGCTGCCTATATATGTCTTATACCAGTAATAAATAAATAAATAAATAAATAAATGCTTTATTGTCAAAAAAATTTTACAATTTTGTGGACAAAGCTGTTGTAAAAAAAAATAGTTTACAAACATCAAAATTAGCAAACAACCAGATTAAGAGGACAACAAAAACCGCATGTCATAAAGAATGTTTGTATTTTCAATGGATTTTGTCAAAAAAAATCATGGCAACTAAAATTTATGTTTTTGTATTTTGACTTTGACATGTGTATGAACTATTTTTTATGCGCATATGGATCAGCAAGTAAAATCACATTTTCAACAGATCGACCAAATGAAGACCAAAATCCGCCTATCGATATTGAGATTTGCGATTAAAATATCTGAATTATTATTCTTTAAACTTTGATAAACAAAAATCTTGATGTACTATTTATGGCCAGCACAGCAGTTTAGTTTTTGATTGTAATTTGCGGTTTTCAGACCTTTTATTTGATTAAAAGACTTATATGTTTATTATTGACCAACAAATATACTTATTCTTACAAATTTATTAAGTACATAATAACATACTACATAATAACATTTAATAAAATTATTAAAAAAGTTCGGAATTTCACGCGGTTTTTGTTGTTTTTTTGTTAGGTATGTATGGTTGTTAATAATAAAATACCCCAATATTTCATAGTACTTATTTTTAATAAAAGTTCTTATAACAAAATATATCGATCAAATTATATTAGTTTGTTAATTTCTTCTTTTTCGAAATGAAAGACACTTTCGACGTCCCCTGTCGGAATCAACGACATATTTATTCAGCGTTGAATTTCGCAGGTTTGGTCAAATTTAAACAACTTTGCATGTTTTACGGTTTTTGAAAGTCAATGTTATCACTTACATTTTGGAGAACCCTGTACAGTTTATGCAGAATACCTATTTGTTTCAGCAGAAATGGATAAGCGAGCTAGAAAGCTTAAAGAAAGAGACATGGAGTGTTATAAAAACATAGTTAAAGACCGGTAAAATAATTTATAAATGCTACAGGAAAACAAGAACTAATGTTGCAAAAGCAAAGAAAAAACACGAAATATAAACAGCTCAGCAGAATTAGTTATCACTGTAAAAAATATATTTCAGGTAGTAAATCTACCTCTGCAGACCCATTTCTTCCTGACTGGCCTTGTGTAATAATAACGTTCAAAAACTCGCATAAAAATGAACTAAAAAACCCCTAAAAATTATTACACCTAAAACTAAACCCAACACCCAGAGTCATCGATCCAGTCTGTTTAAAAAGACTAAATATTAGGTGTTTAATAGTAACGTGTACCCCAAATTAAAAAAAATGCGCACCTCTCGCGTGCACGGTAAGAGTTTAAATAATAGCAAACGTGCTAGCTCTAGAGCGTCTGCCGTTACTGGACGTCTAGGTACTGTAGCCAATCCGAGCCGAATGCGAGCCGATCGTCTAGCGCGTCTGCTGTTACTGGATATGCTACCGGGAGATCTATACAGGCAGATTATATACAAATTTAAAACTCTACAAAACGCAATAGAAAATTCAAAATCTCTTTCAATAACCAAATCATTATACTTATTAATATTAATAAATGAAGCCACCTCAGAAATTTTTTGACTTATCAATATAAGAGTCCCCCCATGTAAATGAGTTTCCCTGCAAAACTTAGACACTACAAAATATTCGGCAATAGAAATAGGCTCATCTATCCTTAGCCAATGTTCAGTCAATAGCACAACATCTGGAAAACCTAAATTATCAAGAAATATAATCAGTTCGTCTATTTTATTGCGGATTGATTGCACGTTAAGTAGCATTACTTCAAACCAGGAGGCTCCTCCGTCTCCTCTAAAAAAACATCACTATCTGAATTTAATACTTGTAGAGAATTGATTAACGTTAGTATCGATTTCCCGATGCTGATCCTTGTTCTGAATTTTAGATAATTTAACTTCACAAAGCGGTACAGACTTTAACACAATTCTCTGAGAATACTTACTGTATAAGATGTATCTAGCCAATGATTTACATAAAGAAACGACACCATTCACATAAAACTTACCGCTAATAGACACAAAATCCAACAGAATTCTAACAAAAACATTCCTATTTTTACAAAAATTTGAAATAAGATTATATGGTGATTGATAAAACTTCAAATTCGTTATTTTTCCTATGTTTAGAAGAGATTTTAAAGCTATTTTGCGAAGAAATGATAAATAGTCCAAGTCCAAAAATATTACTACACTGTCTATATCATTATTTTACCTATACAGGATGTAGCAGTTCTTTTAATTTCCCTTAAGTTTGCTCCAGGTTTAATTATTCCTTCTACTTCATATTGGTCATGGTTCAGCAGACTTCTCAACGCACCTGTACAATTACGACCACTATGGTCACTAAAAAGTTTAACTTTTATCTTATCTTTAGTAATTAAAGGCTTCAAAGAATCCTGTTATCTGTTTATCTGCATATATTACAGATGGAGGCTTATGTTAATAAACATGATCTTGATTTAGCAGAAAATCTTCTTTCAGGGTCCCTAGATGACGAAAAACATGTTTTCTCAATTCCGTCGGTCTGTCTGTCTGTCTGTTCGCAGCATAGCTAAAAAACTACTTACCCGACGGACTTCCAATTTTGGTCAACAATTAAGGGTCATATGGGGCTGACCTGGTAATATTTTGATAAAAATCCAATATGGCAAAAGATAATCGTGGCCTAGTAAAATGTTAAAACAAATTATAACTAAGAAAGTGCTTATCCAATTTGTCTCAAATTTTGCACGAAAATCAAACATTATGTAGGAATCAATTGGTGAAAATTTGGTACCGTCAAACGGGGCTACTTTGACACCACGGGGTAACTTTGACACTGCAAACATTTTTTTTTTCAATTTTTATTTTTTTGATTTTGCTTCTTTGTAAATTTTATTCTAATATTAGATTCATTTGTTACAGGTACTAACTAATTAGAAATGGTGTAACATTACGAAAAAGTTCCGGGAACGCGGAGTTACCGCAATTATTCGAACGAAGACTTAAGAAATGCACTTGAAGCTATTGAAAGAGGCATGCCTGTCCAAAGGGCGGCAATAGTTTATAAAATTCCTCGTATAACACTTCGTAATAAGTCCCTTGGTATACACAACCAGTCGGTAGGTCATCCAAGTGTCCTTAGTAGCGGTGAACAGGAAGTGATTCGTAATACTTTACTACAAGTGGCAAAGTGGGGTTTTCCATTAACGAAGTGTGATATTCGTGCCGTGGTGAAGAAATTCTTGGATAAACAAGGGAAAGCAGTGCGTGTATGCAAAGACAATTATCCCGGACCCGATTTTGTCGAAAACTTTATTAAGAAACACAACCTCTCCACACGAATCGCAACAAATATTAAAAAATCGCGATCGTCCGTAGATAGAAACGACATTATTCAGTTTTTTGACAACATAAAAGAAGCATTAGGTGATGTTGATAATAAAAACTTATACAATTACGACGAAACTAACATCGCTGATGATCCTGGGGCGAAGAAAGTTATTGTTCCCAGAAACTTCCGTAGAGTAGAACGAGTACAAAACTATTCGCGGTCCTGTGCGAGCATAATGGTCTGTGGTAATGCAGCTGGAGAACTCCTGCCCCCTATGGTAGTGTAAAAGAGCTCCAATTTATATGAAAACTGGTGTACTGGAGGACCCCCCGGCACTGTTTATGGGAACAGCCCTTCCGGATGGTTCGACATGAACCTTTTTGAGCAATGGTTTTTTAAAGTTCTTTTACCCCACATAATAGCAACCAAGGAACCAGAAACACGAGCAGTTGTAGTTGACGATAATCTAGCTAGCCATTTTTCACCACAGGTTATAAAAGCAAGCCTAGAAAATAATATATACATGTGCCCTTTTCCAGCCAACGCCACACATTTGATGCAGCCACTAGATGTGTCTGTATTTGCACCCTTCAAGAGGAAGTGGCGTGAAATATTAGAAAAATGGCGAAAGGAGAGCAGATATTCTGGGACCTTACCGAAAGAACACTTCCCGTCCTTACTTTTACTTTTGTGGAACAAAGTTTCAGACACTGTAGAGACAAATTTAAAATCGGGATTTAGAACCACCGGACTGTACCCAATGAATGTTGATCAAGTCTTAAGGAAGATTCCTGAAAACTTGGAAGAAACTGAGCGAGTTCATGCAGCGAAGACCAAAAAAAAAGAAAAAGGGGAAAGAAGTTTTAAAGCTGGAAAACAGATGACTATCAAAGACCAAGCAATTCCTAGTGAGCAAATCGAAAATGAAGTAGGACCTCCACCCCAGACAATTCCATACAGCAGCGACCAAGAGTTGCCTTGTTTCTCCGACACCCTTCCAGGGCCATCAGGAATACGAACGAAAAAGGTCAAAGTCAAAGCTAAGAAACCCGAGAGTAAACCTAAAGTGCGTCCTGCTATTAATATAACAAAAGCAAGTTTAAGGGGTGAGAACGATTCAAATTTAAAATTTGCCTCATGCCGCATGCTTTTTAAAAACTACAGAGGAAGGGCCGAATGGATTGAATGTGTTCAATGCAAGAAGTGGATTTGCGGACTTTGTATCAGAAAGCACTGATCCATTTTATGTGTGCCCTGTTTGCGAGGAACCATTTGCCGATGACAGCGATGAGGATAGAACCTTTAACCCTGAAACTCTGAAATGAACCCTGAAGGTCTGTTTGAATTTTGTATATTTATAGTGATAGTTTATATTGTTATATTAATTGTAGGTCTGATGATGCCTGAAAAGGCGAAACACGTGTAACCGCATTATACTCTTATTGACTGAGACCGAGACTTTGTGACTTATTTCTAGTTTAGTCATTTGAAAGTTGGTCTCTTAGAGAATATGGACGCTTTCTTACAGCCTGAAACTGAGACCGAAAAGGATCGAAAATTAAAAAAGCTTAGATTTAAGTTTTAATTTTTTATGCTTATGCCAAAAGATTTTAGGTTAAGACATGTTTTCTTAGTTTTTTATGTTTAATCTTTCGTTCCTACATGCCAAAGAATTTTTTTGTTGCTGTTTTAGACTGAAATGTTTTTTATTTTATTTTTATAGGTAATGTAAACCGTAGATTATCATGTTTTCTCGAGTTTTTTGCTTAAGTTTGAAACTAATAATAAAATATTATAATTAAAAGGTTTTATTTCAATAAAGTGCCTTAAATAATCGTTTTTTCGTAAAAAAAAACTGTTTTTCTTAACAAACAAAAAATTAGGAGTGGTTTTCAATTCTACATCCATTACCGCGGCTTCTTTGACAATGTGGTGCTTTAAAATGCATTTTATATTGAAATTAAAATGTGTGTCAAAGTAGCCCCAAACTCAGGGTAACATTGACATACCCTTTTTCATTTTTTATTTTGGTTTCTATTGTGTTTAGAGCAATTTGGAGTGCATCCAATATAATCCAACTTATTTCACAAAGCTAAGTTGATAAATAACAACGTGATATTGAAAAATGTCCTAAAAACATGTCAAAGTAGCCCCGTTTGACGGTACGAATCCAAGACGGCGGAACAAAATGGCGTCTTAATAAAATATTTAAAAATTCAACCTGAAAAGTACTTAATGAACTGATTTCAAAATGTGTGCCATAACTAATTTTAGAATGAAAATGAACTAGTAAAAGTGTTGTACTTATTCAAGATGGTGCAATAAAATGGCGGCCGAATAAAATTTTTGTAATGTGAAAAAATCATCCTCTCAGGTTTTACATATTTTAATATGTCTTCGCGTTTTAGCGTCCTTAGAAGCCAAAAAATATGTTTTATCAAGTCCATCTGCCGGTTTGTCTGTCTGTCAGTTCACGGCATAGCTTAAAAACTGGTAAAAATCCAATATGCAGGAACAAGATGGCGGCCTAATAGAACGTTAAGAAAATATTACTAAAAAAATTAATTATTCAATTTATCTCAAATTCAAACTGGCGGCCAACTAAAATTCTTGTAACCTGAAAAATTCACCCTTTCAAGTTTTAGATTCCTTTCAAAAGTTTTAGGTTTATTAATTTGATATTCCTAATTTTAATGAAATGGAATTAGCTTAGTTCTTATCAATATTACGACTATGTTTATGTCAATAAACCTTCTTGATTGTACTACACTCTAAAAAAATTATGCATAAATTCTGCACAATTGCGTAAATTTAGTGCACAAATTTTGTGTGAATGTGTACTTGGAACAACTTTGTGCAGAAAATGTACACACGATTGATCAGAATTAGTTATATATATTTTCTGAATAATTCTACATATCTTCTGAACAATACTGTGTTTAATTGACATACAATAATATATTAGATGTTTGCACAAAAGAATGCATATTTTTTGGCCAATTTTGTATAGTAAATATTTTAATAACATCAGTATGGATTTTATTTAAACAATATTGTGCATAATTATTGCACAAATTGTAAACATTTTATGCCCAAAGTTGTGCGACAAATTATAAATATTTTTATTTTTAATAATATTGTATACTTTTTTAGCACAAAAAAGGTGCATGCTTTCTGAAATATGTGTGTGCGTAATTCTTGCACAAAATGTGAACATTTGTTTGTGCATTTTGTATGCACAAAATCTGTATGTTTTCTAAACATTTTTCGATAACTATGAAAATATGTAAAATAAGGAAGCCAAACCACATCAACTACAGAACCTTAAGTCAAAAATTATGTCAAATAAAAAATACTTTTTAATAAAACAATGGTTTTATTTATCGTAGCAACTCCAACTGGATGTAGATAAACTTCTTGGTAAATCCCTTTTGAAATCTCGATGTTACGTAACTAAAACAAAAAAAAATCGATGTAAAAGTATATGGTTTTTTAACAAGTGAACATAATATTTATCCAAAACATAATGTTTTGTAAGATTAGTTAAGTTTCTTTATTTTAAAACATAACGGGTTACTGCAGTTGCCATATTCTAAATTACACAAGAGACAAACATAATTTGCGATTTGTGAAAATAAACCGAGTTAGAGTTTGAAGCATATTTAATACAAATTGAAGGGGTTAAATATCTTAAACTGACATAGCTTCTTTGTTTTTATGTAAGATTTTGATGATATATTTTAATAAGCATTCAATAAGATTATTCCATATAAATTAATCTTAAAAAGCAACACGTTCATTCAGTTTATTGCCTTTAAGTTCAGAGTTATTATACCCTCTCAGAAATAGTTCTATTTATATATTATGTCAATAGTTTTAAGTATATACCTGTGCATAGCTTAGTCCTATTTGCCTTCAAGAGTACAAAATCTCAACACTACTCCCCAACAAAGTATTTTTTTTGATAAACCTGCAATCTATAAGCCAAACAACCTTTTATGTATGTTGCCGGTATGATAATCTGTCGTTTCTGTTGAATTTTATTTCCGAATGTCGCCACCATAGCGCCACAATCGAAAACATCGGATGTCTGCGGTCCAATCGGGGCCTGGATGCGTGAGGTATAGATAAAATATAAACATAATTGTTCAGGAAAAATAAATAATTTTGTTCTGAAGATTTTAACACGTGACGCTATTGGTATTTTTACACAAGTATTTTTACACACTAGGAACAAAATCTGAACAATGTTGTAGTTCAAATTCAAATATATTTTATTCACCATAGAAGTTTTTACAAGAAGTAGAAACTTATTAGGCTAGTCAATTGAAAAGAAGTTTTTAAAAAAATATGGCTAACAGTTGTAGTCAAGTTTACAACTTAAAACTAGTACATGGAAAATAAAAAGTAAATGTATTGGCATCCTCACTGAAAAATAGGCAAATACGCAGGCACAAAGTTATACAAACAGAAATACGTATTTGCAAACAAGACAGAAAACAAACAGATTACATTCATTATTAGAAGTTACCAAACTAGACCAAACAATTCAAAAATCGGTCACGAATAAATAATAAAATAAGACTCAAATATCAAATATAATACAAGTATAATATATACATCACACGAAGTCAAAATGAGGTTTTTACAAATAAGTTTTCCCTGGTGCTCCAAAAATTCATCCTCTTAATAAAATACATTTTCAATTAAGAAGTCTTTTAATTGATTTTTTATTGACTTCTTATTACTTTGGTTGCTCATAAGCGCCCTGAATGCTGGTAAATAACACTTTTTGTTTCATATTTGCAGGTTCTTTAAAATGTACTTAGTGACTTCTTAGATATATATTGAGAGCAATGTAAGAAATCTAAGTTTTTTAAATAATGGTTTGCAAGATGTTCTTTTTCTTGCTTGGCTTATACATCTTATTATTCTTTCCTGGCTTATAAAATTAGACCATACTGAAGGTGAGAGTAAATCGGTTCGTAATACAATACCTTTAAAACATCCACAAAGACAGTACCTACAAGAGACCTTACAATATAGCAGGATACACTTAACTTCCTACAGAGGTGATCAATATGGCAGTCCCAGCTGAGCTTCTGATTCGATATACAAACCAAGAAGTTTTAGGGCCCTAGTACTTCTTATGGACTTCCCTGCCACTTTTATTAGCAAATCGTAATTGGTTGCTGAATTTCTTGGAAGAAATTTCATAAACCATGTTTTCTTCATATTAAGCTAAAGATCATTTATTTTACAATATGTAGAAAATTCTACAGAAGTTTTATTACCCTTTTCAGAAAGAAGTTGTAGGCTTTTATGCTTAATTAATATGTTAGTTACATCCGCGTATAGGACCATGCGGTCTAGTGTTGTGCAAAACTGTTTCATGTCATTAACATATATGTTGAACAACAGGTGTCCCAGTATTGAACCCTACGGTACGCCAACTTTTTTAAACCTGCAATCAGACTTGACCACATCAATCACAACCATTTGCTTATGGTTTTCCAGGTAGGATTTTATCCAGGAATGTGCTTTGCCACGAACGCCAATGGCAGCTAATTTATCCAGCAATATTCTGTGATTGACAGTGTCAAGAGCCTGACTCAGGTCACAAAAAATACCCAATACGTATACCAGTTTAGTAATGCATAGTGATTATTAGCCTTTTTAGCATTGCTTTGTGCATAAAATATGTTCAATTTTGGTTAAAAAATGCTACACAACAGAAGGCATCTATTTTGAATACTCCTGTTTCTATTTTTTGCGCAATTGTATAACATTAATGCACAATTTTTTCTGAATACATTATCGATAATTTATAAATAACGATTTAGTAGTAGGCCTGATTCTTCTAGAATTTCTTCAAAATAAATATAAGAGTTGTATTATTAATTCGATATTCATAAAGACATAAACTACCCCTTGGTCTTTCACTAGACATCAGCCAATACCAGGCACCTCCTAACACGGATATCCTTCAACTACAGTGCTATCAAGTTAATATTCATAATAAACTTGAATCAAAAACAGTCTAAGTATCAATATCCCAAGAGCTCGTGGAACGGCAACCGATACTACCATTTAAGATGACACAGAGTTATTATTGACCCTCATAGCGGACACTCAAGTATTCCACGTCTATCGGACCAGTGCTTACTAACGAGCCCAATGTATCCATTAAGTGACTATGGTTAGATAAGACCTTCTGCAGCACTTTTCTGCCTAATTGTTGTCTTCAAATTGCTTACAGAAGACAGTCCACAAAGGTCAAATCAGGTAACCGCTGTGGCCATTTATTATCTCTCCATCTATTGGGAAAAGTTGCATGTGTATTTTTCTGTTTTTCAAAAATAAATTAAAAAAAAGGTTAATGCCACGATAACTTAAAAAATATGTTATAAAAGAGTGGTCGCAAAGATTGTATTTGGAGAACAGTATGCATAAAATTAGTTAAGAAAATCTACATTTAAAATTTTTAGAATTCGTAGTCGCATGACTTTATTCGCTAAAAGGCTGTCGGTAGGGAACAAATTTCGTGTAATGCTTTACATATCTAAACTATCTCATTTGATGTACCAGGTGGTTAAATTGAATAGGTACCCTTGTAAAATATATACATGATGATATTCAGACATTAAGAGGATAAAAACAACCACACAGAACGTGCCGGAACATATTTTCGTTTTTTTCTAGAAATTTTGGGTGGGATACCACAATAATCTTCTAGATGGTAATTAGAAAGATTGGTATATATCCCCTAACAATTGGAAACATATTTTACACATTAAGAAATCATGGTTCTTGGGATTAGACCGTATCAAATTGGAATTACTATCCGACGTTTCGCCTTCGATTGCACAAGGCATCTTCAGGGATCTTTACTCCACGAGATCTGAACACTAAATGAGCTCGAAGAGATTCAGGCGGGCTTTTATACTCGACTTGTGCTCGTCGAAACGTGACTCTGTGTTAAGATCGGTTTCCACGTGTGATGTAGACCGTAAGCCGTATCACTATTGGAATTTTTTTTTTATGTTTAAATATTTCAATAGATTCTCTAACTTTTCGTTTATAAAAACCTGGAACCGATGCTAGAACCTTGGTTTCCATTTATGAAATGGCCAGTGTTATGCTGGTGTTCAGCTACAGCAGATTGAACAATTTGTTTATTTTCAATACATCGTTCATGTTCCTTAAGCCTAGTTGATATTGAGCATCCTGTTTCTCCCACATACACTTCTCCACAAGAGCAAGGAATTTTATATACTCCTTCTGTTTGGAAAGGTGTATTGAAGATTGTACGTATGTTGGACCGCCGAAGTAATCACCCTATTTTGTCTGTAGTGCCAAGTATGTAGGGAAGAACAAAACTATCTAATAGTGGCTCCTTATCATTCTCCTGTGGTGGAATTGGATTACTGTATGTTTTAATTGAACGCGTAATATCTTCAGTGCAATAGCCATTCCCTCTGAGAGCTTCGGTCAGTTTCAATGTTTCCGATGTTAAAGAATCTTGATCAGAAATCGAAATGCCTATGAATACTAGTGAGTTAATAACCGATTTCTTTTGTGCTGGATGGTGATGAGAATTTGCGTTTAAGTATCTATTTGTATGCGTCGGTTTTCTATAAACAGAATGTCCTAATGTACCATTTTCCTTCCTTTGAACACTTAAATCTAGAAAGGGAATTGTTCCATTAGATTCAATTTCCATCGTGAATTTGATATTATGATGTTGACTATTAAGGTGGTCCAGAAATATGAGGCCAAACAACAAAAGTATCATCTACATATCTAAAACCAGTGCTTCGGTTTTAGTGGAGCGGATGTTAGAGCAATATCCTCAAAGGCTTCCATAAAGATGTTCGCTACCACAGGTGATAGAGGGATCCCATAGCTGCCCCTGAAGTTTGCTCATAAAAAGTTCCTTGAGAAATGAAATAAGTAGATGTAAGACAAGCTTCCACTAGGTCTATTAAGTTCTTATCAAAATTAATATTATCCAGTATGTCTGATATAATGGAAATTGAGTCGTTCACAGGAACATTTGTATAAAGTGATTCTACATCAAAATTCATTCACTAAAACCGAAGCACTGGTTTTAGATATGGCGATGATATTTTTGTTGTTTGGCCTCATGGACAGGATAATATCCTCATATTTCTGGACCACCTTAATCAGCAACATCATAATATCAAATTCACGATGGAAATTGAATCTAATGGAACAATTCCCTTTCTAGATGTATGTGTTCAAAGGAAGGAAAACGGTACATTAGGACATTCTGTGTATAGAAAATCAACGCATACAAACAGATACTTAAACACAAATTCTCATCACCATCCAACACAAAAGAAATCGGTTATTAACTCACTAGTATTCAGAGCTATTTCGATTTCTGATCAAGATTCTTTAACATCGGAAACATCGAAACTGACCCCGAAGCTCTCAGAGGGATTGGCTATTGCACTGAAGATATTACGCGTTCAATTAAAAGACATAGTAAACCTATTCCGCCAAAGGAGAATGATAAAGAGCCACCATTAGATAGTGTTGTTCTTCCCTACATACATGGCACTACAGACAAAATAGGACGATTACTTCGGCGATCCAACATACGTACAATCTTCAACACACACAAGAAGATTGGACAATGCTTGCGTTCCCCGAAAGATCTTGTACCTTTCGAAACAGAAGGAATATATAAAATTCCTTTCTTCTGTGGAGAAATGTATGTGGGAGAAACAGGACGCTCAATATCAACTAGACTTAAGGAATATGAACGATGTATTAAAAAGAAACAAATTGTTCAATCTGCTGTAGCTGAACACCAGCACAACTCTGGCCATTTCATAAAAGGAAACCAAGGTTCTAGCATCGGTTCCAGGTATTTATAAACGAAAAGTTAGAGAATCTATTGAAATATTTAAACATACAAAAAATGTCAATAGAGACACGGGTTACATCACACGTGGAAACCGATCTTAACACAGGGTCACGGTTCGGCTAGCCCAAGTCGGGTATAAATGCCCGCCTGAATCTCTTTGAGCTCATTCAGTGTTCAGATCTCGTGGAGTAAAGATCCCTGAAGATGCCTTGTGCAATCGAAGGCGAAACGTCGGATAGTAATTCCAATTTGACACGGTCTAATCCCAAGAACCATGATTTCTTAATTGACCAAAGCCGTGAAAGCTTCCGTTCTATATTTTACACATATATACTCTTCAGGACCAGCTTAATCTTCTCCAACAAGATGAATATAGTACCCTAGCCAAAATTTTGAGAAAATTAATACAAAAAATCCATAAAATGGCTATAATATTGCATTTTCATATAAAATTTTGCTATATTCGATATTCGTACAAGACAGAAACCACCCCTTACCCTTTCACTAGACATCAGCCAATACAAGGCACCTCCCAACGGGGATATCGTTCAACTACAGTGCTATCAGGTTATAATATTCATAATAAACCCGAATCAAAAACAGTCTGAGTAGCAATTTCCCAAAAGAGCTCATCGAACGGCAACCGATACCTAGATACTTCCATTTAAGCCGACACAGAGTTATTATTGACCCCCATAATGGCCACTTAACTACTCCATGTCTATCGGACCAGTGCTTATTACCGAACTCAATGTATCCATTAGGCGACTACGGTTAGGTCGGACCGAAAATAGATTCGATTATAGATTGAAGATGATTAAAAAGTTTTACTTTCCCGCCTGAAATTGGTGATTTATTTAATAAGTTGAGATTTAATATTCGAGTGAAGCTACTTATAAGAATAATCCGCATTAAAAACGAATACGTTGTATTGTATCTTTAAACAAAATGCTTGAGAATTATACATTTTTTTGCTATTCCGTTTCAGAGTTGGAGCGTAGGAACTAGGAACAGTGGCGGCTCGTGCGACTTTAAAATGGGTGTTCAATATTTTTTAATTCGTTACTCTTAAATAAAGAAAAATCGAATCAAACGTTGTATACAATCTCGTATACAATAATCATCATAATACGCAAAGAAAGGTCAAATTTATGTTGTATAAAAAAATTGCAAAAATACGTACCTATCTAATATAAACATTGACGAATAATGTGTATAAAACTTCAATTCCCGCGGGTGTTAAAGTCTGTTTTCGTTCGAAAAAAGGGTGTTTTGGGGGCACTTATTTCCCAAAGCGAGTGAGCCCTTATAACATTTTCAAATTTAAGTATAATTATTTAGTTTATAGCAACACTGAGGCAATTACTAAATTTGGCTATTTATATAGTTACTGATTTTCACACAGTGTTCTATCACCATCCTGTCGAATAACTCTACGAGTTGGATTTTTCCAAATTTACATATCATATACTTTATAAAAGAAAGTTAATAGAATCCTTATTAATAGGGTGTTACTATTTAAAGTGACATATTTTGAATATATATATAATCAGTTTTAGTTCATAAGATACTGGCCTTCTTTATTAATGAAAATAACAATTTTTTCGTTTACAATAAAATATTCTGTTTTTTTTTGTTTCTTCTTTCAGTCCATTTCACTAACATGAATTATGACAAACATATTTACTCTCTCCTTTCTTGTAACATATCAATTTAACACTTTGAGAACACTTGAACTATTAGAGAGTTTCAGTTTATATAACTTTTAGAACAACTTTAAATTAAAAAATCTTTATCAAGGAATTCACTCACAACGAACGACCAACAAAATTTCCAAATAACCCAAATAATAGACAGCCTTCTAAGTACCTATAATATAAATGTAAAAAATCCCATTTTAAATAGATAGGCAATAAAACTAAATTGCATTATGCACACCATTAGATATAGCTCATTTTAGTTTAGTATTCACTGAAGCATCTCTTGAGAAAGGCCTAAAAAGCCGAAACATATATAGAGTAACTCTCTAATAAACGAAACATTAAAAATCCAAAGTTTTTTTAAATAAACCACTATTTAAAAATGTTTCACAAGGAGCCAACCGGAAATTCGATTGATTGTATTAAAAGTGCTAGCAAGGCAAAATTAGCGGTTATGTATCAACGGTATATACTAAAGTTGAAAAAGTGTTGTTGTCATATATGGTTTGCCAAGCAGTGTTTAGTGAACAGTGTTGTACCAACACATATGAAACTACGTACCAATCACAAGTCATCACAGGCAATCAACAGCAAGCAATAAAGAACGGGTACAAAACATGGCTTCAGAAAGAACAACAGTACTGGTACTCTCAGAGGGACAATACAGGTTTACATTTAAAATTAATACACACAGAACTACTAGCTAAAGAAAATTATTTTCTATTTCAACATTTAGATAGACAAATTTGGGAATCAGTAAAAGAAAAAATCGATTTAATGCGCACAAACCAAACCAAAAAATTAGAAAATTTAGTAGCTTCCAAAAATTCAAATTCAAATATCTTTATTACTATCACAATAAAACATCATTACAATTCAATAACACTTAAAAGATAGTAACGACGGACAGTACCGCGATTATCCCAACCGATAACACAGTGTACCCAAAGAGTACCTGTGTGGTAGAGCCCGTTTTAAAAATAAATTACTATAATTTGCAAATTTACTTCTAAGAACTAAGATTCGATACACTTTAAAGTATTACAATACAATAAACAAGACAAAAAAAACTATCAAGGCAAACAACAGGCGTCCAAGCAAGGGCAGGAGGAGGAGGAACCAACACGACACTGATGTAGGAGTATTTAGATTAAAAGTATCACTACTAAACAAATGAGGGGATCGACCAGCAAACATTTAATTTAGCTCAAATGAAAATGCCGAGGGAAGTACTAGTGCTTTTGCAAATCCAGAAGATATTTTTTTATATAGGATGCATATTTTCCGTGCGTAAATTCCTTAACATGATTTGGTAATGTATTCCACATTTGAACTGCAACGTATGAAAATGATTTTTGGAAGCTTGCCGTTTTATGCTGAGGTACTAAGAAGCAATTTGTGTTTCTAGTATTATGTGAGTGTGAAAAACTATTAAATATATTTTTTAAGTACGGCGGCTGTCCGGCTTTGAGTATTTTATAGATAAAAATATACATGTGATACAATCGTCGATTTTTCATGTTTAAAATTTCGTTAATATTTAAGTAGGGAGTAATATGATGCCTATAAGGAATGTTGTAAGAAAATCTCATGCAGCTATTCTGTATTTTTTGTATTGTTCTCTGTAATGCTGACGACAGAGAATCCGAGTAAACTATGTCACCGTAATCCAATAAGGATAAAATAAGCGTATCACACAAATAATATTTTGTTTTAGGAGGAAGTATTTTCTTTAAAGGGTACAAATTTTTTAAACGCATATATGCTACTTTGAGTTTACTTTTAATATGCGTATGAAAAGAAAGAGATGAGTCAAGAATCAAACCCAAGTTCCTTGCCTCCGTCGCTACGGGAAGGATTTCATTATCTATTTTCACTGAATAATTTACAGAAATATTTGATAGTGTATCACGATTATTTCCAAAGAAAACAACACATGATTTTGAAGCATTCAATTTTAAATTATGGTCATTAGCAAAGTTGCTTATATTTTGTAAGTCTGCATTAAAATTTTTCTGAGATAAATTCGAGTCAGATGAGTTGAATGAGATATATAGTTGCGAATCATCTGCATATTGTTGTAAGTTAGAATGCCTTACACACTCATTCATGTCAGCAACATAGAGAGAAAACAATAAGGGTCCCAATATGGAGCCCTGGGGCACTCCCGATACCAGAGGCAAACTATCAGATTTATCAATGACACCGCCTCTTGTAATTGATACACTGTGTGACCTTTCTTTAAGGTACGAACTGAGTAAGGATACTGAATCATCTGAAAATCCAAAATAGTGCAGTTTAGCAAGAAGCATGCAATGACTTATAGTATCAAATGCCTTACTAAAATCAAGAAGAGCCATGCATGTATTTTTTTTTAATTCGCTATTGATTCTTATGTCATTAACCATGCTTACTAAGCTAGTTATTGTACTATAATTTTTGCGGAAACCCGACTGACAACCTGGTACAATATTAAGTGGATATACAAAATCGCTAATTTGCTGACAAATATGCCTCTCTAGAATTTTAGAAACCACGGGTAAAATACTTATTGATCTCAAATCTTTTATTTCTTTGGGATTAGCTATTTTGGGTAATGGAATAATTACTGCTTTTTTCCATTCATTAGGAAATACGTTATTTAAAATACAAGTATTTATAATATTTATTAAGGGTTTTAGGCAATACGGTAGACAAAGTTTCAGGCCTTTTATGGATAATCCGTCCGCCCCAACAGCATTTGTGTCAATCCCTTTCACAATTTTATATATCATTTCTTCGTTTATAAGATTAAAATTTAATTCTTTAGTTACCTTATTGTGTTTGTTAAATTTATAAAATTCAATTTTATCCTGAGATACCGTATTAGTGACATTAATACAGCTAGCAAAATATTTATTTAAGGTCTCTAAATCAGATAAATTTTCGGGCAAGTCAATTTTTTTATTCTGCGTTAAATTAAGCTTCTTTGCATTATTCCAAAATTCACTCCCACTTCCTGATGACATTTGATTGAAATAAACAATTTTTTCTCTAATAATCGCGTGTTTTGTATAATTCCGAAGTTGCCTGTAGTACTGCAGATTAGCAGGCGTTTTTTGCTTGATGTATTTACGATAAGCCTTATCTCTTAATTTCATTAAAAGTTTTATATTAGCTGTAATCCAAGGAGTAAATGGTTTATTTTTAATTGATTTAGTCTTTAATGGAGCGTGCTTGTTAAGTAAAAAAGAAATATTGTTATTAAGTATTTGAAGTTTTTTATTTACATCATCAGTATAATAGATAATATCCCAGTCGAGTTGTAAGGTGTCGTATTCAAATAAATCTAGATCAATATTATTGTAATCCCTAAACTGTACATTTAAAATACTATTTTTTCCCTTTGGTAAGTTTAGTTCTGCGTATACTAAATTGTGATCAGTGATTGATTCTGGGAGAAGCACTGACTCTGCATTGTTACAAAAGGTGCCACTATTAACAATAATGACATCAAGAAGTGTAGAAGTATTTGAAGAAATATTTATTCGCGTAGGATCCTTAATTAATTGAGAAAGATTAAAGGTTTCTAAGAGTGTCTCAAATTTTTCTTTTGCTTGAGAATTTTTTAAAAGATCTATATTAAAATCTCCCAAAAACATAACATGATCATAAAAGGGGACTGTGACACTAAATAGCTCCTCCAAGAAGTCGAGAAAGCTTTGTACATTTGAAGAAGGGGGACGGTATAAGCTCGTTACTAATGTTTTCTTTCGATTCAAACAAAATTCTACACTTATATGTTCAAAATCCTCAGATACACTATCAAATGTAACAGCACTAAAATTTAAGTATCTTTTAATGTAAAAACCCACCCCTCCTCCACGACCCTCTCTGTCTTTTCTTATGAGAGTATATCCAGGAATGTCAAATGCCCCAAAATCTTACTAAAAATACTAATAAATTTAATAATATAAATAATGTCCAATTTTATCCTAGAGTAAAAAATCTCTCGAATACTGTATTTTCTTTGTCTGAGTTAAATATTTCAGAAAAAGTAAAAATCTGTAATAAGAAAGAATTCGAAATCCTAGCAGTTAGTTCGCTAGAAAATGTATCACAACTCCAGAAATATAGTATAGCTAATATTTTTACTAACATACAATATAACGCTAATAAAAGAGAAACCAATATTATAAAAAATTTAAAAAACAAGGTAGAACAGAATGAGCTAGTACTTTGCAAAGCAGATAAAGGCAATACTGTCACCATACTAACTAGAGCTGAATGCGATTCAAAAATTCAAGAACTCCTTAACTGTAATGAATTCGTGAAAACTAATCATAACCCAACCACTAAATATCAGAATAAAGTTACAAGGGCTATTAAGTTCTTTCTGGTATTAATTACTACAAACTAAAATCAATGAACTCTTTGCCACCAATATTATACGACCTTCCGAAAATTCATAAAGAAAATAATCCAATTAGACCTATTGTATCATACATTAATGCTCCATCCTATAAGCTATGCAAAGAACTAAGTAACATTCTTCCAAAACTAACCAATTTTCATTCAAAATATTCGGTAAAAAATTCTTTTGAGTTTATAAAATATACAGAATATCTACAGTTACCTAATAACGCTAAACTTATCTCTTTTGATGTAAAAAGTCTGTTTACATCAATACCCACAAAAGAACTGCTAGATATACTAGAAAAACTTATACAAAAATCGGAAATATCCGTAAAAGAAAAAACAGAATTAATAAACCTTTCCCGAATCTGTGTAAATCAAAGTTATTTCCAATTTAAAAATGAAATTTACTTACAACAAGGACAGCCAATGGGATCACCCATTTTTATGTCACATTTTGAGGAATTAATATTTAATAGCAATAACAATTTAAAATCACATGTTATCTATTGGACTCGTTATGTTGATGATGTTTTCTGTATATGGGATAGTACAGAAAGGAGACTATCCCAATTTTTAGATTTTCTAAATACAATTAATCCAAAAATTCAGTTTACAATGGAATTAGAAGATAACAACGAAATCAACTTTTTAGATACAACTATAAAAAGAATCAATAAACAACTTAAATTTAACACATACAGAAAACCAACAACAACAAACACAGTTATTCATAACCATTCTAAACAGTCTTGGAGAATAAAAATGTCACCTTTTCATAGTTTCGTACACAGGCTATTAACCTTTCCCTTAAGTAAAGAAGACTATAATAACGAGTTAAATGTACTAAAACAAATTGCAAGAAATAACGGTTATAATGAATCTCTAATAGATAACATGATAAAGAATAAAAAACGCAAAATTCTTAGTTTTCTTAGACAGTTTTATAGTGTCACGCCTCAATTAACCAAAAATTTTAGGTTTTTAAATTATATTCCCAATTTTAGTGACAAAATATCAAATAAGCTTAATAGATTAGGTTGCAACACAATTTCTGTAAATAAACTAAATTTAGGTAGTGTTTTAATAAATAATAAGTAAAAAATTTGTCAGTCTAATAAATCAGGTGTGTACAAAGTTAAATGTAAGGACTGTGAAGCTGTCGATATTGGCCAAACGGGTAGAAATATCCAAACAAGAGTAAAAGAACACCGTAATTCTATTTTATATAATGTTAAAAATTCAGGATTATCTGCTCATTGCATAGAAAACAACCATTTTATTGACACCGATAATGTAATGTTATTACATCCAAAAAATAAAAGTAAACGTTTGGATCTTGAAATTAAAAAATCTTTATGAAGGAATTCACTCACAACGAATGACCAACAAAATTTCCAAATAACCCAAATAATAGACAGCCTTCTAAGTACCTATAATATAAATGTAAAAAATCCCATTTTAAATAGATAGGCAATAAAACTAAATTGCATTATGCACACCATTAGATATAGCTCATTTTTAGTTTAGTATTCACTGAAGCATCTCTTGAGAAAGGCCTAAAAAGCCGAAACACATGTAGAGTAACTCTCGAATAAATGAAACATTAAAAAGCCAAAGTTTTTTTTTAAATAAACCACTTTTTGTTTTCATTTGTCCAAGCTGCTTTTCTTTATGTTTGCTTGGTATGGAATGTTAAACAGACATTTTGGCTGATGGTTTTTCGTTATTTTAAGCCAATTAGTAATCTGAAACAAAATTGAACATTATAACTTTGCAGTTAAATATAACCTTTAAAATATCAAGACTTTTATGTAAATTACATTTTACATACCTCAATATGTTTTATTCGTAATTCATTGGATTACATTTTGTAAAGTATTTTCATTCTCTAAATTAAGACAAAAGAAATTTGTTTTTGTTTTGCTTACAAATATTCGAAATTTGCCTGCCTTTCTCTTCTGTCACTATGGTTAGCTTTGACAGTTTTGACAGTGTCTGATTTTTCATTTAAGTTATAATTTTGGTTCTGCTCAGAAGCAATTCGCCAGCTCTATTTGGGGACACCGAATATTATCGGATTCTTACTCCCTTCTACTAGTGGCGCCAGCAGTGAACTCCACTGTAATTATTATTTTATTTTATGGCATTAGGTTGGCATAAGTCTGAAGTGGGGAAGAATATTGGAGGCGAATGTCAAACTTCTCCGAATTTTCTGGAGCTGATTGTCTCGCCCCTTTCTATTGGCTCTCCTTAGAGATGCAACATGTGTCCAGCTTTATAAAAGTGCCTTAATGAACCAATCTTTTTTCAGTACTGACAGTATGTCCTAAGTATAATTTCTTTTTAAAGTGCAGTGCTGTTGAAAGCCTAAGGCCTATTTACGGACACCATCTGGCCCTAAATTTTGGTCCCGTTTTGTTTAGTTCCCCATTTGATCAACCACGTGGTAAGTCGATTTTCAAATTAGTTTCCTGCTGTGAGCTAATTCGCAATTATCTTTTATAAATAGAATGGCGTCCTGAATTCTGTTTTGGCTGTCGGTCCTCGAGAGGCCTTTCTAGATGTCTGGAAATTCCCTTTGTTGATGACCGTTGATGTCGAAGGAGCCCTCTAGATGACTAGAGGTAAGACAATGTCTTTGAGTAGTTGTGTTGTAAATAACTTATTTTGCACATTCCATGTCGATTTTATTTTAAGACAAACAATTGTTTGTAGGATTTCAGGTTAAGAATTCAAGTTTATGGTGTAATTTTTGGGGTACATAAACCAAGAGTTCTACAATGGTTTTGGAGTTCCTTCCTGTAAGAGTACAAGGAATTAATTCTTAATTTTTATATTTATAAATTTTATATAAGGTAGCAAAAAGGAAGTAAGTAACCTATTTTTTGTAAAACAGCCTTGGCGAAATACTTTATACTTTTATAACTTTTTCCTTGCGGCAGTGTGGTAAAAAAAAATTGATTCCCTGTGCTCTAGTTTATTTAATTTTCATATTTACATATTTGTGTCATCACATTTCACATATTTGATATATTTTATATATATTTTACAGTTTCTTGATTTATTTTTTTATATCTTAATGTCAATTGAATTTTTGAATGTAAGCTAAATTTCACGTGTCAAAAATTATTTTATAAAACAACTCTTAAAAAAAAAGAAACAAAAGACACCTTGTTCTTTTGTCATTAAAATTTGACAGTCTGCACTTTATATAGTGTTTTATTGAAAAGCCCTCCAAATCTTTATTTTGACTGCATTTAAATATCAATATAGATTTCTTCCTAATTGAGTCACAGTCAATTAGGTGGCGCCCATTTTAATTTCGAAAGGTGTACCCGAGAACCTGCAACCTACAGCTCTCCGAAAAGATGACTGGCTGCCGTTCGCATGCATCGGTAAGTTCATAGAGACTTTACGCCATACCCTAACGAAAATTTCCTTAGGAAATATCTAGGAGAACAAAAACCTAAATGCATCTCTTAAGGAAAAATGGCGAGAAAATAGAAATTTTTAAGAAAAAGTGAAATTTTTCGAAAAAGTCATAATATTCTTTAATTTATTTTTTCCAGCGCCTAAAATTTCTTCTCTTGTTGGCAACGAAGAAATATTCAGGTACTTTTCTCTATGGATAATTCCATTTATAAAATGCCACTTTCCCACTCCTCTTGCAGACATCCATCCCCATACCATCTCAGACGCTGGAATATTTAGTTTTCGCTTTAAACAATCTAGATCTTAAAGCAATCAGGAAAGCCAAAACAGAGTCGTGGAAAAGGTTTTGTGAGGGTATATCAGATATACCCACCAGTACCAGAGTCCACAAGATTCTGTCCAGGGAGCCTAAATTGCTAAAACGGCCAGATGAAACCTTTACAGGCTCTAGGAAAGAAACTTTGGAGCTCTTAGCACTAAATCACTTCCCAGGTAGCCTGATAATGGATATGGTAGGATCGCACAAACGACCTCACAGAGATGACTGGCTGACTGCCAACAAAATAATTACAGTAAGGGCGGTCCGAAGGGCAGTAAATTTCTTTAGCTCTTATACAAAACGGGTTGGACGCACTCCTTCCTTTCATAGCAAGACTATTCAGAGCAAGTCTGGCTTGTTACTATATACCGGCCAGATGGTCTGCAACTAAGGTAATATATACAATGTGTCCCAAATTTGGCTTACATGCATTGCTATCTCGTAAACCGCTATAGCTACAGGGTGGGTTAAATTAGGAAAGTTTTAGAGAATTTTATTACAAATTTGATGACGTTTTGAGGTTTAGGATATCTTTTGTGGTTTTCAAGATAATTGGGAAAAATCAAAATGGTGCATTTTCAACTTTTGCCCGTAGCTTCTAAACGACTCGTATTATGGTTTTATGGTTTATACATTATTAGGGCACTTTTATTAGAGGAACATTATGCAGGTAAAACGAAGTTTCTAGCTTCAATTGTTTTTGAGATATTGGCATCAACTTTTTATTTTCTTACCGACGCCATATTGGATTATTGTATTTTTGGAAAGATCTTTTTAAGAGCTTTCCAATGATGTATAACAAGGTAAGATTATTATTTTTCTTGAGCTCTAAAAACCAAAATAATTGTTTTTTTTAAGTAGGCTTTGATTACGCATGGCGGCCATAATGAAACAAAAGAATGCCGCATGTCAACAATCATTTTGTGTTCCTGAATAGTACTTGTTATCATTTTCTCATTGTGCCGAGTTTTTACAAAGTTTATTTGAGTTTCTTATACTACTTAAAATGGAGGGTAATTATTCCAACGAAGAGAATTTGGATATGATAGAACTTTATTTTAAAGCAAATAGAAATACACAAGCAGCTGCGCGTTCATACGAAGAACAATTTCCAGACCGACATCAACCAAGCCCAAGGCATTTCAGATTTCTAATTGTTAACCTGTTAGCCTACGGGTCTTTTTTTGAAACCGAAACCAAAGACCTATTCAATAGATAATGAAGCAAGAAACGCAGCTATAATAGAAAGTGTCAGGGACAACCCAACAACCTCAGTAAGAAAGATTGAAGAACAAACGGCAATTCCCAAATCAACCGTCCAACGAGTCTTGAAAAAACTTCACTTTCATCCCTATAAACCTACTATTGTACAGGGTCTTCAGGTAAATGATTTTGCTAGAAGAATCACGTTTAGTGAATGGTTCATCAACAAATGCCAGCAAATACCCATCTTTCATTCTAAAGTACTTTGGACAGATGAAACACGATTTACAAACTGTGGAATTTTCAATAAACATAATACTCATTACTGGGGCACCGAGAATCCTCATAATTTAGAAGAAAGACGTTTACAAACAAAATTTGGGTTCAATGTGTGGTGTGGCATTATAGGTAATTCCAAACAATGCACTTCTGCTTTAAATCACTCAAAACAATTTGTATTTTAGATAACCGTTTGATTGGGCCGTTCATTTTCCAAGAAAATTTATCGGGTAACAGATATTTGCAACTATTACGGGAACAAATTATTCCAGAAGTTATAAATTCTGTTCCCCCAAACGACCTGCAAAATATTTGGTTCCAACAAGATGGCTGTCCGGCTCACGGTACCAGAGAGGTGATGGCGGTCCTCAGAAATACTTTCGGGGAAAATATTATCGCTAATAATGGCCCTGTTGCTTGGCCGGCAAGGTCACCGGATATTACTCCTCCCGATTTTTATTTATGGGGATACGCAAAAAATGAGGTCTACGAATTTTCTCCGCCAGAAAGTCTCAGAGAGCTAGAAGACAGAGTCCGAGATGTTTTTGCTAATATTAACAGGAACACCTTAAGAAGGGTTGCACGGAAGGTATTGGAGAAATGTCAAAAATGTGTGGAAAATGGAGGGAGGCATGTGGTGTAACTTATATTTTTTTTATGTGTTAATTTAAATTTAGTTTAGGTATTTTCAATAGTGTGATAGTTACATTTTAGTCACTAGGTATTCACTGTTAGTATAATATCTTAGTTGAAAATCTGAAACATCGATGGTTGAATTAATATTTTTACCCATAAGCTAACAAGTTTACAATTAGAAATTTGTAATAAAATTCTCTAAAACTTTCGTAATTTAACCCACCCTGTAGCTATAGCGGTTTACGAGATAGCAATGCATGTAAGCCAAATTTGGTACACTGTATATATATATCTAAAGTGGGTTGAAATGATCCACCATCAAGTTCGCTTAGAGCAATAAGTCTAACATCCTTTCTGTTGAAAAGCCTGGAGAGAATCCTCGATGAGCACATCAGGGGCGTAGCTCTTAGGCGACATACGCTGAGTGAGCATCAGTATGCTTACCAAACGGGCAAATCAACAGAACTAAACTAAAAAACTCTGTAGGAAACAAGGAGATAGATTAGATATCGGGGGAGCATTTAACAATGCCCTTTCTGGATCACTCTATGATGCAATTACTGAAAGAGGTGTAGAACCCCTTATATGTGGCTGGATACAGGCATTGCTTGAAAACAGGAAAATAACAACATCTCTATAGGACGAGAAGTGAGTTTTGGAGCTGCTAGTGTCCATAGGGAGGAGTGTTATCGCCCTTGTTGTGGTCACTACTGGTGGACAATCTGCTGGCTGTGGTTCGGCTGTGGGATATGCCGATGATCTAGTCATCATAGTAAAAGGAAAGGCTGAAGAGGAAATCTTAGCAACCCTTCAGGAAGTACTGAAAACCACACTAACATGGTATAAGAGAGAAGAGATGTCTATCAACCCTAAAAAAATGATACTAGTCCCCTTTACAAAAGAAAAGGAATCTGGAGAAACTTCGACCACCTTCCTTAAGGGGACAGGTGATACCATTTTCAGCTGAAGTGAAATATTTGGGAATTATCCTGGATAAAACGCTGAACTGGAATGCTCATCTGAATAAAATAGTTGAGAAAGCTAAACTATCCCTGTGGATCTGCCATAAAATCTGCGTGAATTTATGGGATATGAGACCAAAACAGCTATAATGGTTGTACCTAACGGTCATAACACCAATGATAGCCTATGGCTCTGTAGTCTGGTGGGCAAGGGACAACAAAGTGTTGCCCAAGCCAAACTGAGTGGACTGCAGATACAGGCTTGCCTGTCAATTACAGGAGCGATTCGCTCCACTCCGCCAGCGGCCATGGAGCTCCTTTTGAAACTTCCACCACACTCACCTATTTGTGGAAGGGGAAGCAATGAGGACCACATACAGACTCCATCATGTTACCAACAGCATGGTAGATAGCACGAGTCACATGGAATCATCCAACATGCTGAAAGTTGTGAAAAACCACTACATGTCGGGAATGCCATCGGACCTGCTAACAAAAAGTGTTAGTACACAGCAACCCTTCTCCGTGATCTTCCCTGGGAAAGAGAGTTAAAGGAGAGCTGTGCCTTTTCACGGCCGGCTCCAAAACCAATAAAGATGTAGGAGAAGATTGATCTGTCAGTAAGCCTGGAAAATAACACCTCAATATTCCAAGCAGAAGTGTGTGTTAGAATGTTGCAGGATCAACAAACAACACATAAAACGATAGAAACATTCTCGGATAGTCAAGCGACCCTTAAAGCACTTGAAGCGAGTCATTGTACATCCAAAACAGTCTGGAACTGCCAAAAGGCACCTGCTGGCCTAAGGAGCGACAAGAAAATCGCTCTTATCTGGATACCAAGACATGCAGGTTTGGAGGCAAATGAGTCTGCGGACCTTCTAGTAAAGAAATGAGCAGAGTCGAGATTCGTGGGACCTGAACCAGCTTTAGAAGTATCCCACGAAACGGCTAAGCGCGCTATTTTGGACCTGGTTGAGGAAAAAGCTAATCTCTATTAGCTTGGACTGCCAGGCCTGTCTCATGAAAAGGCATTTATCCCCCTTGCTATGAAGAAGAGGATAACAGAAAGTCTGTTAAATATGAACAGAATTAGGCTCAATATAGCAGTAGGCCTATACACTGGCCATTGTGGTCTAAGACATCACATGCACAGGATGGGGCTTGAAGGCGAATCGGAGTATCGCCTATGTATGGAGGATGACGAGACCAGCCAGCCATATGCTATGTGAATGCCCGGCAGCTGCCAGGATCAGATTCTTTATTTTCGGTAGAGATATCCTGTTGGCCGAGGACTTGAAAAATACCTCCACAAAGGCAATAATAAGACTCATTGAGGACTTGCTCTGAGTTGCTCGGGTAAACATAGGTGTGAGCCATAATAGACCACAGGGTCGCAGTGAAGTGTCGGTTTGATCCACTAACTTTTAACCTAACCTAACCTGTAGATGGAACGCTTCATTCTTTTGTCGAATGATTCTACTACAATCGTCTCCCACACAAACTTCAAAGCGGGATTCATTACTCCAGTGTACGCACCTCCACCGTTCAAAGTTCCAATTTTTATGCTCCCATGGCTCATATGAGTCTATTTATTTTCCGCTTCTGAGTCAATAATTGCTTTTCGTTGACCTAAGTAAAGAAAATACTAATTTAGGAAAATGCACAAAAAAAATTATTACAAAACATGCCTTGTATGTCTGAAATCCAAATTTTTGAGGCTCACTATGACATTTAGATCTTGATACACGTCTGCCCACTGCGCTGCTCCAGAGTATACTTAACTGACCATAGAACGTCTATTTGAATCACTTGTTTTATATAAGCGAACAATATTTTGACATATTTACAAATTTCGCGATTTCAGAGTTCCTTTTTCCACTTTTAAATAAATTAATTAAATAATTAATCGAATTTTTACATCAATAACTTTTCCTCCACCCATTTTAACAAATTACACTAACTAAGAAATCATGGTTCTTGGGATTAGACCGTGTCAAATTGGAATTACTATCCAACGTTTCACCTTCGATTGCACGCGAGGTATCTTCAGGGATCATTACTCCACGAGATCTGAACACTGAATGAGCTCGAAGAGATTCAGGCGGGCTTTTATACCCGACTTGTGCTCGTCGAACCGTGACCCTGTGTTAAGATCGATTTCCACGTGTGATGTAGACCGTAACCCGTATCTCTATTGACATTTTTTGTATGTTTAAATATTTCAATAAATTCTCTAACTTTTCGTTTGTAAAAACCTGGAACTGATACTAGAACCTTGGTTTCCTTTACATTTATGAAATGGCCAGTGTTATGCTGGTGTTCAGCTACAGCAGATTGAACAATTTGTTTCTTTTTTAATACATCGTTCATGTTCCTTAAGTCTAGTTGATATTGAGCGTCCTGTTTCTCCTACATACACTTCTCTACAGGAGCAAGGAATTTTATATACTCCTCCTGCTTGGAAAGGTACAAGATCTTTCGGGAATCGCAAGCATTGTCCAATCTTCTTATGTGCATTGGAGATTGTACGTATGTTGGACCGCCAAAGTAATTGTCCTATTTTGTCTGTAGTGCTATGTATGTAGGGAGGAACAACACTACCTAATGGTGGCTCTTTATCATTCACCTTTAGTGGAGTTGGTTTACTATGTCTTTTAATTGAACGCGTAATATCTTCAGTGCAATAGCCATTCCCTCTGAGAGCTTCGGTCAGTTTCGATGTTTCCGATGTTAAAGAATCTTGATCAGAAATCAATATAGCTCTGAATACTAGTGAGTTAATAACCGATTTCTTTTGTGCTGCATGGTGATGAGAGTTTGCGTTTAAGAATCTATTTGTATGCGTCGGTTTTCTATACACAGAATGTCCTAATGTACCATTTTCCTTCCTTTGAACACATACATCTAGAAAGGGAATTGTTCTATTAGATTAAATTTGATATTATGACGTTGCTGATTAAGGTGGTCCAGAAATATGAGCAGATTATCCTGTTCATGGGGCCAAACAACAAAAGTATCATCTACATATCTAAACCAGTGCTTCGGTTTTAGTAGAGTGGATGTTAGAGCAATATCCCCAAAGGCTTCCATAAAGATATTCTCTACCACAGGTGATAGAGGAGATCCCATAGCTGCCCCTGAAGTTTGTTCATAAAAAGTTCGTTGAAAAATGAAAGAAGTTGATGTAAGACAAGCTTCCACTAGGTCTATTAAGTTTTTATCAAGATTATTGTTATCCAGTATGTCTGATATAATGGAAATTGAGTGGGTGACAGGAACATTTGTATAAAGTGATTCTACATCGAAACTGACCAGAGTATCTTCGGGATCCAACTGGATTGTCTTGAGTTTCTCCACGAAATGTACAGAGTGTTTAATAAAAGAATCTGTTTTTCCAGTAAATAGAATAAGAAAATTTGAAAAATATTTACCTAGTTTGTATGTGGGCGAGTCTATTACACTGACGATGGTCGAAGTGGTACGTTGTCCTTGTGTTTCTTCGGAAGACCGTAGAACCTGGAAGTCTTGGAGCTGCTTAGTTTTAGTGATTTTTTCTCCGCTGGTGGTAGACTGGATGTGTTGATCAAATTGGTAATGCGTCTTTCTATTCTACTTGTGGGGTCTCCTTATACGTGTTGTTGTCCAAAAGACCACCACCAGCGGAGAAAAAATCACTAAAATCAAGCAGCTCCAAGACTCCCAGGTTCTACGGTCTTCCGAAAATACACAAAGGACAACGTACCACTTATCTTTTTACTAGTGGCAAATTCCCCAAACAACTTAAGCTAAACAAAATTATTCCAATATATAAAAAACAAGATAAGAAAAAGGTCAACTATAGACCTGTTGCTGTCTTTTCTAGTTTTAGTAAGATATTTGAATACGCATTTCTCGCTAGATTGCAATCAGTTCTCAACAGACGTAAAATTTTATCGACACATCAGCACGGTTTCCGGTTTGGTAGGTCAACCGAGACTGCAGTGCAGTGTTGCCAACATAAGGTTGTCAAATTGCACATTGCAGCTTTTCAAATAGCACACTTTTACACACCATGAGTGTTGCCAGATTTTAAATCGTGGATGGCAGCGGATTTTCTATCACAAATTTGATGACCAAAAAATCCTTGACAGTTTATATAGTATCAAAGATATGCTAAACAGCCGTCATGCGGTTTAGGACTTACTACGTCTTTCTAGAAAAAAATATTTAATGATTATTATAATTTAAGTAATTTACGAGAACAATAATAAGCTCATTTTTAGGTATTTACCTGTTTTAACCATTGATTCATTATTGGCCCAATTAGACTGTCCGGAATGCTGTCAAATATAAAACTGTAGGCACAAAAATTTGTATTGCCATGAATAAATCTGGCCTCGTATATAACGACAAAAAACTTGATAGAACTATAGACAAAACTTGTTGTTTCTGTATAGATAGAACTATGCGATAGAAAATTATCATGAATTTCATGATTTTCCTTTTTCTAACTAACAAAATTAGGTTTGCTTTGCATTAGGCAAGCCCTGACAGTATACACGATACTTTTTTTTTAACATATTTTTGTGTTTTAACTGATTTTTTAGTTCGTATTATTTATTATTAACATTTTAACAAGTTTTTGTCATTATATATGAAGCCATATTTAGTCAAAATAAAGCATTAAATCGATATGTCCTTACAGGCGGTCCTTTTGGATGTCAAATTTGACAGCATTCTGGACAGCCTAATAAATAACTAAAATCTTTAAAAACCAAACTTTTTTATAGGCCAGGTTACCATTGTCAAACGAATCCGAGTTCTAACTAACAGCTAACTATACGCATCTTTTTCTATCTTCTACTTGCAATACAATAAGGATAGTTTTTGTACCGTTTGTCACTCGATAAACTTTCAGTGGCGTGCTCAACTCGGCTTGAGCAGTTGGCTGACGCTGATCATAGAATATAATTGGTCTGTGTTACATATTGCACGGAAATTACACACTTTTAGCAAGGGCACGAATACTACATACATCGATTTCAAATTACACGAAAATCGTGTAATTACACACCGATTGGCAACACTGCTGCAGTGTCGGATTTTTGTGCTCGGATATTGGACTGCTTGGAAGGGTGAGTGTCATGTTCGGGTGTTTAGCTACCTCAGCAGGTCATTCGACTGCTGGATGGTGATGAGCACAAAAGAAATCGGTTATTAACTCATTAGTATTCAGAGCTATTTCGATTTCTGATCAAGATTCTTTAACATCGGAAACATCGAAACTGACCCCGAAGCTCTCAGAGGGATTGGCTATTGCACTGAAGATATTAAGCGTTCAATTAAAAGACATAGTAAACCAACTCCGCCAAAGGAGAATGATAAAGAACCACCATTAGGTAGTGTTGTTCTTCCCTACATACATGGCACTACAAACAAAATAGGACGATTACTTCGGCGGTCCAACATACGTACAATCTTCAACACACATAAGAAAATTGGACAATGCTTGCGATCCCCGAAAGATCTTGTACCTTTACAAACAGAAGGAGTATATAAAATTCCTTGCTCCTGTGGAGAAGTGTTTGTGGGAGAAACAGGATGCTCAATATCAAGTAGACTTAAGGAACATGAACGATGTATTAAAAAGAAACAAATTGTTCAATCTGCTGTAGCTGAACACCAGCTTAACACTGGCCATTTCATGAATGTAAAGGAAACCAAGGTTCTAGCATCGGTTCCGTGTTTTTATAAACGAAAAGTTAGAGAATCTATTGAAATATTTAAACATACAAAAATTTTCAATAGAGATACGGGTTACGGTCTATATCACACGTGGAAACCGATCTTAACACAGGATCACGGTTCGGCGAGCACAAGTCTGGTATAAAACCAGCCTGAATCTCTTCGAGCTCATTCAGTGTTCAGATCTCGTGGAGTAAAGATCCCTCAAGATGCCACGTGCAATCGAAGGCGAAACGTCGTATAGTAATTCCAATTTGATACAGTCTAATCCGAAGAACCATGATTTCTTAATTGACCAAAGCCATGAAAGCTTCCGTTCTAAGTAAGTACCTTGTTTCGAATGATAAGTCCTCCTGTATACAGGGTGTCAATTTAAAAACTTGAAATAGCCATATCTTAGGAAGGAAAAACTTAATCAAAAAACGCTCAAAACACTTTTCATAAAATGAAGAGGGAACAAATAAAAGCGTATTATTCGACCCTTATCTGTAACCCCTTAGGCAAGGTGAGATACACCCCTAAAATCTTAAATAGAAAGGGGGGTCGAGTAATGCATCATCTTAAAGCTCTTGGAAAATGTTTTTTAATGATATTATAGAAAGCAACTTTTCGTGAAATTCTTCTGTATTTATTAAAGGAAACAATAAATAAAAACACAGTTTTGAACATTTTTATTTAAGTAAATGTTCAAAATGATTGGTATTGATATCCTGGCATGTCTCTTAAGAATTCTAAACATTTTAAGCCTGGTATTTTATTTGTTTATGAATATTCGCATTTTATTATCACAATATTTACTTTAAAAGTGACTTGTACTATTAGTATTGATATTTTAACAGTTGACTTTTGGTTCAGTTTAAACGAAAAGCAGATCTTATCTTAAACAATGGTGTACAACACAGCTGAACGTGTAGAAATGATTTTCATTTATGGTTCTCAGGATCACTGTTTCTTAAGAACAACCCAAAGATTTAATGAAAGGGATCCAGGTCAAAATGTAAGTCCAGAGCCAACTAGTAGCCAAATTTGAAGAAACTGGCTCTGTCGCAAATAAAAAGAGAAATCAACCGAGACTAGTTGACGAAGCAGCGCAAAGTTCTAGGGCAGTTTGCAATTAATTCAACTTTATCAGCTCGTCAAGCAGCTGTAGCAACTGGCTTATCTCGTGAAACAATAAGAAAGGTACTTAAATTTCATAAATTTCATCCCTATAAACTGCGCATACCGCAAGAACTTGGTGACGACGACCCGGATAGAAGAATCCAGTTTTGTGAAATAATGACAGATAGAATTACTAGAATTAAATGTCGTTACTGGAATGACGAGAACCCACACGTATTTAGAGAAGGGCATACCCAGTATCCCCAGAAAATTAATGTTTGGGCTGGTATATTGGGAGACGTAATTATCGGCCCAATATTTATAAAAAGGAATTTAAATGGTGATATGTATGCTGAAATGCTACAGAAGTCTATTGAACCACTAATAGTGCGGGAATTAGAAAATCAGAGGGACATACAAGGAAATTTAGCATTAGAAGAACGCTTACTACATTTTCAACAGGATGGGGCACCTCCTCATTATGTAGTTCTCGTCAGGCAATGGTTGGATGATAATTATCCCAACCAGTGGATTGGAAAAAGAGGTTCTGTTGAATGGCCACCTAGATCTCCGGACCTAACATCTCTAGAATTCTTTTTGTGGGGTCACCTTAATCTAAAACGCACTCAATAGTCAATAGAGCAACTCAAGGACAGGATAGTTCAGGAATGCCGTGGTGTATCCAGAGAAACATTTGCAAATGTACGCGAAAAATTTGAACGCTTGAAAGGCTTTATTATTGTCTTCAAAACAACGGGAACCATTTTGAACATTTTTATAATTAAATAATTATAAAAAATTTCACAATTGTCTTTTAATTTATTGTTTCCTTTAATAAACACAGAAGAATTTCACGAAAAACAGCTTTCTATAGTACCATTGGAAAGCATTTTTTAAGAGCTTTAAGATGATGTATCACTCGACCCCCCTTTCTATTTAAGATTTTAGGGGTGTATCTCACCCTGCCCAAGGGGTTACAGATAAGGGTCGAATAATACGCTAAGATATGGACATTTCAAGTATATGTATTTAGCAGAAATTTAAGGACGAGTTCGAGATTTAAGATTGGAAGCTTTATATAGTACTATCATAGATTCCCCTTAAGAAAATAAATAAGCCTAAAGATGTTATACTAATGACTTAGAACAGCATTTTTATGGATATAATTCTAAAATCTATATGCAAAACGAATATAAGAAAAAAGTATTTTAAAATGAAGCTTCTAAGAAACAATTAAATTTACTATATTTTACCGACAGTTGATATATCTTCGAGTTCTAAATAAGTATTAAGTATATTTGTCATTTTTATATCAACGACATTGACCTATCGCTCATGAGGACCACGAATAGGGATAGGAAACAAAACAGACCTAATAAAAACGCTGTCAAGAATCACTTACTTGTGTCGTCTTCTCGAGAGTAAATGACTTTTTTCGTCCCGAAACAGAGATTTATTACATTTATTCCGCTTATTATCCTTGCGCGTTTTTATTTTTCTATCTCTGCCATTTTTCTCCCGTCCGATATTTCGGGAAATTTCGTCTTCTTTCGCGTCAGTCCGATGACAAATGATCGTTTCGCATCCGACTAAGATGTTACAAAGTGTTTTTGCTCATTTTCGAGATTGATAGTTTTCGGTGCTCGTTGACGTATAAATGCGGGAGGATCGCACGGAATATTAGAAGTGTCAGTAACTATATTGAAATCTTGTTACACTGAAGATTGTAAAGTCTGCGTCAGACATGCTTCCCAGGAATCGCTTTTCATTTTTGGCAATAAGTAATATAAACACCGACATAAAATTCTATGAACAAAAAATAAATAAATCGGCAAAGTCACCATTACTCAGAATTGCCCTAGTACAAAATTTAAGTCCATACAGATAAATAAAAATTTTTATGAAAAAATAGCATATTAAAAAAATATTAACAATGGCGGAATTGTGGCCATTTTGTTTTTTTTTATGTTCATACATTGATTGCTCCGCGATGGATTTAAAACTGTTAAAAATAGCGGAATGGCGCCTATTTTGTCGTTTGTATATCGATTACTCCGCGATAGTTTGACCAATTTAGATGAAATTTTCAGAGGATATTCAGGATACTGCCAGAGTGGTTTGATCGCAAGAATATTAAAAAAAAATTAAAAATGGCGGAATGGCGCCATTTTGTTTTTTTTTGCTCCAAGATGTATTGCAGGGACTTTTTTAATATTCTACCCTCGCGTCTCGATTCTACGTCTTCAACGTTATATCAGAAAAAAAATATTATGCTGTGCACCATTTGTTAAACCTGATTTTTACAATAAAACTCGTATAGATAAATCTAAAAAGCATGAAATAAAAAATTTTATAAAAAAATTAATCCGAAAAATACACTAAAAAATGAAAAATAATATTTTATTCCACCATGAAAATTTGAATCCGTAAAGACTGCGCCAAACTAATAAGATCTTATACGCTTAGTATTAGTAGTAGCCAAAGATTTGACTAAATCCGTATCTCAATCTAATGACCCAATTTCATATCTCTCTAATCATAGGGTAAACCTGCACAGTTTCTTCTTTTCACCAGTAGTTTTATCAGAACTTCGTAGTACAATTAATGATATCAAAAATAAATCTTCCTCGGGAACTGATGGGCTTACTTTAAAAATGTATTCAAGTCTGCCGGAGTGCACCCTAGAGCATCTGACTGCTTTGATAAATATGTCTTTCCAAAATGGTACTTTTCCAAGCTGCCTTAAAACTGCAATAATCATACCTCTTCACAAAGGAGGTGTTTCAGAAGAAGCTTCGAGCTATCGCCCAATTGCACTTCTCCCTACGCTATCTAAGATCATCGAAAGACTGGTTAAAAAAAGTCTTTTATCATTTCTGTCTAGATATGAAATACTTACAAAACATCAATTTGGATTTTTAAGTAACAAATGCACAAGCGATGCCATGTTTTCCCTTCTTAATAGAGTTTACTCCAGCCTAAACAACCATCACGCTACGGCAACAATTTTCTGTGATTTTTCCAAAGCTTTCGATTGTGTGAATCATAATATATTAACTAACAAGCTGCAGTACTATGGATTTAGAGGGGCTCCTCTCGATTGGTTTAAGTCATATCTTAGCAACAGAAATCAAGTTGTAAAAGTTGACAACAGGATGTCTTCTTGTAGGCCAATGGAATATGGAGTGCCTCAAGGCTCGGTACTAGGCCCTATCTTGTTTCTTCTGTTCATAAACGACATGGCTAATTTAAACATTAGTGGAAAAATATGTCTCTTTGCGGACGATACCAGCTTTACGTGGAGCCACCCAGATGTCACGGACCTACATAGAATTGTATCTAATGACCTAATCACCATTAAATCCTGGTGCGATTCTAATCTTCTATGTTTGAACATCTCTAAAACGAAAGTCTTGTCTTATAAAAACACGCTGCAACCTTTTGACCTTAATGGCACCACTATTGATGTCGTAAACTCTGTAAAATTTCTAGGGCTTCTTGTAGATGATTCTTTAAAATGGGATCCACATATCGACGCTTTATCAAGGAAGTTGGGTTCTGCTTGCTTTGCGTTAAGATCTGTTTCCGAGGAGCTTAGCTTTTCTACCTCTAGAACTGTTTATTTTGCTCTTGTTGAGTCGCACCTCAGATATGCTATTCCGTTCTGGGGTACATGTTGTGCGACTCAATTTGATCGAATTTTTATACTACAAAAAAGAGCTGTTCGTTACCTACTGAGACTTAACAGTAGAACTCACTGCCGAGATTTCTTTAAAAGATATAAAATACTAACCCTTCCTTGCTTATTCATTTTGGAATCGGTTTGCTTAATTCGTAAGCATGCACCTGCTCTATTAGAGAGACCTTCTCACAACTACCCTCTCAGAAATACTGAGCACGATCTCTATCTTCCAACCCCACACTCAGAGTTAATTAAAAGATCAGTAATCTACAATGCAAAAAAAATGCATAATCACCTGCCATTTAACATCAAATCCATAATATCTCTGACTTCATTTCGCAAGGCTTTGAAGTCATTCTTACTGGAAAGCGCCTTCTACACCGTGAACGAGTTTTACAACACATAAATTTATCCTTATGAACCCCTAGTGTGATAGTTGCCATTACCAACCATTTTTACCGAATTTTGTATATGTATTTTTTTAATTGTTTCGTACTTTTTTATTTTTTATTTTTTACTTTGCTTTTTTATTTTTTTTTACATTATATTTATGAAAATGTTTATAACATAGTACGACTGACAAAGTACATTTCTAATGTACTTCTTTTAGGATTCTATAATATTAATATTCTAAATTCTTGATTTAAATATTATTTTTTTATAATATTTATGATGTGTTTTTGTTTTGTCTTGTTTGCTAATTTTGATGTTTGTAAACTATTTTTTTTTACAACAGCTTTGTCCACAAAATTGTAAAATTTTTTTTGACAATAAAGCATTTATTTATTTATTTATTTATATTAGACATTAAAACACCGAATTGTCTAAATAAATGATTATATTTTTGTGATTAAATAACTAAAAATAAGTTTATCGCCGACTTCACGAAGTATAATTTTCAAGGTGGAGTAAAATATTATTTAATAATAATAATAATAATAATAATAATAATAACGTTTATTATTTACTACATGTATACATATATAAAAACAAAATTAAAAATCACAAAGGTAAGTCAAATAAAAGCACGCATTTCAGACTTCTGAAGCCCAGATTCTGTTCTACCAATGCGGCTACAAACTAATATTAAGACATTTTGGCAAGTAGCTAGTTAATAAAAATACAACAATAAATGCTACAATATTAAAAAATGAAGACACGAAAGGAAAGAAGGGAGAAAAAAAAGAAAAGAAGAACAAGAAGGAAAAGTAATTTAAATGCTATTGAGAATTAAGTAACTGAGTAGTAATGTTTCTTTTGAAACTTTGTAATGACGTAGAAATTTGTAATAAATCTGGAGGCAACGAATTCATATTTAAAGCAATGTTATAGGAGAAGCATCTCTTAAATATTTCAGTTTTATGGCGCGGAAGCGTTAAGGTATTCCTGCGTAAATTCAAATGATGTACGTCCGTGCGAAAAGTGATTCTGTTATACAGATAAGGAGGTGATTTAAATTTAAGTAATTTATAATAAAAGCAAAGGGCATGGAGCTTACGTCGGTTATACATATTTAGCCATCAAATTTCTTTATGTTTGTGGGTTACCCTGTCTCTCCTCTTAATACCAAAGATAAATCGAATACAGCGGTTCTGCACTTTTTGAACTCTTCGTAAGTCATAACTATCCAAACATGGACCATATATATGATCGTAATGATTAAAATGTGATAATATTAATGAATCATAGAGCTCCTTTTTAGTGGATTGATGAAGGTAGTGTCTGTGCGGAAACAATGATTTCATAGAGCAGTATGTTTTTTTTAAGAATGTGAGAAATATGAGAACTAAATCGAAGATGTGAATCTAAAACAAGACCTAAACTTTTTGCGCTTTCAACTATATTTAACCGTTGATTTTCTATGCTTGTAGTTATATCTGGCTTTATTTCATTAAGAATATTTTTATTACCAAATAAGAGAACAACCGACTTAGACGGATTCAAATTTAGCATGTGTTTAGAGGATATTTTAAGCAATTGGTCTAAATGGAAGTTAATTTTAATAATGGCTTGATTATAGTCAGAAGGTTTAAAAGATAAATACAGCTGGGTATCGTCGGCGTACAGATGGTACTGACAGTATTTAAAATGGGTATGGAAAGTGCAGGTATATATACTAAATAAAACAGGTCCTAAAATGCTGCCTTGAGGAACCCCAGAATCAACTTTAAGAAAATCTGAATAATTTTGATCAATTTTTACACGTTGAAATCTATTGGAGAGAAATGATTTAATAATGTTTGACGCATTTACCGAAAACCCTATATAGTGTAACATAGAAATTAATATTTTATGATTTAAAAAATCGAATGCTTTACTAAAATCCAGTAAAATTAATGCTGTGATTTCGTTATTGTCTCGAGCGGAAAAGATCTCGTCAGTAACATCCGCCATTGCCGTCGCGCAACTATGTTTAGGGTGAAATCCGGATTGGTTCATTGGTAAAATATTATTTAGATTAACATGTATGCGTATTTGAGTTTCCAGCACTCTTTATAAAATTTTTGAAAACGTTGGAAGTATGCTTATTGAACGAAGTTGTGTTAAATCCTTCGGAGAACTAACTTTGGGAAGGGGTGTGACAATAGCTTTTTTCGAAATGTCAGGAAAATATTCATGAAGAATACATTTATTAACAATGTGTGTTATAAAACCAATAATATGAGGGCAGCACAGGGAGATTAAAGTTATATTAATATCATCTGTGCCCGCAGCTTTACTTTTAATTTTCATTATAATTTGAAGAATATCCTTGTCCGTTACAGTATTAAAAGTTAACAAGGAATTCAGATTATTTTTAGTGTTATTTAAGTAAAAATTTAGTAGATCGTTATTTACCGAATTATTTGTTTTGGTTGAATTTATAAAAAATGAAATAAATTTATTTGTATCTTTAAAAACCTGCGGAATTTCCCTTGTGTTTACTGGCCTCAGTTTATTAAGCTCTTTCCACTTATCTTTTATGGAACTATTTTGAAAGGTATGCCTATAATAAGCTTTTTTCCCTAATGTAATTGATTTATTTGTTAAATTCCTTAACTGTTTATATTAATTCCATTTGCTAGGCAGTTTACTAGATTTAAAATCACGAAAGGCTTTATCTCTTAATTTCTGCATGCGTTTAACAGGTTAACTGCCATGAGAAGCATAACTTGCTTCTCAACAAATTTATCGTTGTAGCCATGAGAGACACCATATGTTTCTCATGCATGGACAAACGCTAGCCGCCACATGAAGCATACGGTGATTCTCGTTGCAATTTAAACCTTATGGCTGTGTATATAGACGGCTGGAAGGAATAAATACCGACTTGGCCTGTGGATTTGAGAATCACTAGTTGCTTCACGGTGTTTTTTGATATTTTGTTTTATTATTACTCAATATTTATTTCATAATGTTTTTATTTAAGGCATACTGCAACTACAACTACAAAATACAAATAACGAAACGAAATAAATACAAAATTAAAAAGGTTAAACTGTTAAAAGAAAAATACGTAATTATTTAGATTATACATAAACTATTTTTTGGTAACCTTATGGCTTTGAAAAAAACAGTCCAGACAATAATGCTGTTCGCATTCTATGCATTTATATCTGCTTTGGGGGGTCTCCAATTGTGCATGAGCTCTATTATATTCTTGTTGCAATTTTTTGTAACACAAGACGCATCTTCTTTTACTACTGGCCCCATTTATCTGTCAAATTGTGTTGGCGAATATATTGACCTACTTCAACGTTGTTTTGATCATACCTTATATTCAAAATATCCATAGCAATTTCTTCCTTGAACTTTGTTATCATCATTCGTTCATTAGCTACTTCCTGGTGTAAAATATATGCGTTTACAGTACATGCACCAATCAAGAGTTCGACGGCCAATTTTCTATACCATTTTAGACCTCTCCGTAGTGATGAAGCATATGCCTTCATTTGATCTGAGATATCAATGAAAGACTTGCTTTTATTGTAGTCCAATCCTGCAGCAGGTTTCACTACTTCTTTTCGTTTATAAGTCACTGTTTTCATCTCATCTCTATGTTTTATGGTTAGAGTAAGCACGTCTCGCTTATTTTTCCACTTTTGCACGATTACACCTGTATTGCTTTCAGATGCTATTGTTTCTCCCACTTCGTACCAACCAAATGCGTCGTTTTATTTAGCAGTTTTTGCTCCAATGAAACGCTTGTGTAAAAATTATCGGTGTAGATGGTGCGACCTTTTTCAAGAAGGTTATCTGCTAGCGACACCACAACGAAGCAGGTAACCCGTCAATTTTATCTTTGCCACAGTAAAGCGTTGTAAGTGTAACCTTTATCAAGGCATATTGTTAAGTTTGATTCCAAACTTGTGACGCTTATTTTTGAAAAACTGCTTGAATACTAAGCGCCCTTGGAATGGAACCAATGTCGAAAGTATCTTTCGGAGGGAATAATCAGAAATTGAAAACTTTCAATTAGCTGCGTTAGCAAAGGATTTATTTTTTGCAGTCGATCTTCTGATATCTCTTCATTATTGCTGAAGTGCCAGGTTTTTAGCAATATTTGAAATCGGTTTCTTGACATCAGATTTTTTACTTTATTGTAGTAGATATTCTTCTTGGACCAGTATAATTCAATAGTCGGAAACCGAGTAAGACCCATCCAAAAGATTATACCTATGAATACTTGCATTTCTTCTATATCTGTATCATGCCAGTCACTTATTCTAGCTTTTCGGTTTGTTGCTTTGTTTCTCAGTTGTGCGGCATATCTGTTGGTTTCTTTCACCATCATTTCCAATATACTTTGATTCAAAAACAACTTGTGAAACTCTAACGGAGTTTTGTCGAAATATGTTTCATAAATCTCTGGTTTCACACCTAGATGGTCTTCGGTAAATGTAAAATTTTTGGGGTAGGTTCCAGAGACAGGGTTCCAAATAACATCGTTTGAAGCGACATCAGGTTCACTTTCACCTTGGATATTATCAGTCTCAGAAGAATCCTGATGAAATAGAATAACTTGCTCTATTGTTTCTTGAACTAAATCTCTATCGATAGCTTGTTGGGATGTACACGGTCATTGCTGATCCACATCCATAGAAGTCGTGGCAGTATTTTTTTTTTCGATTGGCGGGTTTCGTACTCTTCGCCTGAGCTGTCAGATGTACTTGACGGTAAATATTCATCAGGCGAGTCTTCAAATGGCTCATCTTCAATGGCAATATCATCCTCGTCTGACAACTTAACCCACGCTTATCTGAGTTTTAACAAAAAAGCGAAAGACTTCTTTCGCGATATTTTTGTGAAGACGCGCATGTATAGATATCACATGTTTTGGCTGTCATTTTTCTTCGAATGGAAAAGCCCAATTTTTTGTAGCTGAGTATGAAAACCGCAAAATAGAAAGTTGCAGGTCATAATACTACCACCCGTAAACTTCATAAAAATAAGGAAGGTGTTTTTTCCGTTTATTTTATTGTATAACCAGCGAAATAAAAAAAAGAAGTAACATACAACACCAGAAATTTTGTCAAACGGTATCTGGAGTCACGGCTTTTTGAGTGGATTTTACAAAAAGCCGCAATCCGTGGTACGGATCTTTAGCCACTCCCGAATAATGAACCGCGAAGGTTAGAAATCAAAAATATGTCTAATTATCACCTAATCAATGCTAATTATTTATTTAAAACAAAAGTGACTAAGTGTCTTTCTTTGGTTTTTTATTATATGTTTATAAAGCATAATTACAGTTGACGCCATTCCAAGAAAAATAAATTCATTTATGGAAAAGCAGCATAACATTTAGGTATTCTACTGTCTTACCTGCCATAATGATTCAAGATATTTTTGCTCCTCTTCATAAGACTCACGAACCATTTGGAAACCCTCGTGACGGCTTTATAGAACAACACTATAAAATCACAAATTCCACAAGACGCTAATCGATCAATACTGATTTATAAAGAACTAATAGATAAATGTCAAGTGACAGGAACAAGGACGGAAATTAGAAGTCAAGTTGGCCGATTCATATGACGTTCCTGAATTTTAACGTCACCAGTAGCGTACCACGAAAATTTGTTCGGAATAACAACCTCCATGCACAGCGGTATGTCTCTGTGTGACAATTTTATAGTGTAAAGAGGGTTGCTTCTACGAGAAGCAACTGATGATTCTCACGGCTATAATAAAAAAATGACACGTAGTAGCCGAGTGAGACATACGCTGTTTCTCAACCAAAATGCAAAAAAAATATATATTTTTTTGAAAAAATGTATCAAAGTATTGTAACATGTAGATATTTTAAGCATTTTAAATAAAAAAAGCACATCGGCTAGAGTGAACTGTTTTTTTCATAACCCGGTGGCAGTCAACCTGTTAATATTTTCTGTGATCCATGGCTGGAGAGGTTTATTACGTTCAGTAAGGTGCTTAATAGGTGCATGCTTATTAAATAAGGCCAATATACTATTATTTAAAAAGTTTATCTTTTCGTCAATATTTTCAATATTATATATCTCATTAAATGTTATTGCTTCCAGGTCCCTTTGTCTTGTCTGTATAGCGTCTTATCCTAATATGTTGGGTGAAAGTATAGCGGGAACAGACGAATGCAGTCGATATAACTCTTTTGTTATATGAACAACGTTTCGATGCGTGGTTGCATCTTCCTCAGGCTAAAAAAAAACGATAATTTGCAAAGACAAAGAAATACAATTAGACAAACAATATAATAATAATATAATACACAATCTTTTAAGTATGTTTTTTTCCTCTTTATTGGTTTCAAATCTGGTTAGCTACTTTAATAACTTTTAGAGCATGTTACGCATAAAACGTGTAATCATTTGTTAATTGAGAGCTCGAAACTCTAGATATTTCTCTATTTTAGTGCTAATTTTTCCGGTATATGTTAATCTGTTAAAGTTGATATTGTTTTTCGTATTGGAATTAGGATAAACGAAATTGAGTGCTTTTTTATATTGTTTTCTATTTACGATTTTTTCTATTATGGTTGGTTTTGAAAAGAAACTTTTGATTTTAGTAAATGTTTAAAGTACCATGTGGCTAAAAAACTCGTAAAAGTTTGTGATAAACAATTTATTGAGTTAAGTCGACCATCAAACAACTACTTATCAAATTGACTTTAAATTGTAATAAAAAATTAAGAGTCATTTGAGGATATACCTGGTAATGTTTTGGTAGAAATCCAAGATGGCGGTCTAGTGAATCGTTAAAAACAATATTACGAAATACTAATTTACCTCAAATTTTGCACAGAAATGAAATGTAAATGAACTGCTAACATTTTGGTATGAATATAAGATAGAAAAACAAAAAGACGGCGTAACAAAATATTTAAGAAATCAGCCTGAAAAAAAAAACAGTTATTAGATTAATTTCAAGTTTTATCCAAACATTAAGTGTGATTTAGAGATAAACTGGTGAAGTTCTGGTACCAATTCAAGATGGCGGAACAAAATGGCGGCCAAATAAAATTCTTAAAAAATTAGGGTGAAAAAAAAATCTTATTCAATTGACTTTAAATTTTACAAAAAAATTAAATACGATATGGAGATAAACTGGTATGAATTCAACATGACGTAACAAAATGGCGAAGTGTGTCAAAATAAAATCTGCTTATTGAATTAATTTTTTTCATAAGTAGCAACTGATAAAATATTGGTAGGAATCTGATATGATGGAAAAATGGAGCCTAATAAATGTTTAAAAAGAGAGCAACGACTATGTACTCAATTAAATTGGACCACACGAAAGATTCATAACTAGATAAGGTCCGAGTAAAGGAAATGTACCGACTTTTTCCATTATTATTTGATATTCCTTCTTTTAGATACTAACATGATTTTTGCCTCTTTTTGCATGAAATTTCAAACACGGGTAATATACAATATATTATACAAAGAGGGACAACAACTAGGAAATAATTGAGGAGTAACTGTTATCTGTGTATTTCTAGATGAAACACTAGCCTACAAGATTTTTCTAACACAGGTCAGCTCATTAATTTCACAATGGAAATACCCTCCCAATAATAAAAAAAATATTGGGAGGGCCCTAATATGTATTTTTTAATAGCCTAATTAGAACCTTTTATATTGGCAAGTAAACAATTTTTTTCTGGGGCGGATAAAATGGGTTCATTTTACAACGGGAAAAATTACCTAGACTGGGTTGTTTACAACATTAGACATAAAATAAACGTTAAACATCACTCTTATGTTGAGTTTCGAATTGAGTGGTTCTCTGAGTATCGATAAGCAAGTGTATGTGAAGACGACAATGTCGAGTCAAACGCGCCGAAGTTGCAAAATTCCTCCTGACAAATTTTGTTATATTTGTGGAGACTTTCTGGTGAGATCACAAGCCAAGCCATTTCCCGAAAATGTAAAAAAAGACTACTTTAAATATTTTGGTGTGTTAATTGGGGATCAAAATAAGCGGTGGGTGTGTTACTTGTAGTGTATCATTGGTTAGTTGTAGTGTATCATTGGTACAGTGTATGAAGGGAAAGAGAACAAGTATGCCTTTTGCAGTTCCAATGATATGGCGGGAACCCACCAATCATTCTGACGATTGTTATTTTTGCCTGACAAAAACTGAAGATTATTTCAAAAAGGGAATCTGCCATACGACCTGTTCCTCATAATGCAAATTTGCCAGTGCCGATTGCGCCTTTAAATTGGCAAGCTATTGATTTGGGATATAATGGAGATAACGCATCATCAGGTAGCTCAAAAGAACAGTGCACCGATCTCACTTTTACCACAGGTCCCAGTTTCGGCGAGCCACATTTGATTGTTCAAAGTGAATTTAATGTTTTAGTACGTGATTTGGGGTTATCCAAGCAACAGTCAGACCTTCTGGGTTTCCGTCTAAGAAATACTATGTTTTCTGAATTCTACAGTATGGAAAATTCATTGTACGCGTGTACTGATATAGACAGTTTAATGCAGGAACTTGATATTGAACATTCTCCCCGTGAGTGGCGCTTATTCTAAATATAGCTTAAAAGCTGTGTTATGGCATAATGGAAATTTAAAACCCTCTCTAGCAGTTGCCCATTCAGTTAAAATGAAAGAAAATCATGAAAATATGTGTACGATTTTTTACAATAGGTATAAATGGCAGATATGTGGGACTTAAAAATTATAGCGAAAATACAAAATATTGCTGTTTTCTTTGTTTATGGGACAGTCGTGCAATAAATCAGTATTATGTAACAAAAATTTGGCCAGAAACAAGCGAATTTCAACCGGGATCTCAAAATGTTAAATTTATACCTCTTGTTGATCCCAAAAATGTCCTTTTGCCTCTTCTTCACATTAAACTTGGGCTGATGAAAAACTTTGTGCAGGCTCTGAATAAAGATGGTGATTGGTTTAAATACCTAAGACAAGTCTTTCCCCAGTTAAGTGATGATAAATTAAAAGAAGGCATTTTTATTGGGCCACAAATCAGAAAATTGCTGGACGATGTCAATTTTACGGAAAAGGTTACCAGGCAGCAACTCAGAGCATGGAATTCACTTGTTAATGTAGTAAGAGGATTTTTAGGCAACAATGTGGATGAAAATTATGAACAGTTAGTTAATGAACTCTTAGATGCCTATAAAGCGGTTGGTGCCAGAATGTCATTAAAGATTCCCTTCCTCCATTCCCATCTGTAATTTTTTCCTAAAAATTTGGGAGCTGTTAGTGACGAGCAGGTTGAAAGGTTTCACTAAGATATCAGAACAATGGAAATTCGGTACCAAGGACGATGGGATCCAGCCATGATGGGTGACTACTATTGGTTTTTGAAGAGAGAAGATAGGACACCTCCTAAACGGAAAAATAAAGTCTGATTAGTGTTTTAAGTTAATATTTTTCTCGTTTGCTTTTGTATGGTATGTTTAATAGGCGAAAACTGTAAACATAGTCAATAAACAGAGTTAAGAATTTTCTGAAATAATTTTTTTTATAGATATTAAGTATCGTAACATTCGATATGGTTCTACAACTCTAACAAGAAAACCCTACGTGCTACAACTTTCTATTTGTCATTTTCGTATTTGGATAGGTCCATTCTATTAGATTATGCTATTCTAATTTGTGTTACAACAAAAAAATTTTTTTTGTCGGACAGTGAAATCAGCAAAAATTAAAACTCTATTCACAACATGAAGAACGCGTTTATTAGACAAAATTAAGATTTGTTTCCTGGAAAAACGTAAAGGGGAGGTTAAAAAAGTTGTAAACATGTTTACCACTTATAAAACTTTTAATAGCAGAGTAGCCACGATGTTTTTTAGCCAAAACATCAATTTAAATGCAAGAATACGTAATTAGTTCCTTGAGCTGAATAATATTCAAAACTTTTGTATGTATTTGAGCTGTTGTTGTTTCTAAAGCTTCTCTGTTAATTACCGGCTCCAAGAGCAATTAAGAAATTCTTGCTTACCCACATAATAATGATGAACTTTAAATTTAATGTGAATAACAACTATTTCAACATTCATCTGGCTTCTCGACAAATAAGTAAGTTGGTATGACTGTATTGAGACATTGAGATCAACTAACGCAAAGGGAAAAGTTGCTGCTTATGCAGTTTTTTACGCTGGATCCAGTGGCGTAGTCATATTTTTCATTTGAGTTGTTATTTTTTAGATATGACCCAAAGTTTTGTTTTTTTAGATGGGACACCCTGTATATTTGTCCAGAAATTGATTTGTCCTTTTAAAAACTTCTCAAAAATATATAATAGTATGGGTCTATTTAAATAAACAACAACAAAAATCCTCATTTTTATAATTATCATCCCAATTTTTGCTTCTTTTGTTTTCTTGGAAGCAAATGACATTTCCCAATTTTGTACGCGTTTATAAAATATAGCGCTAGTTTTTTGTATTTATTTATTGTGTAAAAATATATTTGTATTATTATGGAAGAAAACCAAACTTTCGAACATTATGAAAAGTACGATATGTTAGCTTGTTTTATATTAAGTAATGAAAATGTTGAAGCGGCTTCTGAGATGTATTTTAACAGGTAAATAGTTAATTTTTAGGTATGTTGAAATAGTATTGCTTAATTTTTATTTAGATATCCAGGAAGGAGGCAACCTAATATATCCACTTTTTATCAGATAAAAAAGAATTTACTTAATCACGGATCATTTATCAAACCTCGTACGAAAACATATAATAAAGAAAATCGGGAGGCTGAGGAAATTACGGTTTTGGCTAATGCCGAAGCTTACCCTACAAACTCTTGTAGGGCCAGTGAAAAGAGCATAGGGATTCCAAAAACTAGAGTTCCAGAAATTCTAAAAAAGCACAAATACCACCCATACAAATTTAGGCTCGTGCAGCACTTACAGCCAGGGGATGCAGAGCGTCGGGTGGTCTTCTGCAATTGGTTTCGAGAAAGATGCGATATGGTTAGAGATTTTGAAAGGAAGGTTATATGGTCAGACAAAGCACATTTCAGTAATTCTGGTATACTCAATAGGCACAATAGTAGATTCTGGTCCCAGGAAAATTAACACCAAATATTTCCCAGAAGACAGCAGGGCAGGTTTGGTCTAAATGTGTCCTGCTTCATATTAGGAACACATAAAATTTTATATATTTGAGTGAAATCTAACAGCCAATCGCTATATAGAAATTTTAGAGGCAGCTATACCTGAATTACTTGACGATGTTCCTCTAGAGCAAATTAACGAAATTTATTTTCAACAGGACGGTGCTCCTGCATACAATTCTGGAAGGACGAGATGATTTCTGGACAATAATTTTACCAACCAATGGATCGAAACAAATGGACCTATAAGATGGCCCCCTAGGTCCCCAGATTTGTCGATTTTAGATTTCTTTCTATGGGGATATCTGGAAAATAAAATTTATAAAGACCACTATGATAATGTCCAAGATTTAGGAAATGCAATAAGAGAAAATTTTCGCTATTTACAAAATCATCCCGTTATTTTGCTTAATTCCCTAAAACGAATACGAAAATTGTGCGAAGCATGCATAGAACAAAATGGAAATCAGTTTGAACAGTTTTTTTGATTTCCTTGGTTACTGTAGTTCTTATACGACAATTGATTTTTGCTGAAAGGCTTGTTACATAATAATTTATTACTGTTTTGTTTTTGTGTTACATAAATCTAGGTAGGTGGTACTTTTTTGGTGCGAAATTATCAATACATATTTTGATAAATAGATTTAATTACATATTTATTTTGATTTATTGTTAGGTTGTAGATATTGTTAACGACTTTAAATAAAAGGCAGCATTGTTTTGCATGGCCTACTGCAAAATTTGGGATGATAATTATAAAAATTAGGATTTTTGTTGTTGTTTATTAAAATAGACCCATACTATTATATATTTTTGAGAAGCTTTTAAAAGGACAAATCAATTTCTGGACAAATATACAGGGTGTCCCATTTAAGAAAACACAACTTTGGATCATATCTAAAAAATAACAACTCAAATGAAAAATATGATACGCCGCTGGATCCAGCGTAAAAAACTGCATAAGCAGCACTTTTTCCCTTTGCATTAAGTTAAAGGATAACCGAGATACGAGGGGGGTCCCAAAATGCAAAATTTTCTATTTCGCCCTGTATCTCATAAACGAAGAAGGCTATGAAAATTTTGTTTACGGCTTCATGAGTTTCACAAAAAATTAGCTCAGGTTCGTGAAAACCGCAAGGTTCTATCTTTAAAAATAAACGAGATACCCTGCTTTTGCAACAGGGTATCCGAATTTCGATGGTTTTGCGGGGTATCTCCCTTATTACTGAAGATAGAGAGATGCGATTTTCGCAACACTGTGCTCCTTTTTTATGAAACCAAAGAAGCCACAAACAAATTTTTCCTAGCCCTGTTCGTTTTTGAGATACAGGGTGAAATTGAAACTTTTGCGTTTTTAGGTACCCCTCGTATCTCGATGTCCTGGCAACTTACCGAAAAGTTGAAAACTAACTTCGATAGAGTTTTTTGCGTAGAATCCAATGGCGTAATCGGTTTTTGGTTAGCTACTATCCTTTTCGAGGCATAGACTAAAGTTGGGTTTTTTTAAATGGGATCCCCTGTATATTTTTTAATATGTGTTTTCCGCTCATTTTTAGCTACTCAAAAATATATAACACTTATAAGGCCATGAAAATTGTGTGTTAATTTTCTAAATCTGAGTTATCTGTACCAAAGTTTGCTATAATATCATTATTAAACAATAAAACAGTTAACAAAAATTAATTTTTACACTAGGGAAACACACAAACATCTTAGAAATCTACTAAAAACACATATTATAAACCAAAAATATAAACCTACATATGACGATAATTTAATTATTTTGCTAATGTTGACAATAAAATTGTATTCTGTCAAATACTTACTATTGAATAAATTAGAAAAAAAGGCTATGCAGGGTGTAGAAATTACAGATACTCTCCGAACTGTCCCCATTATACCTTATACACATATCACACATCTTTCTTATTCAACTTGGTGCGTTAAGCATAATTATTTGGCGAGCTTGTAAATATCTAAAGGCTCTTCTTGTGTCGTTTTGTAGATCTTAGATCGTGTGATGTTGCCTTTGGTGATGCCTTCAAGATATCTCCAAAGAAAAAAGTCTAGGACCGACAAATCTGGCGACCTAGGGGCCATCTTATAGCTCCATTTGTACCAATCCAGCGACCTGGAAATTAATTTTCTAAAAAGGTACTAACAGTCCGTGCATTATGAGCTGGAGCACCATCTTGCTGAAGAAAAATATTTTGCAATTGTGCCAAAGGAATATTATTTAATAAATCAGGAAGCGTATTTTCCAGTATCTCTAGGTACCGGTTTCCAGTAAGACTACCGTTATAAATGATATACCTTATTTTTGTGCCAAGGACAAAGCAGGACACGCTAAATCCAAACCTGCCTTGTTGTTCGCGTGGAAATATAACGTGTTCATTTTCTTTGGACCAGTATCTATTATTGTGTCGATTTAGAATACCTGCACTTGAGATATTTGCCTCGTCAGACCATATAACTTCTTTGTAATATGATTTCGGTCGCGGTACTGTGAATGATCCGTGATTCATCAGATTTACTTTTATTCTTGAAAATTTTCTCTTATCGGGCTGTCTTCGTTCTGGGTATCTATAAGGAATAAATGCTTATTTACAGATATATAGAGCATAGCACGACATATTCAAAATAAATTAAATTGAACTAATTTATTGTACAGGGCGATTTAAAAGATGTTTTTTCTTATCACTTATCCACAAAGCTGCTATTCTACTTTTCAAATATTTTAATTATAATTAATTTTATTGGAAATTTAGTGACATCGTATCTTTCATCTTACAGACCTATAGGAACGATAGGCATAATTTGAAATATTAATATTATTATTTTGAAAAAAAAAGTCACAAAAGTAAGTAAGTTTTATTATTATCTATACTTTTGTTTTTCAAAATTATTGAGAGTCCTTCTACATCGGCTATCACTAGTTCCGAAAAGCCCTGGTTTAAGAAGCAAAGTTATTTTGGTTACTTAATATTACTCCTGTCACTTGATTAGATACATCTCTGACGCATCATCATGTCATATTTCTCCAAGTTTTCGAAATTCGCAACCATTTGATATTTAATAAATGGACAAAGGCAATATTTGATTAAAATAATTTAACAATGAGAAATGTCAATTAGTTTCTACAATGGTCCAACAGAATCTATATATTCTTTTATTTAATCAAGTCATAGCCGTCTTATTTTATTTAAAACAGATCTTGGGTATTTCTAAGAGATAAATTAAATAGTTGTAAGTAAGTATATAAGTATAAACAACACAATTGTCAACATTAGAAAAGCATTAAATCCAACGTCATTTGTTGTAAATAAAACATTTTTAGTGTATAATAGGTATATATTTTTTTTATTAGATTTCCTAAGTATTTGTGTTAGTTGTGTTGTCCAGGGTAAATACTAAATAGTAAGTATCTATCTTTGTTTATTGATTTATTATTTAATTATGATATTATAACAAACTTTGGTACAGATAATTCAGATTTAGAAAATTAACACACAATTTTCATGGCCTACTAGAAAAACAGATTAAAATTTCTTTAAATTGACTTTATTGTCGGTACCAGATTGATTGAAGTATTATAAAAATAAGCGAAAACCAAATATTAAAAAATATACAGGGTATCCCATTTAAAAAAATCCAACTTTGGTCTACACCTCGAAAACGATAGTATCTAACCAAAAACTGACTACGCCACTGGATTCTACGCAAAAAACTCTATCGACGTTAGCTTTCACCTTTTCGGTAAGTTGCCACGCCATAGAGATATGAGGGGTACCTGAAAACGCAAAATTTTCAATTTCACCTTGTATCTCAAAAACGAAAATGGTTAGGAAAAATTTGTTTGTGGCTTCTTTGGTTTCACAAAAAAGTAGCACAGTATTGCGAAAACCGCATCTCTCTATGTTCAGTAAAAAGGGAGATATCCCGCAAAACCATCGAAATTCGGATACCCTAACGTGTGTATACTTTAGTTAAATGAACAGAGACTGACGTGTTAGCGACTGCGAGCTGTATCTACTGTTGTATAATAACTCGTATTAGTTTATTTATGAAGCAATCCTTTCATATTTTCCAGTACCACATTTTTCATGGTAGGTACACTTATGAAGGCTGTCAGAATTAGAAAAATTCTACTGAAACCCACGATCATCTATGTCCAGTGTTATGTCCTTTCCCGTATAAAATTTATATTTATTCGACATCAGACGTCTTCGCTTGAAAGCTGAAGCGAATATAAATTTAAACCAAACAAGATAAGGTGGGGCGCACGCCTGCTGGCCGTCCTCCGGTCCTTTGCCTAAAATTCCAAAATCCCGGACCTAAAATATGGCTTTTTCGTGTTTTAATTACAGAAAGCTTTTTATCTCCCGGTTTAAGCTTCGCTGATTATTTTCATTGCACGTATTTGTCATCCCGCTGATAAGGAGGGTCTCCCTGTTTACACTGAAAAGGGTTAAACAAATAAAAAACTTTTTTTTCTAAATATTTGTTTGTTTATATACTGACTGGCGCAGTCCAGATATGTTGGTGCAGATCAGACCGCATCACAAAACGGTCTAAATATATGCTCTAGACTATTAATTTCACTAGAAATGAATGAAAAAAAATCGGTAAATTTTTTTTACCCGGAACTTCTCTCTTTATGAAACCTTATTTTTATTATAAATAGCGAAGTGAGACCTAATTTCGTTTAGTACGTAGTCATTTAATAACACATATACCGGGTGTCAACGACCATTTATTAGACAGGCCATAAAGATGAGAATTTTCGCATATTTTTGACTCCAGTTTCGGTTTTTTAAATGGAGCACTCTGTATATATTTACATTTTTGGATTCTTGAGGCAATTCTGAATCAGAATGTTATATTTTAAAACATTTTTACGCCTACTTGATTTTTATAGCCATTTTTAAAATTGCATCTAGGTGGCCATGACCGGATGCAAATTAATTTAAAACGACCTGAAATGATGATAGAATAATGCAATCGCCAAGTTTCAGTGATTAGTCTGATAGCTAGGAACAAGAGAATTTTTGTGTCTAAATATTTTTTTCAAATGACGACCCTTTTTAGACAAACACTTTTTGAAAAGAGGATTTTTTGCGAATCTAACAGTACTGACATTTTAAATTTTTTAAAATACTCGATAATCAATTATTTACTTTTATCAAGTCTGCCATGGATATCCATGCGGGATATTAAGTAGGATTTTGTGACAGGTTGATCAAGATTACTTACTTTGGATTTATCTATGCGTCATGTCACTCTGTTGATTAAAAGAATGCACGCATATGCGCCTAACGCTCGGCACAGCATTTTTAATACAGTTTTCTGCTGCCCCTCTTCAGATATCGTCAACAAGTTTAGTTCAGAGTATTAAACAATAATATAACTTCAACTAACTTCGATACAATATTCGAGTTCACTGTAGTTGTTCAAAGTGCATTCTTCCTTGTTCACGACACATTTCCACTCGTTCAATTGCTTCTCTCATCACGTTGTGCAGCATTTGAAGCATAATACTTCTAAATACACGTACAATTTTCTTCTAAGATTTCAAGAGTGAGATCCGGTGAACGGGCGGGCCACCGAATTGGGCCATTGGTTGCAATAACTTTATTATTAAAATGTTCAATTAAATAGTTAAGAACTTCTCTGGTATTGTGAGGCGGTGCTTCATCTTGCTGCAAGTAAATTCGGCATAAAACTTCTAAAGGTAGATCATTAAGATATTGCTGTATTTCATTTTCGAGAAAGCCTACTAACCCCTGTTAATTGACCTTGAAATAAAATTGCCCAATTATTCTATTAATAACGACACCAGCCCAGACATTGACACCAAATCTTTCTTGAAAATTTCTTACTCTCATTTCATGTTGATTTTGTTAAGCCCAGTAACGAGTGTTTTGCTTGTGAACATACGATTATTAGTAAATTTGCATTGATCAGAAAATAAGATAAAGTTGATAAAATTTGGATCAAATTCTAAAATTTTGGAGCAACCAATCACAAAGCAATGCCCGTCTGTCACCATCGTCAGAAAACAAAAGTTTGGTGTAACTGGTACTTAAAAGCTCGATATCCGTGTTTCTTTAGTATTTTTCTGATTCATGACTTAAATCCAGTTAAGTCCTAACACTGTAACCTGTGGTGGAAGATCAAAATAAAAGTGTTATAACTACACCATACCACAACTTGTTACGTTCTGGACGCGCGTTTCGCTAACCAAGTTAGCATCATCAGCAGATGATATAAATTAAAGTAACTTATCCTAACCGAGACTATTTATAGGTAAATGTGGTATCTTTATTTAGTGCTTTCTCACCACATTTAACTTTGTCTATACTCTCAAATGCATCCAATAATTTATTATTAGATACATTTTTAATTAACTTAAGATTATTTATTCCTATTTGGTGATTGTTTTCCAAAGCATGTTGGGCAACGCTTGACTGAACATATTTTAGATCGCAGTCATTACAGCTAATTTCATAGATGCCACTCCTCTCCTTCAGGTCGACTTTGCCTTTAGGGTTTCCAAGGAGACTTTTCATACTATTCTCCGTTTTGTAGGCTCCTCTAAAACCCACGTTTTTAAATACTTTTTCTAGGCCTTTTGTATATCTGGGATCATATGGGATTACTATGAACTTATTGAGAGCCTCAGGTTCTTGAAGAGTAGTGGCATTTTTTAACATTTTCTTATGCTTATCCGATTCATTTCATTGTTTAAACGTTCTTTACTTAATGGAAAATTGACTAACCTGTGAGTTAAAAAATGAAGTGCTGCTATTTTGTGTTGACGGCAATGAAATGAGTCAGATGTTATATACCTGTCACTTTTAGTAAATTTCCTCTAAATATCAGATTCTAATTTATCGTTATTTCTAATAACTAATGTATCGAGAAAAGGTAACTGCCCATTGTTCTCCTTTTCGTACGCAAAATTAATGGAAGGATATTTATTGTCTAATGTATCTAAGAAAGTGTCCATTTTTTTTGTTTTAGTATCAAAAATAGCAAATATATCGTCTACGTATCTATACCATACCCTTGGGAAATACTTGAGTTCTTTTTTGAATTGGGTTTTTAATCTACCCATAAACAAATTTGTAAGGAACGGAGATAAGCAATTGCCCATCGCAATTCCCTCAAGTTGTTTACAATATTTATTGTTGAACTGAAAGAATTTGGATCCATACATAATTTTGTGAGAAGTAAATATTCATCAATGATTTCTTTCTTCAAATTATTGAATTCAAGTAGTTCCTTTAGGTCCTCTAAATCTAGTGGTATGGGTACACTAGGAAACAATGAGCTTACATCAAAAGATATTAAAATTTTACCTTCGTTTAAGTGAACATTCTTAATTTTATCTAAGAATTCTAACGAGTTAGTAACCTCAAAGTTATCGTATGAGATATTCAATTTGCTGAATTCTTCTACTAACCATTTTGAAACAGTGTACGTTGGTGATCCAACAGCTGAAACAATAGGTTTCATGGACCTCCCAAGTTTATGGATTTCGGAAAGATAGATAGAAGAAGTTTAGATAACTGTGGGTTACGATGTGTTAGTTTGAATTTTAGTTTATCGGACACAGGGTTTTACAGTGTTTTAAGGTACTTTTTAATTCTATTATCATTTTTGATAACTGATTTTTTCCTAATTAAATCGTAAGGACCAGTTTGAATCAAATTGTCTACTCTTTCAAAATAATCTGTTTTGTCCAGTATAACAACCTAATTTTCTTTGTCAGCTCTTAAATAAAAACATTCTTTTTTCTTCAGTCTCTGGATAACCTCAGTATTTTTACGAAAAACATATTTTGACTTATTGTTAACAACGTTTTTGAAGATTTGATTTCTGCAACCCTCTCTAATGAATCCCTTAGTTGCCTCTGGCTCGTATTGAATGGAACTTTCGATATTCGCTATAATAGTTGGTAAACTATTTTTTATTGGAGGCTCTGCAAAATTGAAACCATTATTCAAAAGGGCGATTTCTCTATTATCAAAGGACTGAGAAGAAAAGTTTTCTACTATGTTTTCGACTTCCGAAGAAATTTGTTTTTGTGGTTTCAACTTTCTCAGTTAGTTTTTAAGTGAACACATTTTCTTCAAAAATTTGGCATCGATAACTACGAACATTTTTCTATGGAAATCTAACCATTGTTTATATTCTAAATTACTAAGCTTATAAGTGTGTTTTTTTAAATAATTCGTATGCTTCAATTTCAGGCATACTTCGTTTGCTATACAGATTTTTAATTTCTAAATCTAGCCATTTTGTTTGGCAAAAGATTTAACCTTCCCAGTAACGGGTGATTGTTTAGGAATCTTGACTGAAATGAATATAGGAAAAATTGAAAAAGACTTGTATGATTTAGTTAGGACTTCTTTAATATTACCAAATAACCTTGAATATAACTAACTAGTTTTATTTTTCTATAGAAAACAGAAATTATGAATTAACGCAACACGAAAGCTGCTACAGATATTTTCTACTCAATTATACGAAAAAGTTGAGTTGCGAGCTTTGGTGGTTAAATTAAAGGTTCGATGTATTTGGCCCTAAACTTCACTTGCCCAAACCTACATTACACATAACCGTCACTGGCGCGAACAGTCGAAATCCCGACACATTGGAATGCATGGAATTCGTCGTTGGCCTTAAACGTCGAAATACATAAACATGCACGCCAATGACGTAAGAAGCTTCTGTCACTGTTGCCAAAGTGCATTATTGTTCAAATGAAGTAAATATTTCCGACAATATTAGAAATATTGTTTTTTATTTATGCTTGGTAACGTGTTATTAATATTCCTGAATAATAAGTTTTAAATGTTCTCAAAGAATTACATAGTTTGTAAAAATAGCAAATAGCTACGTATTAATTCTACTGCGACCGTATCAGTGTTAGGATACAATAAAATAAGTTTTACTAACATGATGAAAAATGTAATGTAAATTGTTGGTTCGGTTGTGAAAGGTGCAGAAATAATATGCAAGCTTTTACTGTGTTCCCGATATGTCCTGAATTCTCAGTTTTTCGCCCATTTAAATGTATTTTCAAGAACGAGATTACTAGAAAGTTAGATTCAGCAATTTAAAGGGACTATCAATATTAGGACAGCAGAAAGTATATTGTAATGTACAAATTTCATATTGGTAAGCCACCTAGATTCTTTTTTTGCATATACATCTATTTTCTTAAATGTTCCTCTTCGGATTTTCTACAATATATCGGTTTTTTAATGTATAGTGCACACTAACTGTTAGTTAAAAGAAAAACCTCGACAAAAACATTTGTATTTGGTTGATAACATGATTATGATATATAGTTGTGTTTGCATTTTTAGGAAAACCAAGTAAATTCATGGATGTATCATCCACAATGGGCTCCATCTTGGCAAATCGGCGTATGAATCTCAGGCAACAATAAAAAATGAAAATCAGCTTTGCATATAAAATTATGAGTAGACAGACATAGCAGTGAGGAATGGTTCCATGGTCCATCTGAGAATAAATATAGAACTGCTGAGGTAATTCATGTCCCAATAATTAGATATTTTAATAATGATGCATTTTTCTTTTTCAAAATATTTTCTTCTTACAAAGATAACTTTTAGAAAAATTTGTTAAATAGGTAGCAAAATAAAGTGCTTTGAAGATTTATTTTACATGAAGAGATCCATATACTTATCATTTTTAAAAAGATAACTATTACTCTCCTACAGAGCCGTGCTTACCCTAGACTTGGCCTGGGACAAATTTATTTGGGTCAGAATTTTCAAAAAAGGCAACCTATTTTGTTAATGTTTACAACATTTTAAACACTTGTGTCTTCGATGTTGGAATACCCCTCGGAAACCCTAAGGTATTTTGATCTTCTCTATTTCTTGAGTGATTTAAATGAATAGTTCATTCATACTAGGCTCTACACATAAGCAGGACGTAATGGGGATATAAAAGTTAACATAATCATCTGGGGAACAGAACTCTCTTTCAATAAGAATTTTTTGGCTTACTTTTATGCTTTGAATACATTTTATTTTTAATGGTAATATATATAATTTTATACATCCGACTAGAGGACCCCTATAAAATAAAGAAATTTGAAGTGTCATAACCAAATCATTCCTACCCCTGTGTTGATATTATTGGATATATCCCTATTTCTAGAAATTAAGATTCCGTTGTTTAAAAAATACATTATTTATACACTGAACGAAAGCGTTGATACTGTTGAAGACTTGGAAGTGCTATTGAAGTCCAAATTTACTTTTGCCAAACACATAGATATTAGGCTTTATTTTAAGATGTCTTTGACCTTTCAGCAATGTGTATGTTCTAGAGTATTTTATACTGTGCCATCTGGACTTGTGTAATTTATTTAAAATTCTTAACAATTTTATTAAGTCACCTTTTCTCTTATGTAAAATAAACTTTCATGTTTCTGTCAGATCAACAAGACAGGAGCTATTATTTCAGACTAAGTTCCACAGAATTTGATAGGTTGCACTTTGGTTTTGTAATTTGTTAAGTCTAAAAATGTTAATGGCTATTTTCTGTTCATCTATTTTTATTTATTTGAAAAAAAGCAAACATTGTTTCTTACAAAAACAGAAAAAAATACACAAACAAAAAGGAAGTGTTATGATAATTAAAATCATTTAAATTTTCCTCTACACTCTACAAGGTTTTCTATGAGAGATGCATAAGAATTTATTTATGGCACAAATATAATTGAAATTTTAATGTAACTTAAATTCTTTATTGTCTAAGAATTCTATATTATTGACAAATCTGATTTAGATATTGAATTAAATTTGCTTATATAAGTAAAAATATTGAGTTCAATTAAGATGTTAAATGAATGGAAATAGCAATGGTATGTGATTGCCTTGTATGACCAGTTTGGATGAAATAGGGAATATTCAGGATGTTACTGGAGTGGTCCCATAACAAACATTAAATATATCGGAATGATGCCATACACGTATACACGAGCGCGAAAGACAATCTATAACGCGTTCACAATATTGCCAGGAAAAAAGTATGTATGTTGATATGGTGATTCTGGCAAAATTTCATATGCAATGGACTCAGGGAGTCTAAAATTTTAACTTAAGTTTAGGCCTTATAACTTGAAACTTTCTATAAAGAAAACTAACAAGGATGAAATAAAAAAATAAAAATTACTAAATCAATATAATAAACAACAAAAAGTAAAAATAATATTTTATTCCCACGTATGTAGGTACTCATTATATAAATGTCTGTTTATGATTAAGTTATTAAGAATTAGTTTGAAGATGACTTCATAAAGTCAAATTTTCAATGTGGAATAAAATATCAAATTTTTACTTTTTAGTGTTTTTTTTAAGTCCGTTCTATTTTTTTATAAAAAATTCTGTTTGGATAACAACCCTTTCTGAAGTAGATATTGTGACGTAACTCCCCAGAAGCGAATCCCATACCCTGTGTCTATGAAGTCAAAACCAAACTTATTCTTAATTACCTAATCACAAAAATATATTTATGTAATCAGTGTTTTGTTTTACTATCTCTATTCTTTGGTGACTAAAATTTTCCAGATGGAATATAATATTATTTTCCAATTTTAGGTGCATTTTTTGAAGTCGGTTTTATTTTTTTATACGTTTTTTTATTTCATCCATTTTAGTTCTATTTATATGAGTTTTATTTTAAAAGTCATATTTAACAAATAATCTATGTAAATTCCTGATAAAATGGTGAACGCTTTTTTACCATGAATAAATATTTAATATAGCGTCATACTTTTTTACAATACGCTAGCTGTGGGACCACTCGGGCAATATTCCGGATATTCCCGGAAAAGTTCATCGAAATTGTTGAAACCATCGCAGAGTAATCGTTGTACATACATAAAAAAATGCATAGGGTGAAATTAATAACCTCCTTTTTTGAAGTCTGTTAAAAGTTGCATTAATATTTGTGACATGGCAAGCTAAACAAAATAAAGGAAATGCCTGTAGATCCACCATTTTTTGTCCAATTGTAAATATTTAAAAACTGACATTCATAGAATTTAAAGTTTTATCGGAATGTAAAAATGCATAGATGACATAATTTCTGATATATTTATAACATGTGTAAGATAAAGCTGGAATATACATCCACAATTAAACATTTAGTTTGATCATTTTTTTTTGAAATTATATGGGCTCATTATTTAAATATAATATGTAGTTTTTTTTCGTTTTCTTTTGAAAAGTCAAATAGCGTAAGTTCACCAGTCCTGGTTATTTTTTGAAGTGGTGCCATTCTATTCATTCATTTCTTTTTTTTTAAATAAGTGTAAATGTTTTTGAAAGAAATTAGGAATTTTCTTTATTTTTAGTATGCCCAAGGATGACCATTATGTAATAAGATCACCAACAAGATCTAAGCTCTAGAAAGTAAGAAAATGATATCATCTTGGACTGTGTCATTGGTTAAAATCTGGCCTTCTTAACAACTACACCGATTCAGTTATTGCCAGGGGTGAGGCAAGTGAAAACAACCCCTTTGTGAGTTGAGAAAACTGATTACATCATAAGAAGATAATATTTGCTGTATTGTGTTTAAAATAAAATTTATGTTTAATGTAATCTTAGATTTAGATTTATTCTGAAAATAAGCTATATAAGGACTCATTCACCATTTTGGACTTATTTATGAATAGACTTTTACTTCTTAAAACTTTTTATTTCTTTAAATTTTTTATTACTTTATTTCCTAGCCTAATAGTACACTCCAATAATCTATGCTAATTTAATTAAAATTTGGATGATTAATTGATGTAATTGAATAAATTAGTTTTCTTTATATTAAGAATCAGTTTAAAATTATCCAAAAACCATTTAACCTTATTTATGTCCTTAATTAATAAATCCTACACTTCTTCCCATATATTACTGGGGAAAATCAAAATGGAGTCATCAGCATAGGCAACCATTTTACCCCCTTATGCCAAGAATACAAAGAGTGTATATATGTTTAAAAGCACAGGACACAGCACTGTACCTTATGGTACGCCAATTTTGATTTCTTTAACCTGACTCAAATCTCCTACTTTAACATAATTAGATACATTTTGAAAACATTCAACATGGATCCTCCACATCATATAGCTATCCACAACGTCCAGTAGCATAGCCTGAAGGATTTTGTCAAATGCCTCACAATAATTAGAAACTTACACAGATGTATAACTTTTACAAATATTTGTGATTAAATACACAAAATGATTTAAAGTATATAATTTTTTAAAATATAGCTATTATTATTACATCCAGGGTTAGGCTAACTCCAGACTGGGCTCAGAAAAAATTCATACAAACTCTCTACATAAACTTAATTAAAGTTATCATAGCAAAAATACAGTTGTCTGTATTTTAAAAACAAGACAATCTATATTGTTAATCTTTTCAGAATTTGAAAAAACACCCAATATACATAGAAAATAATGGATTAAAAATCTGCAACTTCTGCGTTTACCAATTTTTTTCTACCCCTTTCAACAAAAGAGTTAAATGGAGGTTTAATTTATGATCAATCAAAATTCGTATGCAATCATAAAACGATTACTTCATTTTGAAGTATTCAAGATTTTTGTATAATTATATAATATGATTTGTTCTTAAATTCCAATGGCATTTGGTTATATATCCTTGGCACAATTTTGACAAATAATGACATTATGCCAAAGTTAGTTAAATAAGATATTGTTTAAACTGGATTTTTCTCAATTAAAAATTATTTTGCTTAGTCGGACATTAAACAAAGCACTACAGGTATTATAAGGGATAATGCTTTTAGTCAATGTCTATCCCTCTTGAAACACTGTCTCAACCTTAGGTATTATTAGCCTTATAATATGCTACCTTATATGTACAGCTGATAATTGTGAAATGCCGGAATCTATATATATAAAACTATTGTAGGATACCTTTTTACTGGTTTGGAACTATTTATTTAGAAAACTTAACATTTACTTGAATAAAAATTCTAAAAGATACACCATAATTTTTTTTAACAATACGCAGTCTTATAAGTTTGGTGGCCAGTTCCCAACATATGGTAAAGTCAACGATAAAATATTTTTAGGAAATTCTATAAGATTAGGCTATAAAAGTTTGTATTTTAAAAGTTAATTGATAAAATAATTTACAAGATCTAAACTACTTTATACCAGTTAATAAACCTAAGAATCTGAAAGCATGAAATTAATTGAGAATATCTTCGGAAGACTCTTGTCATTTATAATTATATCATGTACCTAACTTTTTCCTAAACCATACTTAGATTTAAAAAAATATTGAAGGCGTGATGTGCGATATCTGGCATACTTACTAAAATAACTTATTACTGAATTGTGTATACCAACTCGAGAAAATATATAAATAGGCCACAGTTAATATTTTTAAAATATGGGGAAAAATTATTCATATTTCTAAACTTTGGCTATATATCTTTAATCAATATACAAAATGTGTGATACACTTTACAGCTATAAAAAAATTTATTCAACATAGAATTAAAAATAAAGTTGACACTACATTTATCATATGGTGCATCTTTTTTAATTCTCAAACTACACACTTTCTCAGCAACAGTAATTATAAATGAACCACTTTATGTGACAAGCATATTCAGTAAATTTAAAGGTGCAGAATTTGAAGCTTCTATATAATAAAGAGGGCCAATTATTACATTGATGGAATGGGCTATAATTGGGGCTATATGACACTCGGATCAATACACGTAACTAAAGTCTTTTCTTTCTTCCTATGCAATCAGGGCAACAAAGAGTACTGAAGTATGACTATAATATACACGTCACTAATATCTCCAATGCACATATGAGCAGAACTAACTTCCTAAGCCTTGTCTACGATACCTATATGAAACATAGAGAAGACTTGCATTGGTCCTAAAACAAATTACAATTAATAAAGTACCTGCATGAATAACAACACACACAGGCAAAATCATTAACAATCTTATAAAACACTAATCAATATGTGACTGATAAAAACTGATTTTTAGATAGGTATTTGCTTAGGATCAGGATAAAAAATTAAACACTAAAAAAAGTTGAAATTGTGTGTCTCAAAAACAAATTAGTTAAAAGATATATGTTCAAGCTTCAAGGCTTTTGTGGATTTTTATCTGATCTTTTGAGTAAAACTTTATTTTATCTTTATGTAGGGAACAACATCCACATTAATAACAGATGGGGACTCAATCCTATATAGTAACAAATAAGATTAACTTACATACCCAGTTTAAAAGTAGAAGGTTTAAAATCATCTGAATGCAAACAAGTAATAACCTCTTCCTGGGCATTCCAACAATTTTTTTTTCAATATTCAATCTCCATTATTCCATTAAATAGAAATTATCCTGTGACAAACAAATACTTTATAATAAACAAAAAAAAACAGTCAAAATATTTTCACTTCAAAGTTAGAATGTAGGCAAATACGCTAACATCATTTTTTCATGGTGTGGTTTTGATTAACAATGAATAAACAATATATTTATTTTTATCAATAAAACTTGACAACACAGCAGGCCCATTTAAAGAATTTTTAGTCAGTAGCGTAGCTCGCCAATTCGCTATTTAAAGTGTCGGGCTAGCGTCGCATTCCGCACATTCCAATCTGTCGGGATTTCGACTGTTAGGGCCAGTGAAGTTTCGGTCCACTAACTGTTTGGGCCGGTGTAGTTTAGGGGAAAATACGCACTACCAAATTAAATATAGTACTGGGTGATTCACGACCCACTGTACATACTTATGTGGTGTCTAGGGTATCCCTAGGGTATATCGAAATGGATATTTAAATTGATTAATTCGGCTTTATTACTAAGATACAGGGTGCTTTTCGTATTTTGGTAAAAATTTATTCACCGTGTATCTCCTAAACGCCTTAATCCATTTTTTTTAAATTTTGTACACAAACACTCTTGGTATATCAAACCTTTTTGACGTTTGAAAAGTATCAAAGTTCCAGAGCCGTATCCAGCCAATTCATACAGGGGAGGGGGGCTAGTTTTGAGACACCCTGTACATCGGAATTCGGTATTATTGAATTTTTTTCTTAAACTACATTCATTTGTGAACAATAATATGCCACCATCTTGAATGGCACACTAAAGGTTATGTACGAAATTTAAATCTTTAGATAGTACATACCCCTTTTTTTAGCGGTATCTGTATTAAAGCTTTTAACTAAGTATAAAATTATTTCAATGATTGACTTTAAAAAAAAATTAAACTATCTGTACTAATAAAACACAGCCTTGTCGAATTATTTTTTATTTTTAGTGGCCCAAAAATACCAAAATCTACCCTAACACAATAACGCCTGTCTAACGGTATCTCTACATTTTTGTGCACGCTTTTGTGAATTGCAATTGAGCGTTGAATCATTTACATTTGAGGTTTTTGTCTTAATGCTTTTAAAAAAATTAAACTATCTCTACTAATAAACCAGTTTATTTCTGTTTGAGTCTTTTTCGCCTCATCTCTTATCTAATGCTCGAGATCGTGATCATTTATCGGCTACCGTAAAAATTTATCTTTTTTTATTTTTGTTATTGTATACAAATTAAATTTTAATACCTAAAAATAATAAAGTAAGCCTTGGAATTTAGACAGATATTTTAAAAATGACATTACGTACATACAATTCAATCATTTGTGTTTGACATTGTTAATTAAAGATTTTTTATTTGAATTTTCTCTTTGCAAAAAGTTTGTACGTTTCAATAATTGTAAAAATGCCGTTATTTACAAATGCTGAGTACGCAGACATCGTATTTGTGTACGGATTTTGTAATGGTAACGGAAGGGCTGCTACAGAAGGATACAGAAGACGATTTCCGGATCGGAGAATTCCAAATCACCAAACGTTTGCCGCAACCTTTAATACATTGCGTGAAAAGGGTAAGTTTCCCTTAACCGATCTTCATGTTGAAAGAGTGGGTGGTAATAACGTGGTCCAAGAAGAGAATATTCTCAACCTTGTGAGGGAAGATCCAACCATAAGCACTAGGCGAATTTCCGCCCAATTAGCGATACCGCAGACAAGAGTATGGAAAACTATAAAAAATGAAAACTTATACCCTTTTCATGTACAAGAGGTACAAAGATTAGAAGAAGGCGACTACTTGCCTAGATTAGCATTTGCTAGGTGGGTAATAAATCATCGAAGAACTATTTTTAGAGCACTATTCACTGATGAAGCCGAATTTACTAGGGACGGAGTCTTTAATTCTAGAAACTCTCATGTATGGGCAGATGAAAACCCTCATTCGTTGCGATTGGCCAATTCTCAACGAAAGTTTTCAGTGAATGTTTGGTGCGGCTTAATAAATAATCATTTAATTGGACCACATATTTTCCCTCAACGACTAACGGCTGTTGTGTATTTGGACTTTCTACAAAACAATTTACCGGGCTTATTAGAAAATGTAAATTTAAGAGGTATATGGTTTCAACACGATGGGGCACCTGCACATTTTGGAATTGATGTTCGAAATTATCTCAATCAACAATTTGCTGATCGGTGGATTGGACGCGGAGGACCACATCCTTGGCCAGCTAGGTCGCCAGTCTTTAATCCAGCCGACTACTTTTTGTGGGGGCATCTAAAACAAAAAGTTTACAGTGTTCCAATCGAAACTAGGGATCAATTAATAAATAGGATACATTTTTATTGCGACGAGGTTAGACAAAACCCTCAAATGATTCACCGCTCAGTTGCAAACCTACAAAAGCGTGCACAAAAATGTAGAGAACCGGTGGTATGCATTTTGAAAACATTTTGTAGCTTTTAAGACGTTAGGGTAGATTTTAGTTTTTTTTGGGCTACTGAAAATAAAAATTACTTCGACAAGGCTGTGTTTTATTAGTAGAGATAGTTTAATTTTTTTTTAAAGTCAATCATTGAAATAATTTTATACTTAGTTAAAAGCTTTAATACAGATACCGCTAAAAAAGGGGTATGTACTATCTAAAGATTTAAATTTCGTACATAACCTTTAGTGTGCCATTCAAGATGGTGGCATATTTTTGTTCACAAATGAATGCAGTTTAAGAAAAAAATTCAAAAATACCGAATTCCGATGTACAGGGTGCCTCAAAACTAATCCCCCTCCCCTGTGTGAATTGGCTGGATACGGCCCTGGAACTTTGCTACTTTTCAAACGTCAAAAAGTTATGATATTCCAAGAGTGTTTGTGTACAAAATTTAAAAAAAATGGATTAAGCCGTTTAGGAGATACAGGGTGAATAAATTTTTACCAAAATACGAAAATCACCCTGTATCTTAGTAATAAAGCCGAATTAATCAATTTAAATATCCATTTCGATATACCCTAGGGATACCCTATACACCACATAAGTATGTACAGTGGGTCGTGAATCACCCAGTACTTATAATGCTTAAATTGACACTACGTAACTGCCTGCTTCCAGACTTTAATAAAATAAACGTTTTGCCATAATTTCAGTCTCGATACATTTCAGCGTTCATGCATATTCGATTAAGGCGTATGCTCGAGTAAATAAAGCCACTATGTCTGATAGGCCGACTAAGCCCTCCTGCACGGAGGCAAATTATTGCACATTAGGATGCACTACTGGCGTTCTATGATCATAAACTAATCCGACTACAAAGTAAACGTATAGACGGGTTGGTATTGTTAGTCACTGCCCTTTATTCCGAGCAACTAATAGTGGAGACGTGTTTGTTGCAATTTTGTGAATATAACATTGAGGATTTACATAAAGGCGGACTCAAATGCCCAACGTATTTTTAAATTCTCGAACTGAGCGTCGAAATAAAAATCTAGAGTAGTAACAAACATGTATTTTTCAATACAGTTCCCCTGCTTTTGAATGCAGGCATTACAACGTGAGTGAGTAATAACTGTAAGCCATTGCAGACATTTTTTTTTCTCCCCAAAATGGCTGCTGTAAGCTCGTCATTGTCCTTAAATTTTATCCCTTAAAGAGTTCTTTTGAGGTTTGGAAACAAAAAATAATCACTGGGAGTCAGGTCAGGACTATAAGGTGGGTGTCCAATTTGTTCAGAGCAACAATCAGGAACTGAAGCTTTTGCAAGCCTTGACTTCTATACTGGTGTATTGTCGTGCAATAGCAAAACATTTTGCATCACTTTTCCGGGTTCCGTGAGTTTTATAGCGACTGCGAGATGATGTAATATGCTTACGTGGTATTCTTCTGTAACTGTCTGACCCTTCTGTAGATATTCAATTAATCAGGTGACAGAGAAGATCCTTTTTTTCTTTTTTTTTGCTTTTTTTTTTTTGCTTTAACCCTTTCGGTACGGCACGTTCCTGAACATTTGTACCGTTACGGCCGGAAAGTTTTTACATTGCCCGCCGGACATATCCGTCACATAAAAACATACTTAATTTTATGAAAAAAAAAATGTGAAAATAAAGTATTTGAGAACATATTTTTATTTTATGAAACGTCGTAGGAGACCTTATAGATTAATTGTAGAATATTGAACAACATTAAAATTTAGATGCATAAATAAAAATATTTTATAACTAGTGATTAACTTAGGTTATAGAATATTAAACTACATTAAAAAGTAGCCTTTTCATGGTATATTTGGAAGCAAGGGACCACACATAATCCAACATCGCATGTTTGGCACATATAGCTGGATTCTTTTCTTCTTGGTTGCCTCTTCTTTGTATGAGAACAAACCCAACATCTTCTGGACCCACTCTTGGAACTTCCTGGTTTTCGTGAAACTAACGCTGGAAAATGTCTTTGCCGAAGCCTGGCGTTGCCCAAATCGGGATGTGTAGGTTTTATTGTTTCTGAATAATATCTGCAAGGAAAAAATGAATTTAAATAAAGACAATCGATAACCACTTGTAGGAGTTGATCAGTAACCGTTAGATGAAACTTGGCAAATGGAATCTTCTTAGTTTGTCTAGTTGCAAACATTGCGTGTGCGTTTAGAAGTGTTACGTCAATCAAATGGAAAAATAACTTTTTATACCACTGCAGGCATTTTCGTGTGCAGCCTACGATACTCAACATCATATCTGATCTGTCGACAGCCCCCATTTGACTGTTGTACTTCAGAATACATAACCGTTTTATAACATTCTCATTAATAGACCTATTGATTTTCGGTAAAGCTATCAATTTATTTTCATGCATACTGGCCAGCATCACAACTTCACGCCGTCAGCATCTTTCCATTTGAGTGCCAATAAATGTTCACTACTTTAAAACGTAAACTCCGGTGTTATAAAAGCCACGTTATAAAGAGTTCTTACGTAAGTGCAATAATAAAAGTTTGCACTTACGACCCGTTGGCTAGCTTATACGGTAGTTCGGCTTTGGGGGAGTTCAAAATTTTCAATCCTTTTCTTTGGTGTATGAAGGAGGCAAGTGAGAATTATAAATATGAAAGAAGGGCGCCAACACACGTAAAACAGAACTTACTGCACTGCCTTCATACACCCCTTACCCGTGTGTTCGTAAAAGTACTGAAACAACCAGTAAAACACTATTTAATATTATGATTTGCTTTATTTAAAAAAAAATACTTGTTAACAAGAGAATGTAGTTTAAATTGTTTTTAAATAGAAATATGTGTGGTAATTTGAAAAAGATAAATTGATCAATAAAAGGTACTACTGTAATATAAAGCTTTTTTAAAAATCTCACCAACTGGCAGGAAAACTGGAGTTACTGGGGCCTGGTTGTTGGGCTAGAGGTAAAATTCCAACACCTCTTCGGTAAAGAGGGGGCTCTTTCTTAATGTAGAATTACTGCTTCAACTTCAAAGGTAACCCCAACCTTTAGGGTTATTTGCTTCCACCAATTGTTTCTCGTGAAAAGTACCTCACAATCATGTGGGTGCAAAAATGTTCAAAATGCTTTAAAGGCTATAAAAAGCAAACGTGCACTAAGATGCAAGGTTTTAATAGCAATGTGCTATGTGCTAATAAGTTCAATGTGCACTAAAATGTGCTATTTGCTATGTGTTCAATGTGCACTAAAATGTGCTATTTGCTATATGGCCGTTGAGCTGTAAAAAAGAGAAAAAATCCATTGTAGCCTATTGTATAAATTAAAATTAAATGAAAGAACCTTGCTAAATAAATTAAAATAACAATTACCTGGCTGTTATTTGACCACTGTTTAACACAAAATTTAAAATAACTATAAAACAGGACCAGCCTTTTTAAAGGTAGTTTTACGGCCACAGTCAAAACGAAATAGAACGAACTCGTTCCAAGACGATTTTCAGCTAAGGTTTAGTAAGGAAAAAAAATGTAGGAATTTGGCCAAAAAACTAAACTGTTGAAAGTGCTCCATGCAAAACTTGATTTTAATGTCCCTATATTTTGTCTCTTTCCCCCTTATTTATTTGACCAAAATAAAAGATTTTTAAAAAGATAGGCAACTCAGAATACATTATTTATTACAATAAATCTTAACATACATTAAATTTAAATATTAATTTTTGAATAATTTATGCTGTTATTTTTTAATATTTTCCTCTAATCTTTACGTAATCCTCGTCCTAAATAATTAAATCTTTAAAATGTTAGGTTTTTATAAAAATGAAAGTAAAGTGGTCGGACGGAATCGTATGGCTTTTAGTCATTCATGGAAAAGGCCAAAGCAAGAATTTTAGCGTCGCCGCACACAGTAAAACTTCAAACTTTGTTGTCACTTAACCCAATTTATAAAACGAAAATAAACAAGGCTTTTTAAACCAACCATTTGGAGAACTACTTAAATAAATAACACAAACCCTTGCTTAATGAACCCCTGACATGTGTTTACCGGACATTTAACAATATAGGTGACATCTTAAACTACATTTTATCAAAAGGACAAATCATTTAATGAACTGAACGAGATTTTAAAAGGCGACAAACGAAATTGGAGGTATATACCAAATGTTTCTAATTTATTTAGCGTTACCAGGCTACAATGGAAATATTGGAAATATCTTGTTTAGTTTGTATCACAACAGCTCATACCCAACTAGGTTTTTTATAACGGATTTGTTTCTGATCAAAATTATGTGAAGGTAAGATAATAGAAAACTATAGGTGAATGAACATCTAATAATGAAATTCTTATAAAAACATGGCCCTTTTATATGTGGGCATTAAAGAAAGCATCAACAACCAGACCCTCAGCATCTGTAAATATAAAACATAAAATGTATATAATATACCAAGCTGTCAGTTATACAATATTAAGTGCTTATAATAATGAAAATAGTCAAAGAATCTAAATAATTTCCAAAAACTTAGTTCCTGACATCTTGGTGAATGACAAAATATAATTAGCAAAATCATAATTAGTTACTGTAAAAGTGTAACGTTACAACTTCTCCACTCAGTTTCGCCTTGTTTCAATTTTTTATCAAAGATTGGCATATGTTTCCTATTTTGCCTAACAGTACCACACGAGTTAGTTTTACGTCGAAATAAAAAAGTTGACAGGGTAGGACTGGTATAAAAGTTATCCGTTTAAATAGAATGCCCCTTGTTGAGGTATGGCTCCAGAAGTTTCGTAACAATAGCCCCTGAAGCACCAAGATTATCCTTGTCTTCGGTTTTTACATTAGTGTCTTTGCCCGAGTATACTAAAAAGTCTAACACAATGCCTGTTTCGCAATCACACAATACGTACAGTAAAACGGTGTTTTTTTGGACTTGATATATTGTTTGAAGCTAAGCCATCCTTTGAAAAGAATCATGCTTTCATCTATAACTAGATTTTGAAACGGGCAGAATTGAGTCTGATAATTTTCTTTCAAGATATTTAGTACGTTCTTAACTTTGAACAGCCTATTATCAGCTGGAGCAATTTCATTGTTGGAGAAATGTAAATATCTTTGTATTTCAAAATACCTGTCTCTTGGCATGTGTTATTTGAATGCTGGAGAGAGAAGTAAGTAGTCTTGGGACCAATATTCTTTCACACTCAGTTTTTTATTGCGAGGCATAAGCAAAGTTAGTGCCAAAAAAACGTAAAATTCTGAGTGTTCAATAGGCTTCCAGTTTTTTGCATTTTCCTGACGTGCATACCTGTTTGTTTCTTCTAAAATAGTATCTACTATGTTTTCTGTAAACAAATTAAGAAAATAGTCAACTTCCTTTGAGTTTTCATCGAGGGTATCGTTTTTTACACCACTATTGGTTGCGTCAAATTCGTGTATTTTAGGCGAGAATTCATTATTGGACCAAATTGTTTCCAGATCGTTTTGGTGAGTAATATCAAGATCTACAATTCCTACCTCATGCTGCTGATTTTGTTGTTCGTTTTCCGATTCGAATTCCTCCACACTGTCGCTTTCGTCACTTTCAGATTCCCCTGAACTTGGATTATACTCGCTTCCGCTATCGAGAAAAGGATCTTCTTCACTATCGTCGGACAAGTAAATATTTTCATCACCCACAGTGTTCAAAATAGAATTTAAGTCCTTTTCACTCAACCCACATTGTCCACCACTATCAACTTTTAGCCGTTTCCTGCTACGGCCTTGAGACGAACTGGCCTGCCCCTCTGAGCTGATCCGAACGTACTGACGCTTCTAGAATTCACTGGATTCAAATACCAATGTGATCGCCAGACGTCGGGTATTTCCGACACTGTCGGGTTACTTCGACACCCGGCCATACAGCAAAAGGCACGGCCGTCTCTGAATGTAAGTTATGAGGAGTGGCGAAAATGGACGGCGGGGGTGACATTAGAAGAAAAAACCTTGAACGGATATATCCGTCACCCGGCCGCAACGGCACATTGCTTTCTGCCAGTTATATCCGGTACCCGTACCGAAAGGGTTAAGATCAGCCATGCAGCCAGTCTCAATTTGTTTTTTTTCTTTTTTTTTTTTAAGAATGAATACATAACAGAAAAAAATGTAAATTTATCCTAAACCCCAAACATATATACAAAGGGATACACGCTTCACGCCAAGGGGTCTATCATGGCGACTTTTTAATAGACAAACCGGAGGACCACAAAAAAAAAGGAAAACATATAGGGAAAGAACAAAGGAAAAACTTAACCTATCCTGATATATCTATAAATGTTTATCTACAATTAAATCTTTAAATTATTGTTGTGCAAAAACGTCATAATTGCAGTATATACTTTTAATTTTTGGAGGGATAATAGATTAAGGAGATTAAAAGGACAGCTAATTTTACATTCATTAATTAGAACTCTAAAAAGTTCCTTTATGTTATATATTTACTGCATTCAAAAAAGATATGATCAAGGTCGCACTTAACATTACAAGTCTCACATTTATCTGAGGATAGAATATGGATTTTTTTTAAATGTGCTGGATAACTGGCATGACCAAATTTCAATCGTATTATCGTTGTTATATAACGACTGGATACTGTTAAGTCTTTATGCCAGTAATTTTTTGGAATGTTTTCGTGAATAAGTGAGTAACGTGTTGGAGAACTTTTACAAAGTGTTTTCCATCTTATATTCCACTGGTTTAAACTTAAGGATTGGAGTAAATTATGTGCATCATTTAGAGTTATTTCATTACCAATTGGAATACCATTAATTATGCTGTTTTTAGCCAGAAAATTAATATTATAATATTATTAATAATATTTTTAATATTCCATAATATTGGATTAATTTTATAAGTCCATGGCTTAACGTTAACTAGTGATCTAAGGACAGACATTGAGTCGGACAGAATGATAAAGCTTGTCTCATCATATTTGAATGTCACTTTAAGAGCTTCATAAATAGCGATAGCTTCAGTGGTATATAGCTACATCTCTTATCCACTTGGAATTTAAATTCAGCTTTTATTTGTGGCATATAGATAGTTGCTCCATTGCCCTCGGTTATTTTGGATGCATTAGTATATATTAATACAGATTTTGGGAGTTTCGTAAGTTCTTGTTTTAAAATATGTGTATTTAGAAGATTATTATCTGTGAATGACTGAAATATTACAGTTACCTCTTGAAAAGTGCTATGATACTCGTAATCCGAAATACAAAAGGGCGATATTGATCTAAGAATCTCGTTATAATTCCTGTATGCCTCACAAAGCGGGGCATAATGTTTTTTGTTCCAATATTTATTTGTTAAATCATATGTATTAAGTCTAGTTATTTTATTTAATACCTTAGTATTGAAATATATGTGTTTAAGCAAAAATTTTGCACCAAGTGTTTCCCTACGTATGCTTAATGGGGGCTCTAAAGCTTCAACCAAAAGAGCCTCAACAGGGGTAGATCTCATTGCACCTAGACAAACCCTAAGTGCCTTATATTGCACCCTATCAACCATCAACAATTGAGTTCTGCATTCAGAGCCATAAAGAAAGCTGCCATAGTCAAGAATTGACCTGATATGGGCCTTGTAAGGCTGTTTGGACATCATATCCCCACCATGTTTTTGTAATTGATCGCAGAAAGTTAACTCCTTTGATGTACCTAGTGACAAGATAATCAATATGTGTTCTCTAGGTTAATTTTTTATCTAAAATGATACCTAGGTACTTAATTTCTTTTTTAAACGGTATGTTTACGTTTTGTAATGTTATATAATCGGGGTTAGGTGTATTATGCCTAGTAAATGTACAGAGCATAGATTTTTCAGGAGATATTTCAAAACCATTGATACGGGTCTATATTAAAATATTTTTGAAAGCATCAGATATTAAACTTAGACAATTTTCATAATTATTACTTTGAGTGCAAACGCAAAAATCATCAGCACATTCCACTTCTTTATAGATAGGTGAATTATGTATATCAGCTGTACAGATATTGAAGAGCAAGGGGCTAAGTACTGATCCTTGAGGTAGCCCTGAAAATACTTGTCTAGGGCCTATATATTCATTAAGATTATTTCTAATAAAAATACATCTGCTACTGTACAGTTTTACAATCGATTGAGAAACATTTGGTGGAATCCGAAAATCGCTAACCATTTTTGATACTAAGATTTAAATCAATGGAATCATATGCGCTTTGTATATCAAGAAATAATGATGTTAGATACTCATTAGACGAAAAACATATGTCAACAACTATATGTGTGAGATCGTCAAGAGCACCGAATCCCTTTCTATAGCCATATTGATTATTTGGTAATAAATTATGATAAGCTATCCAATATTCTAGCCATAGCTTAATAAGTCGTTCCAGAGTTTTAAGAATACATGACAGTAACGATATAGGTCTGTAAGAGCTTCCAAAATTTGGATCTCTACCAGGTTTTTGTATGGGTATTACAACTACTTTATCAAAGTTTTCTATTTTAGCACCATTAAGGTAAACTTCGCTAAATATTTCTAACATTACACTTTTTGCTTTACGTGGTAAATGTGATAACATACAGTATTGTATATTATCATATCCAGGAGCTGTATTTGCATTTTTTAAGACACAATCCAATTCGAAGGTTGTAAAAGGTCGACAAAGAAAGTGGCTACTACAGAAATCAAAATTTGAATTATTTGGTTGTGGCAGGACAACAGGAGGTGCAACTTTATCGAAAAATTCTTCAAACCATTGATCATCATTGGGTTTTTGACAGTTGGCTTTTCTTGACATTCTTCTTGCTTGAGACCACAACTGTGAGGAGGGTGTATTTTTATTTAATTTAGAGAACCACGCTATCCAGCTTTCCCTGGCTTTCCTTTTAAGAAATTTTTTGGTTTCAGCTTCAACTTTCTTACAGATCCTTGTGGAACTTCCGATCTTTGTTCTCTTGCTGTAGAAGTATAGCTATCTGTGTATATAATGAACTCTCTATTTTTAGGAAAGGAGAAAAGGACATTTACTAATTAGTTGAGCAGGCCATATCTAATTAATTTGAAAATGAAACTATAGTGCCTGATCTTGTCAAAACCTTTGCTCAGATCTAAGAAAACTACCCCTGTTTTTTTTAAAGGCCATGGTTGAGAAAGCTGCTAGTCTAGTGGTTTATTATTGTGCTGGTAGCTGTTTTAAAACCGAATTGATCATTTAGGACAAGAGATTTTTTAATTACCACGTCTTGTAATTTGTCTAATATGATTTTTTCTGTGATATTACCTGTGGAGGACAATAGACTAATGGACCCGAAGTTATCCGGTTAAGTTAGAGTTTTAGAATAATCTAAATACTATAGGGTTAAAAGAATTAGTTTAACAGAGTTTTTGACGCTATCATAATGGTCACATGTACAAAAATTAAAGAAGCTTCATTGAAATAACAAATAATAAATAAATTTACCTAAAACTTAACAAACCCATAACTAGGGCAAAATTCGCAACAATATTTTAGTAACCCTTTATAGCATATATTTTATTTAGACTGATTTGTGATGCGATTTGTGACTGTGACGATAAATAAATAAAAAATACCTAATAATAAAAAAATGGTAGTTTTTTATCAGTTCAGCCCTTTTCAGTGTACACGAGGAGACTCCCCTTATCAACGGGGTGAGAAAAGCGAATCAAAAAAAAATCACTGGAGCTTAAACCGGGAGATTAAAATTATCTTGTTAAACAGTCTGCGATTTTGTGATTTTCTTGTTTGGTTTAAATTTATGTTCCCTTCAGCTTTCAAGTCAAGAATTTTGGTGTCGAATAAATCTAAATTTTGTACAGGAAATTTCTGCTTTCTTTTAAATAGGAGGTAAATTCATCTTAATAGTTATTTATAATATAAGAACGTATACATGGGAAAGTTTCAGCGAAGCGAATTCTGCAATTCACAAAAGCGAATTAAAAATTTTTTAATCCAAATATCATACAACATTTTTTCTACAAACGGCAATATAAAGCAATAACACATTTACAAATTACATTTCTAGGATGCTTAATGAATTAGAAGCAGTAGTCTGTGTTTAATTGTTTACCGGAAATTTGATTGATCGTAAAACGCTGTTGTGGTTTTTGCTTGAAATGCAAGAAAATATAGAAGAGAAATTTTAACATTTAAACATATAGATGGAGCGGAGAATCGAGCTACTTTGGATTTGTTACCCAGAAAATTTTGAATGCGATATAAGATTACTTACGATAAGTTTGAGAAATGATGTGAAGAGAAAGGCGTTTCTGGGAAATATACTAAAAATGTATTCGAAGGTAGATCTGTGGAACGACATCTTACCAAATATTAATATTAATAAAAAAATATAAATGCTTTTGACGTGATAACTACGTATATCCTTATATTTCGCAACCTAAAGCCTATACGCTAAAGCATATAATTATGCTGTTATTATTTTCAGTTGTATAAGTAGTAATTATTCGCATAAGCCTTAGGTAAATTATTATTTATCTAAAGATCACAACAAAGATGATGCTGAGCCTAGATCTCTATACTCAATTTAAGTAAAAAATTGAACAGTACCTATTACGCTTTTCTAGTTAAAAAAATCCTTAGAATTTAACTAATATTTATTATTGTACGCTGTATCCCCGTTTTAGCGCTCATATTATGGCGTGGGTACAATCTATTAATCAGGGAAGGCTCTTTATTATTCCAAAAAGATTTTTGAGCTTAATCTTCGAACTAAAATATAATGAATCGTGTCAACCAGTGTTTAAACAACATAAGATTTTAACCATGTACAGCATTTATTTATATAATTGCTTTCGTATGTCGTCTTAACCTACTGCCTGTTGAATTTCAGATAATTAAAGATTCTAATAAATTTAAAACTACACTAAACAAATATTTAACTGAATATTGTTTGTATAATGTGATAGAATTTATTGATCATATACAGTGCTCAAGAGTTGTTAGTTTTTGTTAAAACCGTATTTATTGTATATTGTAAAGTTTTTTAACTTGGCTTGTCTTATCTATAACGTATCGCAGAAAAGATGAACCAAAAGAAAGAAAGGTAGAACAAAACCCAAATGAATAGAATCTTCTTTCTTGTTAGAATAAGTAAGTGTAAATGTATAGAGGGAAAAAGAATAGAAGAGAGAGAAGGTGAAGAAAATGCATTTCACTGATTTTTCCTGTTTTCCTTTTTCGTTTTTTACCGATTTTGTGGTGAGTGTTTTGTAATTGTTTTATTTTATTTTAAGATCTAAGTTGTATTATGATAGTGCTTCATAATATTTTGTGCGGTAAATATTAGAAGAGATCTTTTAGTTAAAAGAGGAATATTGAATCTGGCTGTTAATCTTTGGGTTTGAAATTTGATACAGGTCAGCTTGAAATAAAGTTTCTAGGAGTAAGCATACGTTTTAATAGAAAACAAACTTATTTCTACAAAAACCTGAATAATTAAAACAACGCTAAATATTGTTTTAATCAAAAAGCAGTTTTAAACCTATTAACTTATACAGGAAGAGGAACATTTTATGCTTTTTGAGATACTTGTAAGTACGGGGTAAGTTATGACTTTATGACACCCACCTACCGGGTGATTTATTAACAAAGATAGAGAAAAAGTGTAAATACAAAGAGGGTATGGCGAGAAATACAATTCTTTTTTAATGGAATATCCTGTATATTTTATATTTTTATTAAATGCCATTCTCTACTGATTTCAAAAATTTATAATTTGATTATATTGGCGCAAAGCTTTTATTAATTATTTTACTTGAATTGCAACATTACTCGCCATACCAAGTCTTAGGTAATATTATAATATAATGCAAAACTTGTTACAGTTAAATCAAAATAATTAAAAAACGAGATGCGCCAAGGTACCTAGTCAAACTATATATTTTTAAAATCAGGAATAAAGAACATCTATAAAAATTATAAAAATACAGGGTGTCCATTTAAAAAATTATTTGTTTTTTTCACAACGAATTCTGGCTGTTTAAAAGAAACTCTAAACCTTTTTATTTAAACTTTTTCTTTATCTTCGTTAATAAACCCTGTAGGTAGGTGTCAAAATATAATGACTCACCCTGTACATTTTCGAAACAAGTCAAAAAGTAATTGTCACTTTTTTAAATTAAATAATCAAAAGGAAGCTAAATTATTTCTTCTCATTAAACACATGGGAAATAAGACAAGCGGGTTTTTCATATTTAACAAAATTTGGCCGAAACAATATAAATAGCAAAATAGTTATTTTTTAACGAGTAACTAAAATCTTTCTTTTTGCGAATTTTTGCCGTTTCTAGAGGTTATTATAGGCTAATATAGCGGTCATTGAAAAATATATTCATCGGGGGCTAGCCGCAAATTATCTTGGACAAAAGTTTGCGGTCGGTACTCTCGCCTGCCGGCTTCCTCAACACACTTGCACGGTAATTTCTTGGATGAATGCAGGCTTTTCAAAGCCTGCACCATTTGGGGGGACCTGAACGTTGCTGTATTTTGTTCGAATACTGCGTATTGATTTACTGTCTTATGAACATATATACTTACTGTTGTTAAATATAGCCTATGCATATGTTGTAATTTCTCTTCCAGCCTTGATGAAGACTTAATAAAGGTCAAATCGTCGGCAATTTTGAAATATTCACTTGTTGTTCTGAACCCAGGAAAACAGCCGGGTCAGGTAAACTATCCAAACACACGATTTTTGTATATTTTATTTTTTTTCCAGTAAATACCCGTTTGTAATATTACATTTCAAAAATAAAAATTGCGGCATATGCAAAATATATAAATATATTAAAAATCACACTCGGTCCCAATGTGACAGCTTTAAAACGAAAAATTTAGCAACGTTGCCAGATTTTAGATTTACCAATTTGTTAAAGGACATGGAAATGACTAATTAAAAATTATTTGGACAACAGAATTAATTATTTATTGTTATTATTATATTTTTAATGAAGGTTTTGTTGACGAACCTGAGCTAACATAACGTTACTGGGACAAATCCACCTAACAGTATAAGTTTTGTTGTAGAAACATCCCCCTTTCAATATAGATTTGACCTATCAATTAAAATATTCCTGAACCTGCCGCTTCTAGTCATAGAACACTAATAAATGAATCCCTTATACAAGGTATACTCCCCGAATGCCTTAATAATTATTCCTCTTCATAACGGGGGCGAAAAAACTAACTCTTGCAATTATCGCCCAATTGCTCTACTACCAGTGCTATCAAAAATCATCGAAAGGCTACTGAAGAATCGTCTTATATCATTTCTACTTAAAAATCAGATAATATCCCCGGATTAGTTTGGATTTTTACCCAACAAGTGCACCAGTGACGCCATGTTCTCGTTGCTTAGCGACGTCTACTTATCCCTCAATAACAAACACCCCACCGTCTCAGTTTTTTTTGACTATGCAAAAGCCTTTGACTCTGTTAGCCATGAAATTTTGATAAGCAAGCTGAATTTTTATGGAATCCGGAGTATTTCTTTAAATGGGTTTAAATCTTATCTCGGGAATAGGCAACAATTTTTAAGGGCAAATAGTTGTGTTTCTAATTGTAAGTTAATTAGAAGTGGAGTCCCTCAAGGTTCGGTCCTGGGACCTATTCTTTTTTTGTTATACATTAATGATATCACCTATATAAAAATTAATGGAAAAATCTCTCTCCTTGCAGACGACACAAGCATAACATGAAATGATTTTGATACAACGTCTTTACATTCTAATATTTCGAACGATTAAGACTTGGTCCGATTCCAATCTGCTTTGCTTCAATGTTGTTAAATCGTTTATTTAGCTTATAAAAACTAATTACCAAATATACAATTTTGAAGTAAGAAGACAAATATATGCATATGTAACTAATGTTCCACTAGTAGAGTAAGTTAAACGACTTAAAACTACATAAAATGAATTAAATTAAACTACTTATAAAAGAAATAACATTTTTACAAGTCAAAAAGAAAACATTTAACACAAGAACAATAATTATAATAATAAATCTAATCATCCACTAGTAATAGTGAAGTCAAGTAAAAATAAATTAAAATCCATTAAATCAAACTAAAAAAACTACACATAACTAGGCTAATTTTAAAAGTCAGAAAAAAAAACATTTAACACAGAAACAACAAATATAAAATAAAATCCAAACTAACAATAAATGCCACTCTAGGCATATCACATAAATTACGTTTCTCCAAAGTATATGCCTTGAGCTGTTTCTTAAAACAATAAACAGATTGACAATGTTTTATGCAATCTGGAAGCTTATTAAACATATCAAATCCCTTGAAGAAAATTAAATTTTGACCCATTCTTTTATTTCTAGGCGCAGTAAAAAAGTTATTCTGCTGCCTAGTATTATAGCTATGCACGTCATTATTATACATAACCTTATTGCACAGATAAGGAGGCGCACAACCAATCTTAATTTTAAAAATTAGGGTTAACACATTTAAAGTTATGTATTCAGACACTGGTAACCACTGTAAACATTCCTGCATTAATTTAATTGGTGTATATCTGTTACATGATAAAATTATTCTCATGGCCCTGTTTTGTAATTTTTGTAAAACACTAATTTCATTTTTGTTTAGTAAATATAGAATACTTGTGCAGAAGTTAAAGTGTGGAAGAACCATTGTATTGTATACAGCGAGTTTTGCCCAAAATGATAAATACGAAGTACACCTTGATAAAAGATTAATATTATAGCTAATTGTAGATATTACAGACTTGGCATGTTCTTTAAAGGTTAACTGTTCATCAACAATTATTCCTAAATATTTTATTTTTTTAACATGTTCTATAGAACAATTACCAAACTGTATGACATGTTTATTTTCTATGAATTTTTTTCTAACAGTTTCAGTTCCTAAAATCATAAATTTTGTTTTTGTGATATTAACTTAAGTAAGTTCTGAGAGGTATATTTATGTAAATTAGTCAGAGCACCATAAATATTAGCCACCAGTTGTCCAAGATCTTTCGATGAAGCATAAATGAGGGTATCGTCTGCAAATAAATGAATATTGACTGCCGTGACAACATGTAGTATATCATTTATGTACAAGATAAATAATAAAGGTCTCAGAATACTTCCCTGTGGTACACCATGATCATTTACCACTTCATCAGAAACCTTACCATTCAGATGTGGATAAAACGGTGGCCTTATCTTATAAGGGGACTTCACAACCGCTTCAGCTACTTAGCAGTAATATTAAATACGTTCAGTCGGTTAGGTTAGGTTAGGTACTATTTCAAAAAACATGAAATATTAACACTTCCTGCATTATTTATTTTAGAAACAGTCTGTTTGATAAGAAAACATATAAGCACATTCCCTGAAAGGCCACAACGCGTATATTCTACCAGAAACTCTAGGCATGAGATATACCTTCCCATTCCTTCCACAGAATTATTAAAAAATCCAATTATTCACAACGCCATAAAACTTTACAATCATCTTACAGAACATTTAAAAAAACAATCCCTATGTTTGCACTTTTCCGAAAAAAAACCAAAGCGTACCTCTTTGAAAGACCTTCTTACTGCGTTATTGATTTTTATAATGAATAATGTCATTAAAATGTTTTTTATTTGCTTGCTTACTTAAATCATGTTGCTGCAAGGCATTTGAAAATATTTTATAAGGAATGAACTGTCTGATAGTCCATTAACGTTAGTTATTTTTGTTACATATTAGATTAAAGTTATACATTTTCTTTTTTTTTCTAATACACTTCAATTACTATATTAGTTCAGTACACTTTTTTTTTAACTTCATTTATTTTGCTTATGTAACGATAACAAAATAGAGTTTAAGGTCACGTAATTTAAATTTCAATGTCATCAAATTTATTTACCTCGCGTATGTATTGTTTATTTCCTTTTGTTAGGTCACCTAGATTCATTAACCGCTCTACGGCAATGTTACGAATATAACAAATGCTATATTTACAATTTATGTATTTGCAATGCAACGAAAAATATGTTTTTTTTTCGATCAATATTCCATTTTTCATTGTTTTTGTTTTATTTTGTTTTAAGGTAAATTTCGCTTTATCCATAAAATTGTAACAATTTTCCTGAGAAAATAAAGCATACTTTTGTTCGTTTGGTTAGCGCGCTGCCGCGCGCTTTCTTTACAGAAAACCTAACCGATCTTAACCTAACCCGCATTTTTATTAATTATAAGTTT